>JAGDYQ010000069.1:1923348-1945884 GCA_021962125.1 Bulinus truncatus
TAGTTTGTTAGTGTTTAGGTAGATCTATTTGTTTACAACTTATGTAGACTGGGGTTTCACGTTACGTTCGAGGATTAAACATATTGATCATGTTGTAAGGCATTTGGTGACTGTATTACATTCAATGTTAAACACTGCAAAGTCATATCGAAGTCAACCTGTTTATATAGTCATTTAATCACTGTTGGTGCGATTGGTTCTAAAAATAGTGCGAAAGTAAAATAAATAAAGAAAATAAGTGAAGAAAGATCAATCGTACAATCTCTGACAGGGATGACTCGTAACATACAAAGTAGGTCATATCATATATAGGGGTGCCCTGCGGGAAAATTCAACTTGTCAGGTCTTTTATGGGGCTCAAACACGTAAGAATGTGGTTACAGAGAATGAGAACTGTTTTTTTTAAAAGATTATTGGAGCCCCCCCGCCGCCCCTAAAAAAACAAAAAAAACTGTAAGTATGATATTAGCATCATGTTTTGTAAGTAGCATCCATAATTCCACCTTTATTTAAGGCTTCTTCAACTACGTTTTACTAAGGGTTCACAAATGTGCTTGCTCTGGGTTGCAAAAAAAATAAAATAAAAATAAACAAGAACTGCCTGTGTACAGCGGTGTCCAGACTTAACAAACTTTATCATTTTTTTAAGCACAGGAAAGAAGTTCCTCAATTCCGGTAAACAGGCAGCCCACCTTCAAGTATTAATCAAATTTTAAATGTGATACTGAGAGTAGTGTAATTTTTTTAACATGGGTACTTCTACTTCCCCCCTCTCACTGTATCGCTTAATTATAAGGAACGGTGTTAGTGAAAACCTACAAGTGCAACGGTTGTTATACTCCCCCCCCCCCCCCATTTCCCATGTTATACATATTTTCCTTGTGGACCTGTAAATATAGAAGTTTGTTTCAGGGATTTTCGTTTTAGAAAAACAAAAAAAAAAAAAGATATGATCTACACATTTTTAAACTGGTTTGCACCACATAACATAAATATACTTACTTTGCATAATAAAGTCATGATTATTATTTACCGTTGGACTGACTGAACGTAAGTGTAAGTTTTTTTTTCCTTTTTCTTCAAATGTTAATCAAAATAAAAGTTACTGCTTATTTAAACTAGTTAGTTTCAAGTACTTGTTCTGCTTTTTCAGGATCCAATTGTCGGTCACCCAGTCAGTCAATCTTATTTAACTATGGCCCAGTCACTTGAAACATGGTCAATCAAATTGTTGGATGATTGAACTTTAATAGCACTAAACTCTATATCGAAGATCAGAGGCAACTAGACCAAACTTTCAGGGGTGTGTGCGCAAACTCACTTGTATTAAAAAAATCAATAATTTATTTATATATTGTATTTTATCATAAACAAATTTTGGTCTATCTTTTTTAATTTTTTTGATTTATGGGCACGCCCTCTCCTTACTGTTTTAATTAGTAGATCTTTAGCTTCCATAGGTAGGAGGCGATAGGAAAAAAAATTGACTCAACCCCCATTCTAGAAATGAGAAGGTTTTTGACAAAGACAATAAACACTATATATATATATATATATATATATATATATATATATATATATATATATATATATATATATAAACAGATTTTACAACTAATAAGAGTTGTTATTATGTAAAGGAAATAAAACACTGGAAGTGCAGTTTTACAAAACTAATGGACCTTGATAGATTATAATGATTGGAAGCGATAATTATATTGTAGGTCATCATTAGTATGGCCTGATGCCCACTTTCATATTCATAGTGATGTCAGAAGGTCAAACAGTATTGTAACTTTTATTTCGGACCGATCATTGAAGCTAGAAAACAGACAACTCTTTGTTTCGACAAGGTCCCAAATAAAATAAGTTTATCGGACATGACGAAATAAAGACGTGGAATGCCATGAAATCATAATATAATTCATATAATAGAGGACCTAGAAACAAGAGACCTGGAGATATAACAGATCCTAGAATAAAGAAGAGTACCTACATATACCGATACTCAAGTATAATAGATCTCACATATAATACAAACCAACATATAAGAGTACCTGACACATAATAGACCTAAACATAACAGACCTACATATATGTGTGTGAGGACCTTAACGTATAATTAGATCTACATATTAGTAAACCGCACATATGAGACCCCCATATATAGAGACCTACCATATAATAGACCTCATAGTAGTCTATAGTAGGCTTTCGCAGATATCCAGAATCATGCTTTTCCGGCCTGATCTACCAATAGACCTAGTTTATCGTGAAAAAAAAAGGGTGAATTTAATTGAATCAGGGTTGGACAGGATAAGTAGACTTATTTATTTCTATGATTTGGTGTATCATCCTTCTCTGTAAAGAATTGCCCTTCTGTAAGAGATGAAACGATGTCATGATATTGTATTGGTGTTAATAAATTGCAAAGTAATTGCCTCGTTTTCATAGAGCAATCGAGCGAAAGGGATAAATTGATAAAATAGAGAGTGGGAAAGGGATTGATAAAAATAGAGAGTGGGAAAGGGATACATTGATAAAAATAGAGAGTGGGAAAGGGATAAATTGATAAAAATAGAGAGCGGGGAAAGGGATAAATTGATAAAAATAGAGAGCGGGAAAGGGATAAATTGATAAAAATAGAGCGGGAAAAGGATAAATTGATACAAATAGAGAGTGGGAAAGGGATAACTTGGATAAAAATAGAGAGCGGGAATGGGACATTGATAAAAATAGAGAGTGGGAAAGGGATAAATTGATAAAAACAGAGAGTGGGAAAGAGGCGGAAGAGCTGTCTAAATGGTAGTAAAGCGTAGCCACTGTGTTTAAGTAACAAAATGGTAAATATTCAATGTGTTGCAAAAAGAAATAGTTCTTTATCACAGCCCATTTCTTCTGCTCACTCCCCCCACGAAGGGTCCATGCACAGAGAACTGACGGCCCCGGAGAGAGAGGGGGGGTTAGTCGCGTTAGCGGATAGTTAATAGTACATGTAGTACTCTCTAAATGAAAATAACTCGCAGAGATTCATTGTTTTCAGGATAACAGCTTTGAAAGTCAAAGAGAGGCTGTCTGACCTTATTAAAAAACAGAGCAGGGAAATTGATAAACAAGGTAAGGGAGATAAAATACTTTACAAGCGCCAGTGCTGAAAAGTGAATACAAAAAAGTTACACCCCTTCTATAATAGTTGTTTTACATAGTTGTCAACGTCTTTCAATAAACACTGAGTTTAGCAGTGCAGTTACGGCGCCTTAACAGCTCAGGTAATCTCGGATTGTTCTAATACCATCTACAAAAGCCATTCTTCAGGATCGGGCACACCACTCGGCCGCTTAGGGGGCCCCACTCATAAAGGGCTCCGTGTCAGAACCCTGGTGTGTGTGTGTGTGTGTGCGGTTGCCAAGCTTGGGAACAATGATATCATCCGAGGGGGACACTTTACCCTCCTATGGATAAAGTAACCCATCAAATGTATAACGTTCCCCTCCCCCTTCTTTGCAATTGTTTTGGGTTAACACATATGAGAAGTCACACATATACTATTATTCCCCTCATAGGCAGATGATTGCATTACCAAATGCCAAGTATGTGAGTTATCCAGCGAATATCAGCCTCACTAACATCAAAATTGTGACCAGTCAATGTGGAAGACATCTTTAAGTATGTACCGACCTATATGGGAAGCGGTTACTCTTATAGTTGAGTACATCTATCTATCTATCTGACTATATCATCTATCTATCTATCTATCTATCTATCTATCTATCTATCTATCTATCTATCTATTCATCTATCTAACTATCTATCTATCTATCTTATCTATCTATCTATCTATCTATCTATCTATCTATCTATCTATCTATCTATATATCTATCTATCTATCTATCTATCTATCTATCTATCTATCTATCTATCTATCTATCTATCTATCTATCTATCTATCTATCTATCTATCTATCTAATAATTATCTATCTATCTATCTATCTATCTATCTATCTATCTATCTATCTATCTATCTATCTATCTATCTATCTATCTATTTACCTATCTATCTATCTATCTATCTGTCTGTCTGTCTGTCTGTCTGTCTGTCTGTCTGTCTTACCTGTCTGTCTGTCTGTCTGTCTTATCACACCAACTATTTGTCTGTCTTGTATCTGCATGGTCTGGTCTTTACTAGCCTGGTCTTAATCCTGTAGGTGGGGCTACTATTGGGTTACTCTTTGGCCTCATGTTATTAAGGTTCTGTGAAAGATAGGGGTCTTCCACTCAATTGAAGATTTTCTTCTATGAGTGTTAAATTCCCAACAAAGGGGGATGTAGTATAAACTTGATGAGTTCTTAACTTTATATGCCCTGATTTGCATTTTTAGGCTAAGGGAGCTTTACTAGTCTGAATTCACTTGTTATTGTTTAAACAGCGTGTTTGTAAAGTGTCCCAAAGTCAAGGCTCTGCACCACGATCTGTACACGAGTCTGACTATGGGGGCCAAGGTTCCGGACCCTCGCGCTGACCAGTACGCCCGTAGCGTGGTCCATCACATGTCCTGCATCATATTCAACCTCAACAGGGCCCCGGTCGTGGAGAGCATCATCTGGTCCACTTTCCAGGGCCTCCAGACGCCACGGCCACACATCGGACATGGTTAAAGTGAGTGTGTATGTGCTATACCTGCGGCTAAGTGCTCAAATTTCCAACTTTCAGGAATTTTTAAGAATTTATTTTGATTTTTCTTAAATGGATATTATTTAATAAATGCCTTAGATTATATGTTGAAAATATATGTGCCTATAATTACATCTTGGGCACCTACCTATTTTCAAAAAAAAAAAAAAGTTATGTAATCTAAAACATATGTGCATATATGTGTGAGCTTGTGGGTTAAGATGCCGCTTTGAGAACCAGGCTTGCGGTGCCGCCAATATTTTTTCCGGCTCCCGGCTCCCACAAATTTGACGACTCCCTATATAGATAGTATCACACGAGACAAAAAAATTTTGTAATTGCGCCACGCCGCTGATAAAAAGTTATGCAAATTTTACCGCGTTCACCCCCATAGTCAGGAACTTGAAAAATATACGTATGTCGGTTTTACTAAATACAAACCATTTCAGTGCATCCAGAATCATATCTTTATTTTCGACCGAGGTTTCACTAGTCGCCATTTTTTCATAAGTAATAAATGCAAAGTTATTTCAATGATCAAATTAGCAAATAGTAAAATGATACATTATTTAAAATATTTTAAAGACTTCAGTATTTAAATTTATTATAAATTATTTATTTATAAATTCGGAAGTGACTTGATTCGGAGATTCCGGGTACCAATAAACTCCGATTTTTATTCGGACCCCGTCCCAATAAAGTCTGATTGTTATTCGGACCCGTGGCAAATGTGCACTTAGCTTAGCTATGCATAAACTTTATTATTGTTTTTTTTATATAATTGTTTGAATTGTATGATTTAATCGTTACTCAGTGTCTAGGGTTCCAACTAAGCGGACTCTGTATTATTATTTTTTCGGGTTCGGTCTTATAAAGTTTAAAGATAGTTAAGCTTAGTGCATATTTGCCACGGGTCCGAATAACAATCGGATTTTATTGGGACCCGGGTCCGTATAGCCACAGCCTTATAAATTTATCTACTCTATTTCAGCTATTCTGTTTATAATAAAATTGTTAAATACAGAAAGCGACCATTTTGTTTTTAGTCTATTAAAAATTCGCGGTACAAATACGAAATGATGCGTTTGTCGTCGTAGTAAAAATTTATTTTAAATGATTGATACAATTATTCTATGAAATAAAACTGTTTTAACTTTATATATAACAAAATAACATGCCATTAAAAAAAATTCGGAGGGTAAACAAGATAGAGAAAACGAACACAAAACGAGATTCCCCATTAAAAAGATTTCTTGTGGTGATGTGCGTGCATCGCTATCATTTAAACGCTGTTACTGTTGCGGCGTTCGTAAAAATGACATTTCAAATTGTAAGAGGCAAACAATCAAACAAATGTGGAATTTGAAAGCTTAAAAACAATTCTGCTGTAAAAAAAAACATTTGGGAGCCGTGGAGGCCGCCATATGTTTTTCGGCTCCGGCTCCAGCAAAAAAGCAGCGGCTCCCGGCTCCTCGGCTACGGCTCCGCAAGCCTGTAATGAGAACCTTGGGATTTATTCAGGTCCTGGGGAAAGTCCCTAAGTTCATCCAGCTTTAAATGGGTCACCTGACTTTGAGTTGGGGAAGTAAAGACGCTGGGCGTTGTGCTAACCACACAGTCCCTTCATGTACCATGACTACAGACAGTACCGTCGAGAGGGGAGGAGGCAAATGCCAGGGTCCCGGTGAGTTTTAGGGGACCGTACTGAGCTTTTGGCCAATCAACTTTTAGGGGTCCGAAATTTCTGTCGGTGGGCCTGACTACAGAAAGAGATGAATTGTACACTTCATCTCCCCCAGATGGCTATATATATATAATGTAGTATATGAGTAGGATAAATGTGTTCATTCACTAATTGTTTCAATCCACTTGGTCTTTTTAGACATTAACTAATCAAGCAATATGTGTTTCCTTTCGCCTGTCTGTCGGCATATAGTTATGGCTGAAGGCAAATATATTATTTTTGTGTGTGTTTAACTTTTTGAAAAAAATTGCAGCCAACTTATATACACAATGATTGTGGCGAAGACCAATACAATTGATTAATACTCAAATAAAAGAGAGAGTAATACGCATGCTCATATTTCAATCTCCTACATAGGGAAAGACTCCAGACGCCTTCCTGTCATTCATGCAACATTACTCAGTAAAAGATGGTCCAAGGCCACAGACAGTTGGTCTAAAACCATGGAAACTGTTTGCTCGTATGGGAATAAAAGACTGGGATAGTCCGACACCTATTCAGGGAACGACACCAGAGTTTACAAGAAATGCCGAATGTCATAACTGGACAGGTCATCAATTGAATAGATTTATTTTTTTGTGCAGTTGCCATGCCAATATATAGACATTTTAAATTGGAAAATTTAATAAAAAAACGCAGTGGCTACGGTTACGTCGGACGCTATTTTTTTAATAATAGGAATAGGGGCGTAATCCGTATTTTTTTCCGGAAGTATAGGGGATATACATTAGAGTTAGGAATAGGGTTAGGATTAGGGTTAGGGATAGGGTTAGGGATAGAGTTAAGGTTAGGGATAGGGTTAGTGTGGAGCAATATCGGCCGTAACCCGGAAAAAAAAATACGGATTACGTCGGGCGTAACTAGTGTTTTTTAGGTCCCAATAATATTTAGTTTGGGGTGCTTATTTCGTTTTCTTGCAATACTTTAGTTTTCGTCTAGTTTTTAGTCTTGCTTCTAATTTTAGTTTTAGTTTTAGTTCGCGATTGACGAAAAGCCAACATTTTCGTTAATCGAAGGTTTTAGTTTTTTTAGTTTTAACTGAACGAATGTTACCACTAAATTTTAGTTTCAGCTTTTATTTCGTTTTTTCTGTAATAATTTCAGTTTTCGTCTGTACTTTTGTCTTGCTGCTAATTTTAGTTTTATGCTTTCGTTGACGAAAAGTCAACATTTTCGTCAATGTAGTTGTTTAGTTTTAGTTTTTCTTTTAACGAAATGAGACCATTCAGGGCGTAACCATGGCCACTATAGAAAAAAATGGTTTATTTAAAATACAATATTTGACTCGTTATGCACGTATGTACCGTAAGTAGATTCTGACTTGTAATACCATGTATATATATATATATATATATATATATATATATATATATATATATATATATATATATATATATATATAAATTTGTTAATTTATTTATGTATATACCATGCAAAGCTGCACATTTTAATTTCAGTAACGCCAGAAGTTGTACGATGTCATCATATAGATGCAGAGTAGATTAATCTACAGAAATTAGTACATTTCCAAAATAAAGTCCCCACTGAGGAATCATGGGAAAAGTATGAGATTGATACAAGTAGGGACAAATTAGCTCCACATTTATGTAGATTTAAAAAAACACATTCTTACAGATAGCTATGGAATCAAATAACAAAGACATCTATTAGATTTGTTTTGGTTATTTGTTTTAATACGAAAGTGATGTCTCCCATTTTTAGATTTATAAGTTACATGTTTTATATAATATTATTTTATTGACATCACAGGTGTTAATTTAAGCTTTTGCAAGAACATATCAGCAGCAAATATAATTAAAAGTAATTTTCTAAGCTATATATTATGTATAATTTTTTTCCCTTCATGAACTTTTCTCCCTTTTTTAAATGAAAAATTATTTATATTCAAAATAATATGTAAAATAAATATAAATAGTTGAGATAATTATAAAACATGATTTTTGTTCTTAAAAAATCATGATTTTGTATGGTATATGAGGGGGACAAATCACGCCCGCTTCCCACCCCTCCGTGCTAATGGCGCCCTGATTCGCTCCAGAGAATTATTTCTAGAGAAGGGTATTGCCTCAATATCTATGCTCCACCAAGCGGTTGGGACAACTCTGAGCGCTGGATGCTATCTCGTTGATTGTCTCCCGTACACGTTGCGGCCATGAGAAATTTCACGCCACAACCTGTTCGGGTGAAAACAACAACAACTATATACGATGACAAGAAAAACAAACAAAATAAATGTAACAAAGGTAAATTACAAAAAAATTATTATATCAGCATAGTTATAATTTGCTTCCGGATACATTTTGCAAAAATCCTTCTCTTTGCAATTTATTTAAAAGAAAAAATAGAAGACTCAGATTTTTTTAATATAAATGTATGTTAGTTTTTATGTTTACTAATTATAATATACATAAAAGCAATTTAGCTTTGCATTAAATCGAAAGTAAGAATTAATACAACAGTATCTAGCTTTAAAATACAATCATGAAAAAATGGACTCACCGAAAATAAAAAAAAAAGAACTGAGCCTACCGATCAAGCCTAAGTGGATTAAAATCTATGCAAATGTTTTAGAAAAGAAGCATTTATAATATTCACAAGTTTATTTTCCTCATAATATTGAATGTATACTTCATTGGAAAAGCTATCTTCTATGACCTCAGAGAGGCTCTTTTTCAAAGTTTCTCCTCCCCAACCCTTTCAGAGCAATATTCATCAAATATGAATTTATAGGGCCTCACCCGATACTTTGTCGGGCCCCACCCCGCCTATATATCTCTCTAAAATTCTCTGCCTCAATATCGTAAAAGTGGCTAGTACTGTCGATTTAACTTAAATAGGCTTTCTAAGTTGAAACCAATTTTAACACTTAAA
Source organism: Bulinus truncatus (assembly GCA_021962125.1). Taxonomy (NCBI): domain Eukaryota; kingdom Metazoa; phylum Mollusca; class Gastropoda; family Planorbidae; genus Bulinus; species Bulinus truncatus. The sequence goes on from JAGDYQ010000069.1 coordinate 1,932,659, forward strand.
AATATACAGTTTCAAAAATGGGAACTGTAATGTGAGATTTTTTTAAAAAAATGGAATTGCGGTAAATCCTTTGGCGTTGGCTAATGTAGTCGAAACCCTTCCAGCAAAAAGTTTGATGGAGGGGGGCTCTCCTAAATTTATAATCACCACTTTTAAAGGTGCGGGAAAGACCGGCACCCCCCTTCACCTCCTATAACAATTTTCACCAATGATAATGGCACCGCAGTGTTTATAATTTTTAACGAATATTAGTATTTTACAACAAAATGGCATTCTAGCCTCGTGTAAATAGGATTTGCACCAACCTTGCTTTTTAGCTCATCGTGTAAATAGATCTGCAACAACTTACTCTCCCCGCTCCTCAAATAAAAATAGATTTACAACAACTTACTTTCCAAACGCTCATGTGTAAATACATCTCCAACAAACAGATCTCAAAAACTAAGTTGAAATGAGCCGACAGAATCGTGTCTCGAGAAGCCTCAGAATCCGTTGTCTGTAGGAAATACACGGGATAAGGGATATGGCGAAAAAATTTATTATTACCTCAGAGGTCATTCGCATTATTGCTTTGTGAAATATTCATAATTCTTAATTCTAAATCTTACGATATTGCACCGAACATTTTCGTTTTTATGGAATTCACGCCATATTAGGCGTGGAGTTAAAAAAAATGAAGCCAGACCTCCTACCAGTGAAACAGGGCGTGATGGAGTCGATGGCGTAGTGCTCCAGGGAGTGGCAGTCAACGTCATCACTCCTGTAAATGTCCTTCAGAAAACTGGGTAATGCAATCAAGGCCAGAAGCGTCGTCGATGAACTTCGACTGTGGTGTATGGGGGGGGGGGGAGGTGGGTTAGTGGAGTTCAAAAAAAGTAACATCAACTTTTTTATAATCAGATATAATATTTCGCTACCTATATATTATTATGTTTCCAGTATTACATGGCATAACTAGTGCTAAGGCGTAGGTAAAATATGTCAGTACATGAAGCACCATGTTTTCTGTTATATTTTTTTTATTGTTATTATTATATGCACGTATTTTGCATTATTTTCCCATCATATTCTTCTTCTTTGATCCTAATCCAAAGTAGTATTTGATTAGAGTCTTACATTCACAGGCCGATTTGAGCAACTTCACTCTAGCTTTGATATAGAGTACGATTCATCGAATATAGGTATAATACCTAGAAACCTGAATGGCCCATATACTTTTAGTACTCATTTATATCAAGCCTCGTAGTTGGGGTCCCACAGAAAGATTAGGGCCTCCAAAAACTTTGATAACGTATCGAATAACGTACACGGTAGCGGAGTTCCGGCTACAAAGACATGAACTGCAATATGATAACGTAACGTTTATAACCATGACGAAACAAACATTATATTTATATACTAGAGGCAGGCTTAAAAGGTACAATGTTAACAGGCATGAATAGGAATTCTAAAGTTATGCTGGCTTAGTAATACTTGCATGTAACATAATAAAGTACACAGGTATGCGAAGATTACCATTGCAGAAATTACGCTACGTAAATAGGGATTAAGTGTTAAGTAACAGTTCATGTCTTGTGATTGGTTGTAGTATGGGGCGCAACCACTCTAGCTTTACTCGACGGGGCAGGGGGGATAGGAGGGTTTAAACGTACTAATGTTGAGACACCTGGAAACTAAAAACAGTTACAGATACAATGTACCCACTTATTTTCACCCAATCCAATACTCAATTTCCAATTACACTCTAGTATAAGAAAGCCTCACTTGACAAATACAAATTAGCAAATGTCCTTTTTTATAAATTTACGCAAGCTTGAGGTACAAAAAAAAAAAACTAAGCAACTAAACTAAACGTGGTTCAGATAGCTTAGACGGTAAGTACTTCTCTTGTTTTGCATAATAAGACTTTTTAAGAGAAACTGTAGTGTTCAACTGTCGTATTTTTTTATGGTCGTTTCAGTCTTACAGACTGCCTAGGTTCACGGAGCACCGAATGTTATACATTGGTTTCTACTGAAAGTTAGTAGCGTTAGATTCTCGGCAGTTTCTTTAGTCAGCTTGACGCCGCAGAAAAGTTGGCTTTCCGCCTCTGCATTTTTGTTGCAGTAGTACTGACTTTGTTTTTCATAATCCAGGATCTACCACGTGTGAAGGCGTCGTTCAAAGCAGGCATATGAAGTCACAGCTGCGGCATTGAAGCCATCTTGCAGACATGATGCTTCCACCGATGTAAGTATTACGAAAAATCGCGAAACAATAATTAGATGTGAGTTTCGAACTTTAGAATTAAAATAAAGTGGCCGACTAATTTGGTCATTATGTGGCTTCGAACACGAAATAAAATAGCCCCCCCAATAAAGAGAGACACCAATAGCGGTATAAAAGTAGAGATTTGTGGGGCCCCCTCCTAAAGCGAGACCCCGGCTGAGTACCGTTAAATCCGACTCTGACGAGATGTTGGGGAAACTTTTAGGCCAACGTAGTCTTCAATAAAAAGGCACATCTCACTTATTATAATGAGGGCCGTCCTAACAGCGCTGTGAGCCCACGGACAATACAAAGCGCTGAGGCCATTCAGTCAAAATAATTAAATGCCTATGTTTGATTGACTTTGGCCCCTTTGTTCGTAGATCCCCGGGCAGTGGCGAGATCGAGGACATACCTCAATGTAATCTGAGTCACTCAGATAATCATTCTAACGTTTACAAACTTTAAACTTGAGTTTTTAATTGTTATTATTACAATAAAAAGGCAATTGTTGACTAATTTTTTAATCATTAACACAAAGAAAAAAACTAATAAATATGCAGACGTTTATCGTTTAGCTCAGTGGTTCTAAAATTTTTGCTATTCGCACCTATGTATAAATAATGACAAAACAATGATAGCTAATGTTATTTTCTCATTTTAGTAATGTTCAAACTTTTGGCGACCAGCTTCAAATCAGCTGGCGACCAGCCGCAGCCAACGACCAGCCGCAGCCAGGCGAACCAACACTTTGAGAACCACTGATATAACTTTGTCTTTTTTTTGGTCTCCGCAGCAGTCCCTTAATATGAGTGCAGAATAAAAATAGAAAAATGCTAACTATCACTTCATAGAGGCTATAACTTACCTCTTCCATCAGCACTTGCATGAGCATTTGGCCGAAACAGAAAGCCGTTAACAAAGTCAGAGCAATACAAAAAAAAATAACACTGTGGTAAAACTCCATGGCTCACATAATAACGTTCTGTCTATTGTTATGAGCTGTACTCGAATAATACTCACCCATTTAAACATCAGCGTCATTTATGTTTGTCTCATTTTTGTCTTGAAGAGTGAAGCACTCCACTTGGAGCAGCCACTCAAAAAAAATAACATCCGTAAAAAGTGTTCCTGTCCTTTTGACCTTTGAATCTTTTGTTAGGTCAAGAAATGTCATCCAAAAAGTTTTGGAGAAGGATAGACTTTTCGGGTTAAGTTTATATATTATGAGACCCCCCCTTTTTTTTAAAGGAGACACTTGTAGTGTTTAACTGCCGCAATGTTTTAGCCGTTGCTAGCTGCACTCACCGACTGGAAACTGACAACGTAACAATTTGGTTTACATACGTTCACGAACAATGATAGTAGATAAAGGCTAAATTCGAATCACTTGACATCTTTTCTTAAGACCCTATCCACGGAATATAAATTATACATAAAGTGCATCACTATTTTAAAATAAGTCCTATGATAATGCCCCCATTTGTTTTAGTTTCCTTTTTAATAGCGCATCACTCCATATAACACTTTTACATAGTCCGTAAAGTTATGTAGCCTTATAGATAGATCTATGTGCATCAATCAGCTAAACATTGATACGCAATAGAACAATAACAACAAATATGGCGGCTTTCGGAAATGTCATTTTTAAATTGACGGTGCGCATTCTGTATTATTTATATTCTGTGATTCACACAGTTGGTGTTACAACTTCGTCTCAAGTTCTGAATTTACATTAATAAAATGTCAATATTTTGTTGCATAGAAATAGTACATATTCTTTCAGCGTATTATTTGACGCTCCAAAAAAAAAAAAAAAACAAAACATTGAATCCTACATGACATTTTTATTTCCATAATGCATAGATAATAATTCAACACTAAAAGTTTTAAATCTCTGTCAGGTCGACGCCTCAATGGTTCAAATTTACGCGCACCTAAAGGCACTGCTCTTGCAGTTTATTATGTAGCCTCGTTTCCGTCAACTCATAAACATCTCACGTTTGATAAAATAAAATTACAATAAACAAACCTAGATGAGACATTTTTATAAGTTACGATTTAATGGTGGCGATGTGAGAACGATTTGGTCTCTCATTTGCAGACGACGTTGGCCCTTTGGCACAGTCCTACACTGACATACGAAGGTAGGCTCTTGCCCCTGTCTCGATGAACGATATTTTATAACGAGACATGTTCTTTCTTATTCTTAAATTGCGCTGTCTTACATCTCAAAATTTTTCGCTATTCCCAAAATAACTGCGTTGGGTGGGGTGTGTTGGGGGGGGATACATTACAAAGATTAGACTGAAGTGGTAAGGCCTAGTCAGTCAGCATACTCGTGCTCACGTTGGTGGAAGAGGGAGAGGGAATAGACAGGTGAGCACTGAAGCATATCCAAATTTCACATATTGACCTCAATGCCAAAGCCGTTCTTAGTTTTTCAGGGACCGTAGGAAATCCATATGAAAAAAAAGTAATAAAAAAAATCCTATTCGAGTTCCACTAAATCTTCATCTATGACAGGAATATGTTTATTTGAAAGGGGGCCCTTTTTGGCTGGCTATGTGTGTGAGGGGGGAGGTAGGTGTTCTCATTGTTTTGCCTGTCCATATGAGTGGTTCAGTGAAAGAGAAAATGTTTTCATGATAATCATATGGAGTTTTGTAATGTAATAACATCGGCTGTTGATCGATCATTATGGATGGTATACACACACATGCATACGCATAGCCACACATAATATAATGCATACAGACAAACACACACACACACTCATACACACACACACACGTAATGTATAACATACACACATGCATACACACACATACACACACATATAATACATACACACAAACCCCACACATATACATACATACACACTACAAATATATAAACACATACACACATAATCACACATAGATGCACGCACATACACATACACATTACCTATACATACACATACCTACACATGCATTCACCCTATACCCACGCGCAACAACAAACATAAACACACACACACATCATACATACATACACACACACATACATATATATATACACAACACAAACACCCATATACAGAGTGCGATTTAAGAGTCGTTCCCAATAAATGCAACATGTACAAATGGTCTAGATGAATATATTATACGCATGAAATCCTTACGGGGCATTCATGAAATAGGCGTCAGTCTTATTAAAATTAGTGAATCGTCAAACATAACAACAACAACAACAAACAACAACAACAACAACAACAACAACAGGTCTATATGGCCGTAACGCTAAAGTTTGAGAGCTAATTGTCTTAGGCATGATCGAAGGCATTCCAAACAGCACTCAGTATCCAAGCTATCCACAGGCGTTCTCATGTGACAAACATTCAAAATAATTAGATATAAATAGTAAATAGCATGTTCCCTCTCCCCACAACAAGCACTCTAGTAATTGCTAAGTAGGCCGTTACAGTAACCACTAGGATCATCTGGATCATATGATTCCCTGAAGGGACCACACACTAACATTTCACATTTTTTCTTGATTTCCCCTATCTCTCTCACCACATAAAACTTTTTTTACCATCCATTAACATGTAGTGTCTCTTACTTCGAACACACCCCCCCCCCCTTTCCTTTCTTCGTTGCACGTAATAAGTGAACGACTTAGTTTAAAGTAAGTTACTACTTCGCTGACCTTTTTTTAATAATAATAACTAAAACTCATATTAATGATTGATAGAACACATAAAAACTAACCTTTCAACGATATCAATCGCGATGCCACACCAATAAACAAAAAAAAAAACGAGAACTGATTTAATAAAGATTCTAATAATCGCATTCAGGTGATTTTCAAAGCGCTGCTTCTTAAGGTTGGATTGATTGATGATTCTTAATTGGATTCACCATTTTGTACAAAGCTAAAATCACGAGTTGTATGTGCGATAGTGTGCGTGTGTGTGTTTTGTGTGCTAAACTGAATTTTAACAAAAAAAGATTTACTAAAAATTCTTGGAAATATGTTACCTTCTGCAGATTTGCTGCAGAGAGTGACTGCTAGGATATTACAAGCATTAATGGTTAAACAATGCGCACAAACTGTGAGTACGTTTGGATTTTTTAAATTTTGAACGAATCAACAAGCCCAGCGTAATGACATTTTTTTTAATGTTTATATGGTTATTGGTGTGTTGAAAGTATGGGGGTGGTGGGGTAGGGTAAAGTGGGATGATGACCTTGATGACCACCCTTATATGTCTCTGGGCGTTATATTGGACCTTTCAGGATATTTTTTGAATTTTAGTGAGCAAAACATAATACTGGACCATTTGTTGTCTGCTTAATGGTTGTTGCTATCTGTGTATAATGAACGGCTCAGTTAGCAATGAAGGCACAGATTAGATATTATGCAAGATTGCGTAAGCCTACATTTTTATGATTCAATGGTTTCATCTCGTATTATAATGACATTTATTCTAATCAGTCCATTTAATGAATAGTAATTTTTATTATATATATATATATATACCCTCAAAACCCATGATTTTCGATCAACTAAATCAATATATTATCGCTTTTTATATTGTATGCTAAATAATGAAAGTTCTTTTTCATTCATATTTTATTAACTGAAAAAAAAATAATAACGTATGGTAGATAGCATATCTGTAAAGTTTTTTGCGAATGGATGATGTCATTGCAAATAAAAGTTGAACTCATCTTAATAACGAGAGTTTTTTATACAAAAACTAGGACTATTTATGTAGTGACGCTGCTCATCTAAGTAATATTACATTAGTAGTGCCATTCTAAGGTCATGATATCGTTATATTGTTATCTGCGTTATCTGTAGCATATATTATCTGTGGCGGTAGCTAAAAATACGGTGCTCTCTCACGCACTGCCAAAAAATATTTTGACATAAAAAAAAAGGAAAAACAAACAAACATAGCTGTAAAAATTATGTTTTTATAAAAGATATCACAACTGATAATGTTTGTGTAAATGTTAGTTTAAGATATCTAATTTTTTAATGACTCAATAAATTGGCACAAACAGAAAAAAAAAGTAATTCTTAAATTCATCCAGAGTAGGCCTATGCAAAAACTTGAAAAAGAAATAGTAAGAATATGTACAGATATACAAATAAATAATTCACCACCTTTTTTTCCAGGAGAAGAAAGAATCATACGAACAAACTGAATAAACCTCTAGATATGTTGTGCTTATTTTCTGCTCCATGTTATTTAATTGTAGCGATAACTTACCTAGCCCAATTGAGATTGCAATGCAACAGCAGGATCTTTTTGTTTACATTTGAAATCTTAAGCTGGGTGGGTGGGAGATCATTACCTAAAGTTTTCAACGACAGGGCAAGGTCCTCCAACAAAAAGTAGGTCCCTCTGTGGAGGGGGGTTCTGGGTACGTCACAATGGGTAACTGTGAAATATTGAGTATTAACTTTTTTTTCAAAAGCTTCTTCTGTAAATAAGTCAACAACATTACTGAAACACGAGTGAGACGTATGAAGGCTTCTGTGTAATTTGTGCGACCGCTCAGTAGGCGCAGAACTAGGAAATAGGGCGTTGAAAGAGTCTTGTTAAATGTTTTTGCCATTTCAAATCGGGGGGAGGGAGGGCGCCAAAATGCAGCTAAATTAGCTAGCTACAGCTCATGTTGAGTACTGCATGATAACAAACTGGAACCTGAGGGTGCCAAAAAATGTAACTCGCACATTGCAAAAAGTGAAATAATATTTGCATACAGGCTCTGCTGGACCAACTTCCATGATAACAAGAAACTGGAACCAACTGGTCCTTTAAGTTGACACCGTATGACTAACGTGGAGGTGGAAGCCCCTCGTGCTCAATCAGAGTGGTGGTGTAGGTGGGTCAGTTCTGAACCAAAGTGGCATCTGCTACACCCGCGCATCCCTCTCCACTGTGCCTCCATAGACATAGCTTTACCCAGGCCATCTACGTGGGGGGGGATGTGGTTCCAGGACTAGCTGCTAAAGGGATGTCCCAACAGCGTTCACGACTTAATTAAATGTGAAATCAAGAAATAATCCTCTGATCTTTACGCGATATATGCATCCAGTTGGAAACGGACCGCCTCGGACGGCACGAATTTGATGTCAACCGTGGGGGAGGGGGTGCTTTCACCACATTAGTTGGCGCGGGAATGGGCGACATTTTCAGTCCTTCCCAGACGTCTAACGCTAATTCGGCCACTGGCTCGTCAGGGCATTCACAAAGTTTGATCACAGGCTATTTATGAAAACTATTTAGTCTTACGTACATTTCGGTGATTTTTTTCTTGATTAGTTCAGTCCCCTCACTACGTTATAGGTAAGTCTTATATTCTGTAAGCCAAGTTTGAACATCCGTTAATAACTCTAGAAGAAATGTAGGCAACCAGCAGAATATCTCGTATTGCAAGCCAGTACCTCAACACGTTAGACATGTCTTATTTTCTGTAAGCAAGTTTAAACATCCGTTAATAATTAGAGGAAATGTAGTCAACCAGCAGAATATCTCGTATTGCGGCCAGTCCCTCAATAACGTTGGACATGTCTTATATTCTGTAAGCAATTTGAACATCCTTTAATAACTTAGAGGAAATGTAGGCAACCAGCAGAATATCTCGTGTTGCGGCAGTAAAAACATATTTTTATTTACTGCACAACATAAAGTAACAAAAAAAAAAGGTAAATAAATAAATGAACGAATGAGTACATAAAATTGACCCCTTAAAACACGGTTAACATCTCAGCGTTCCGTTTAAGTTATTATCTTTCAGAGATAAATTTACTATTAAACCCAACACTGATAACACCCAAATATCTAAACTCTGTTAAAGCGACTAGCATATTAGATTTCTTTAAAATAGTTAAAATTCAGTTTAAGAAAAAAAAATGTACATATTTTTTTTTTTTCGCTTTGAGGGGAACGGGAGGTGAAGAGTATTGCGGCTATCTCCCAAACCAGGAAGTGGCGTGGCCACCCCCCTATTTACTATACAACCACACCCAAGAAATTGCCACTCAAGAAATGTTACAAGCATGTTGCCAGATGTTTTAACGAAAACCGCCCAAACTCAACATGTAATCCGTCAAAAATACCGCCAGATTAATGAATGTAAAAAGAATTGTAAAATTACTTTATAATTGTATATTTTGTGCATCATTTTTTATGTTTACGTAATCTATATCTTTGAAGCCGCCAAAAAAGAAATAATGTCCGCTGACACGTCAGTGACTAAAGCTCCCGCCGCTCTCTAAAAAACTTCTCAAAACTGGCGGTAAAAACCGCCAATCTGGCAACATTTGTTTAGTGGTGTGAAACACATTATCCATTTTAAAGTACACGTACTCGCGTGCGCATGATCAAGTTGACGTCGCTCTGAGAATGTTTTAGATTTTAAACGCACGGTAAGTTTAATTTATTGAGAACACGTGTCATGGCGACACAGGGTTTTCGAGACTAAGTTCCGCTAACCTTGTGTTTTTAACCTGGTTGATTTCTTGCCACGCCCCTTCCCCCCCTCACCCCCCTTAGGGGCTTAGCTGTAAAGTTAAATAAATTAAATAAAAAAAAAAAAGCAAAGGAGGGGGGGGGAATTGAACTGAAACGCATCACGAGAAGTGTGTTTGCTTTTTTACGCTTCTCTCAGTATGTGTGTGTATGCATATGTGTGTGTGTTTGTTATCCGTCATCGATTCGACAGTAACGAAAAATCGATTTCAATCCAATAAACAGGTCAACCTTCTTTAGTCAGAGGTGAACAATCCGTAAAACTTCCGGATCTATGGTAGTTCCGTAGTGACGAGGCTAGTGTAGTACTGCGTGTTTTCAACCCTAGGGGTTCTGGAAAGGTTATGGGAGGGAGGGAGGATAGATACCTTCAAATAAATGCCATTGCATATAATTTTAGCTTGGAATGCCTGCCTCCTTTTTTTTAGGTGGAAAATTCTTGGGCGTTACTTAAGCAATAGCCCTTCCGGTACGTCAATATTCTCAACTTCTGCAGGTCTTGGTGGGCATTGGGCAGAGAGTTTTCGGAGATATGGGGGGGCCGCGAGAGAGGGGGGGACATGCAAATTTACATGTTGGGGCCCCGATTGCACTATATTTTTTTGTTGCATTTTTATTAGAAGCGAGGGATTAGGGTTGGGAGGGGGGGCGGCGGGGGCTTTACCAGTGATGGCTCCATACCGGCCTCTTATGTCAGTGGTGGGGGACTTATGGCACACGCGGGCCACAGGTCGGCACGCAGAGCGTCATCAGCCGGCACGCGACAAAGTGATCAAAAAAAATCACGTCGTTTAATTGTAACTAGGAATGTTGGCTGCAAATGAGTGGCTTCTTGGTTGAATTTCGGGGCAGCCCCCCCCCCCCCAAAAAAAAAAGGTTTGCCACCGCTGGTCTATGGCCTCTCCTTCATTGACATCACCTTATGAAAATTTTGTAGTGTCCCACAGGTTTTAATAAATTGTTCTTTTATCGGGGGAACACGTAGAGATCCACTGAATCCAGTGAATCGTGAACGTTCACTGGCAATGGGGGAAAAAAAAGGTGTGTATTTTTCTTTCGTAGACTCTAATGACCATTACAAGCTTCTAATGCGTCCCCATGACGACGGTAAGAAAACGTATAGCTTCACGCCGCACACGCACACTCAAGATAAGCGATGAGTAGCAATGTTTAATTTATCAATTACGCTACATTATGCCCGCGACCTTTTCGAAAAACCTGCCCCAGAATTTCTACCGAACCTGTTCGAAAAACGAAACCGACCCTTTCTCTCTTTTTAACTTAATTTTAAAAGTAAATTATACGTACATGCATCCTGTTTCAAATTATGATAAAAATAAAACAAACAAAAAAAAAAACCAATATAAATATCATGATTTTTTGTTACATGATATATTTTGAAGATATACTGTAAAAAATATTTGTAAAATTAGCAACAGGTTTATTTCAACTTTAAAATCTATTATTTTTTTTTTCAAAATTATTATTAGCTTGTTGATTTGAACTTTAAAAAAAAATATTTATTACCAAAATGTTGTTTTGAATAGCGTCACAGAGTTACGGGGATTGGGTGAGGCTGGACGACGAAACTGTACGTCAGGTCAGCGTGATCTGGGACTATGTGGTCAAGTACCAGGATGTTCTGGCTGCGAAGATCGCCAAACGGTAAAGTAACGAACATGCCAAGACAACATTGCCGCTTATACGAAATTATTTCCTCTCGATAATTTTTTTTTTATATAGAGCAGAGAAAAGCGAGTAGGTGTATGCCAACGAGAATGGAGAAAGATCAGGGGAGTAAATGGGTGGAGGAGTATTTAGGTGGGAGTAAATCGGTGGATGGTAGTTTAGGGGAGTAAATGGGTGGAGGGTAGTTTAGGGGAGTAAATGGGTGGAGGGTAGTTTAGGGGAGTAAATGGGTGGAGGGTAGTTTAGGGGAGTAAATGGGTGGAGGGTAGTTTAGGGGAGTAAATGGAGTTGGAGGATAGGTTTAGGGAAGTAAATGGGTGGAGGGTAGTTTAGGGGGTAAATGGGTGGAGGAGATTTTAGGGTAGAATGGGTGGAGGAGTAAGTTTAAGGGAGTAAATGGGTGGAGGAGTGAGCTTAGGGAGTAAATGGGTGGAGGAGTAGTTTAGGGGAGTAAATGGGTGGAGGGTGGCTTAGGGGAGTAAATGGGTGGAGGAGTAGTTTATTAAGTAAATGGGTGGAGGGGTAGTTAAGGGAGTAAATGGGTGGAGGGTAGTTAAGGGAGTAAATGGGTAGGAGGGTAGTTTAGGGAGTAAATGGGTGGAGGGTAGTTTAGGGGGGTAAATCGGTGGAGGGGTAGTTTAAGGGAGTAAATGGGTGGAGGGGTAGTTTAGGGAGTAAATGGGTGGAGAGGTAGTTTAAGGGAGTAAATGGGTGGAGGGTAGTTAAGGGGGAGTAAATGGGTGGAGGGTTAGTTTAGGGGGAGTAAATGGGTGGATGGTAGTTTAAAGGGATGTAAATGGGTGGATGGTAGTTTAGGGGAGTAAATGGGTGGAGGGTAGTTTAGGGAAGTAAATGGGTGGAGGGTAGTTAAGGGGAGTAAATGAGGAGAATGTTTAAGACAGTAAATGGGGTAGGGGAGTTTGGGGAGTACATCAGTGGGAAAGTATAAAAGAGTACACGAGAGAGTAAGTTAGGGGAGTATTAGGGGAAATATAGGGGAGTAAATGTGGGAATCAGTATGAAATTATTAAATGAAGAAAAAAAGTTTAGGGTTGTACATGAGAAAAAGTTTAGGGAAGTAAATGAAAAGTTTAGGGGAAAAGATAAAGTAATTTCAGAGCATGAAATAGAGGAGTAAGTTTAAGGAGGGATTGAGAGAAGATTTTTTTCGGGGGGGGGGGGATAATAAAACACTGCAAATTACTCAATTTTAATGTAGTCCATAGTCAGGCTCACGTACAGAGCAGTGTGAGCAGTATGAAACTAAGCTGACTAATTTCCAGAGCGAAAGTGACAATGGAAATGTGGGTTTTTTAAAAGAAGACATTTCCAGTGTTAAAGCGTGTGAGATAAGTAGAAGTGAGGCAGAGATAGTAGGCAATTCCAGGAATTCAGAATGAGGTGCTAACTAGAGTAATTTCACGCAGCAGCGGAGATGGAACTCCTTCGATTCTTTCTTCTCACCTCTCTTTCTGGTTCTCGTTCAAAATAGGAAACTTAGCCCCGTTTTTTCAAAACGGTTTTCATGAGTGATAACTCAAAACAGCAACAATAACACAACTCTTTATCTATTAAGAGTTTGTCCGTGATCAGGAAGGAACCGGGACGTCAACAACGCCGTCAGGCTGGACAAATGCCAGAGCAAACGGCATGAAACGGTTCTTAGGAGCCAGGACGCCGTTCACTGCGGCCGATGCCTGGATCCGGCCACATCACGGACATCGTGGGGAGCCTGAGGAGGGGGTCGGGCCCTGAG
>JAGDYQ010000069.1:1946384-2079071 GCA_021962125.1 Bulinus truncatus
ACAGCAGCTAAGGATATACATAAATCTACAAAAAAAGTATGTTAGAATCTTAAGGTGCACATTAAAAACCAACAAAAAGTAAGAATGGAATAAAGGCAAACCAACCTGTTAGTCTATCTATTAATTTCTGATGCTATGAAGTTTGTCAAAATTAGTTTAAATGATTTTTACCAGCCATTTTAATTGATCAAATGAAAGGGTAACATATTTTTGTATGAAAAACTAATAGGGAATATGCTAAAAATATTTTTTTTTTAAGTTTATGTTTTTCTTTTTTAAGAATTAGAAAGGAATTTCAAATCAAATGCATTTACAAAACAACAATTGCTTCACCACAGCCACAGATACAATGAAAAATTATTTTTTTTTACAGACTGCAGCATATTTAAAAGTAATTACCTTAAAAATAGGTGAAAAAGTAAAAAAAAAAAAAAAAAAAAAACAACAAAAAAACTTATAAAAAATAACTAAATAAAAAATTAGCAGCTTTACAGTAAAAATTTACGTGACTACAATAAAAAAAAAAAAGTACATTTATTGAAAAAAGATGCATATATTTTAGAAAAATATAAAGTTAAAAAATGAGCAAATGAGTAAAACGACTTAAAATAATTAGCAATCTGCAGTGATTTCTACAACTAAATAACATAAATAAAATACGAAAAGAGATGAAAAGATGAAATAAATTTTACTTAAAAAAAAATCATTGTTACTGAAAGACCCATTAAGTGGAAGACATTGACAGAGAAATATTTGTTATAACAAGCAAAAATGCAAGATCTAAAGAGAAGCCCATTTTGTCAAATTATGTAAACATTATAAAACTATAATTATTGTAAATGGACCATGACGAACCGTACAAGTTTACACAAAACCATCTGCTAAAGATGCAAAAATGCACATTTTATCACAATAAACTTCATTTTGTTTCACAAATTTTAACACTAGCTGGTGCTGAATGAGAGAAGACAATCATGTACAACAATAACAGAAAATTGCCAAGACACTCAACACTGAGAGAACAACCATAAGAGGCTTAAAGTAATAGTAAACCTCTTCAGGGTGAAGGATAGTGTCAGCTACAATCTGACCATAGGCAATAGCTTGCTGAAACACTTGCTGCATTGACTCCACCTGTTAAAGTTATGTAAAGCCAAAGTGGTTTTAATATAACCAATAAGTTAATTCACTGACAACTTCCCATTTTATGTCAATGAGTTTTACTGAAATGTTAAAATAAAAAGTAACAGCTTTTTACCAATAATGGATGAGTACTCAAAATATTTACAAAGTAAGTTTAAACTATGAATAATTTCATTGTTGTAATGAATAAATATTATTTATCTGGCAAATAAAGCAAAATGACGCACTTTGAAAAAATGGTTAAAATAAAATACTGCTTAACAAAAAGTAATGTAACATTAAAAAGACGTAACATTTAATGTAATAATTAGGGAGCGACCGATAATTGGATCGGTATCGGACCGATATTGGCACTATCGGTTAAAATTGGATCGGCCGATTTTTGTAGGGAGAGACCAATAGTCAAACCAATATTGGCACTATGGGTTAACTATCGGACCGGCCGTTTATTGGCTGCAAATACATTGTTTGTTTTTTTCACAACAGAGTTGCAGAAAAAAAAATCAGTAAATAACCCAATTCTATAACCAGATCAGACAAGATTTTAAAAAAAAGGAAAAAAAAACCCATACACAGAAACTGTCACGTCTACATAAAATTACATCAGCGATATGACTTTAAAACAATAGGATTGGCATTTCTTAATTCTAATGTATGACCTTGAATGATACAATTAGTGAACATCTGTGTGTATTTTTTTTTTTGGGATGGGAAGTTGGGAGGGGGGGGAAATGAAGGGTAGGGTAAACAAGACTTACGTGTGGGCGAAGTGTTACAAAATATGACAAGGAAGGGGTGAACATGGGTTGACATACGTCATTAGATTGGAAACTACAGCACGAGAAAAACACATGTTTGGCATTGTTGTTGATTAAAAAAAAAATATCGGTATCTGTAAAAATGCTGGGGAAAAATATCAGTATCGGACTATCGGTAAAAAGGCATATCGGTCGCTCCCTAGTAATAATCATAGAAAAAGTTTAGAATAAAATTATATTAGACGCTTTAATAAAATTAAATAATTTTGTATTTTTAAGTTATTGAGTTATACTGAAGACATTAAATAATGTTCTGAAAAATTTCCTCAACATGACTTAGTTGGAAAAGGCTTTTTACATGCAAAATGTAGCAAAATATTTAAGGCCAACAAAAAAACCAGTTAAATTACAGAATTTATTTAAATTATGTCTACTGAAAAATATCACATGACAATTCTCTCTACCACAAGGCTTTTAATACAAGAGACTGTTGTATTTGTTTAGGAAGATTTCAAATAGATTCTCAACTAAACACTCTCATAATTGAATGATAAAGCAGAGTTATTAAGAACTATTTTGTTAGTTTTTGACACTGTAACTGACTTCTAATTGTAAAATGCTGACAATGCAGAAATTTAAAAAAAAAAAAGAAAGAAATCAGTAAAACACTTTGTTTACATATAAATGCATGAGGTACAATAAAAAAAATAGCCTACTGATGTTACGCAAAATAAAAAAAAATGCTCTATACATGCTCTAGCATTTTTAGTAAAAGCACAGAATTTTTACTTTATCAGTAACAATGATCAGTAAATTACCAACATAAATTTTATTAATGGATCAAAAACTGTTTACAGCTACATCCTGGAGAATAAAAACTATTACTAACCAGTTGTTTGGTTCTCATGTTGCTGAGGATTCTCTCTGCATTCTCACTGTCATGACGGCTCTCCATTATGGCCAACAGCAGTTTGGAAGCATTATTCTGCAGATCAAGACAATATGTATCAAAAGATTGCATTAGCAATGGGTAAAAGTTAAAATAAAAAGATTAAATAACAAAAAGGGTCATAAAAATAAAAAAAAATGCACGAGTTTTAACCAGTAATTAGTCAAGGTAAGGTTAAGATGTAATTGATGAATTCAGCATAAGTAAATGTATTTTAATAAGTAAGTAGATGTATTTTAACAAGATATCACACAGATTAAAACAAATTACAAGTGTATAATATATTGCACTAGTATTTGTTCCATTTTATTCTGTAGAATACAATTATGTGAACAAGGTCACCCACAAATAAATACCTTAAGTTCCAGGACCAGATCTATGCGGTTCTTGCCTAAAGATTTGATCTCAATGAGGAGTAGAGCTACTATAATGTCTATACCATTGCTTTCGTGCATGGCTATGGCATTCTGTGGATAGATACAAAAAAAAACATACAAAAATAAAGGATTCACATAAAACATGACCTTCTGTTCTATATCTTTTCAAATTACAAATAATAGTAATCAAACCTGATTCTCATGGCAAGGTCCCTGGCAGTACTCAGTGAGAGTGGTCAAGGCCTGGTTTATTAGGTCCACATTGTTTTCATTTATGTACAGGCCCAGAAGGCCAAGGCCCCCAGTGGTGCTGCCACAAATGCAGTCCAGAAATTGAAGGGTTTCACATACCAGGTTTTGGGGGCTCTTGCAGTTTGGTTGAGTTCGTAAATAATTCTAAGAGAATCGTACAGAACATTCATTTAACAAGAAACTTTATGATATCAATAGATAAAAAAAAGTCCTAAAATCAAAACAATATATGACAAGACTTCTAATAAATATACATTTCTCACTGTACACATTTTTTTCTTTTGTGGGTAAGAATGAGATGATTCCTTTTACAAATTAAATGAATTGCATTAAATGTGCCACTGAATGAATAAGACAAGAATTTCCATAAAATTTAACATTAATCTTGCATGTATTAACAATTTTTTATCTGAACTATTCTGGACATAAAAATAAATAATACAAACACAAAAAAAAAAAAACATTGCACCTGTAAATCTCTGTTATGATTTTCACAAAGTAACTGTAGAAACCTCAATATCGGTTTCATAATGGCAATCTGCTGTGACATTTTCTTATCATCTGCACCATCATGCTTGGGGCGCTCACTTTCATCAGTGGACTGCTGAGCATGGGTCCGATTCTAGTATAAGAATTATTTTTTTCAAAAATAATTTAATTGATTACTTGTACATGTATATGTATCTTGTCAAGTGAGAAATGTTGACTTAACAGTCATTGCCTTTAAAACTGCATTCATTAAGTTTAGTGTGGTTCCCATTTTTTAAAACATTTCAGAACTAATACATTCAATCAACAATAGTTGGCTTTTTACTTGAAAATAAAGGAAAATCTGGAATGCAGCATTCATTAATAATGGCCAACTCTTGATTTCATCCTTTTATATCCCTAAAAATCAATTCCCAAACAACTTTCATTGGGGAATCGGTTCATGGTTAAAAGGAGTGCAGTCACAAAAAATAACAAAAGAGAAAAATGAATGTTAAACATAAATCGATTGTTTTCATTTAAAAAATTTTTTTAATTCTTTGGGTCTTTTCATTTACAAGGTTTATTGAGATCATTGTTATGTAAAAGTTGGGAAAGAGTTCCATATTGAGATGTGAAAAGTAGCTGGATATTTTTTCTTTTCATTTCATAACTATGTCCCTTTATGCCATTGACTCCCCATAAAAAGCTTTAAAAAAAAAGATAAAGACACAGAAAAAAAAAGTTTTTATTTAAAAAGGCAGATAACTTGCCTCTCCTTCTTCATGATCTCCCTGATTGCCCTCCCCTCCAGTTCGCCCGTGAACTTGTCTCACATGACTGAATGCTTTGTTAGTCTGACTGGCAGCTTCATCAAATTCATTCCTCAGGTCATCATTGATTGGGGCATCGGACCTGTGGACTTTATACCAGAAATTTCAGAGTTTTAATTTTCCTTTTGAAAATAAAGGTGAATAATAATATTTTTTTATAAAAAAGGCTGAAATATGAAAAAAATTGCATTGATAAAGTTACATTAAGCAACGCATCTGTTGTGCGATGAACATTTATTTCTTTCAAATTTTTCAAACAGCAGTATTGAAAGCAAGCTTTTTAAAAATAAAATTGAGTTAACTACATCATACTTTTTGACATGTTATATGATTCAATGAGTTACAAAGAGGTACCTAACTAAGAAACATTTAATTTCAAATAAATATGTGTTAATATGCTATTAGAAAATATCTAGCGATAAAAAGAAAAAAATCAGCAGTAAATTTATATTGATAGCAAAATATGTAAGTGCCTGTCATTTCCTTTTAGAAGTATATTTATTATCTTTATTATCAGTTTTGATTAACTTTTCTTACCTGAAATATCTCATTAGAAAATGACTAGGGTTTCTCATTTCCCAATATTTTGCTTATACCGGGATAGGGGGATAAAAGTTGGTCTCTTCCCAAGATGAACTAATTTTTTTAAAACGCATTAAAATAGAATTAACATATGCAAGAGTATAAATAGTCATTTATTTTTTAAGTCCTTCATTAATTATGCAGTAGGAAATTTTAAAAAACTGGAAAGTGTGTTTTACTACTGTTATGAGAATCGAATAAAAAGAACATAAAAATATGAACAAATTTGTTATTATACAGATAGATTAATCCCATAATTTTTGTTTAATAAAAATACTTCACCTGAGAATTTCTTTCCCACATTAACAACTAGCAGTAATGGGTATGATCTAAGGGCAAACCCCTTTTGTTGTAACTTTCACAATAGGCCTGAGTGTGTGTGCCCCATCCCCCATGCCCCTCCATAATGAAAATTTAGATAATGTCAATTGTTAGGAGTTGTGTTTTTACACAGAGTATGGCTTAAATGCATCTTTTGGTACAGATCAGCAGCATGCCAAGCATGTTTTCTCTAATAAATTCATTAGTATTTCCTTGTACTTAGTATTTATGAAAATTAAGTTTGATGAATATTTTGTTGAGCAATGACACTCCTTTGCCCATCTCATTTTACTATTTTATGAGCCTATCTCAAACCAATCAAATCATTGTCATTTCATAGCCGAGGACAAACATCTAAGTACATTGTACTTCTATTGAACTCTGGGTATATCCTGGGAAAACACTATTTTCCAGGAAGTTTTTAACGAGCTAATATACGATAGAGATCATGTCATACCAGGAGAGAAACCATACTTGTGATTAAAGGCAAAGAATTCACACTACAATTTATACTAATCATCCTTATATTTTGTTGTTGATTGTATTTTTATGTTTTAGTTTCTAATCAGATGTTTCATTTTTGTGTGCGTGGTTTCGACTTTAATCAATAAGTGTTGTTTAAAATACAAAATTCAATTTGAATGTATTTTATAAGAAATATTTAAAACAGCATCCTGAATACAGAAAATCAAGTTTGCTGCTGAAATGATTCACACCCACACAAAAATAAAGAAGTAATGACTCATGATACAAAGACTGAAGATGAAAAAGCTAAATCAAATTCTTGCAGATTTAAATAAAACAACAAAACAAAGCATTATACTAGCAAGTAAGCCAGCTGTCTAAATTAAATGCGCATTTAAAAAAAAAATTAAAAATTTTATTAAATGAAATGGTTTAAAAATATTAGTAAAAAAAATACAAAAAGTTTTTAATCTATTACTTATATCCCAGCATAATCAACAGCTTGGGTAAAGAGTAAGGTGCTGTTGATAAAAGAAGTACCAGAAAATAACTCGATATAAATTTGGGACTAATCAGCAATTTGTATCTACTTTTTGCAGGAGGGAGGGGAGGGTTCAATAACAAACAAGCAATTTAAGTCTTTTCCGTTTCGGACAAAGGACATTTTAGAGCCTTTTCGCAGAACAAAATCCGTATTTTTTTTCCGTGTTTTGATAAATAGAGAGGAAAGTAATGTTGAATAACTGTTACAAAAATAAATAATGATTATGCCCCTTTGATTAGCTTTTATTATTTATATTTAAAATATAAGCAAAAACGGTACCTAGGAAAGTCTTTTTTTTCGGCCCTGAGATGTCAGATCGCGAAATGGACTTTTGATGTACACTTGGCAGGCCAAGACCTAAAAAATGATATATACATCATGGGTCTAGGACTTATGGTCGCTGAGATCTAGGGCGCTCCTATGTTAATATAGCTTATATAGTAAAAAACGGTACTTTACAAGCCCCCTTTTACGGCCCTCAGAGGTCAGATCGCAAAACGGACAAAAGTCATTTCTTGGCAGGCCAAGACCTACAAAATGATATATACATCATGGGTCTAGGACTTATGGTTGTTGAGATCTAGGGTGATGACGGACAGACAGACCAAACGGGGACAATAGAGCATTTTTTTTCGAAAATGCTCTAAAAATAGGCGTTCTAATAACATACTTAACAGAAAATTTTACATAATATTATCAAAGCCAATCACAAAAATAAAAATCTACAAAAGCTGACTAATGATTCTAAATCTATGATAAGGTGTGAGTAGAAACAAAATTTTAACAATCAGAAAATATTCTCCCCTCGTCCAAACAAAGACATTACAACCGATTAAATGGAAGGCCTAAAAAGATTGTGTGAAACGAGAAATGTTACTCTTTATTTTTGTTTTTAGTTCAGTAGAAAAAAATTAAAATGTTAGATCTGTGTTAGGCTTGAACCGAATCCTGCTTACCTTCAGAGTAATCCCAATGCTGAATGGAAAAATTATCTAAAGAGGCAAGTGAATCTGACGATAGCCCATCAAATATCAAATCTGTTTTTATGTGAAGGGGCCATAATTAAAAAGCATTACATCTTCATTATCCTCAGAGAGCTTTTCAATTCATGAATTTTTCATTCTTTTTTTTATTTCTTAATCTAATTGCATATCTACTGCGAACAAATGATAATGAACATTCCTGATGTTTTCCACATCTTAGAAAATAAACTTTTTTTTATTTTTAGTAAATTAAACATGCTATGAATCATAATCTGTGATAGTGAGCTGAACAATGTATGAGCTTTTATTTTTTAATGGCTTTAATTTAACATCTATTTAATCAAAGTTATGTTTAAAATCTTAAAAAAATATCTGTTGAGCCATTAACCTAAAAAGTTTCATGCAATATAAATATTTATCAAACATGCTCAATACAATTAATTTGCCATTGATGCACAAGCATGTAAATAATTAATCTTAATTTATGAGCTCTTTCATACTAATATGAAGCAATGATGTCAGGTTTATAAGCCACTTCAAATTGATGATATTTTTCAAATAAAAGAATGATTCTTTACACCAAACATTCACTATATACATGTATAAAGTGAATGTAGTTGAAATTTAAATACCATACCTGAGCTTCATAAATTTCATATTATTAACAACTCCCAACCAAAATCATCATGCTAATAAAGTTCCAGAAAGTTCATGCTAAAATAAAGAGAGGATTTCAAATGAAATATTATCACACCTTTCTTTTTTTTCTCTTCATCTCTGTGGGGTCTCGGCTCAGTATCTGAGGTGTTTACCGTCACAGTGTTCCTGATCTCAGCCTGTGCATCTCTCATGCGATCAAAGAAAACTTTGAAAAATATGTCAGCATCTTTGTCTGTGGTGAGTCTATGAAAGATAGATTTCTGCAAAAAAAATTGAGAATAATGTCTTGATTTCAGAAATCAAAAAACAAATCCATAATCACTATCTCTCTAAATTCAGTCTCCAACCAGCGTCAAGAAATGCCGTTAAAACTATAATATTTATGATTTCAAAACAAAATGATGATATAAAGTAAGTGAGCACTCACTTGGATCTTGCTGTTACCACCTTCTAACAATGCTATACCCAATTCAACCGTCTCCAAGAACACTTTGTTACTGGTGTTCTTAATGATTAGGTCAATAACCAGATTTGAAGCCCCTTTATCATCAAGAAAACACTAAAAAAAATAAAAAAAACAGTGGATGTTATACGTTATTAAATGTGAAAAACATCAAATGATTCAATGCAGAAGCCCACTTAAGACAATAAGCCAAAAAAGAAAGTAGTTTACATTCCTAACATTAATCTAATAGTTAAAAAAATAAATTAAAGATCCCTTATGTGGGTCATTAAGGCAGACACAAAAAAATAGTTCACCTACGCTAGCGTAACGGGCCCCAATTGTGGCCTCATGCCAATAGATCATTATTATTTTCATTCCTTTCAGATGTTATAGCAGAAGCCCCCGGAACATTGATAAGCCCTTGGGCCGAAAAGGTTAAGGCAGCTCTGATTGACATTATCTTAACAAATGTTAGATATCAGTTATAAGGGGAGATAGAAGCATCAATGGTGACTGAACCATGAAAAATCCCAGAGCTCATTAGGGCTAGAACCCAAGATTTTCAGTTCAGCAAGTGATGCTCTGTCCCATGGGCACCTTGTCTTCTTGTTTTTGTTTAAGAGATTCATTCAAAAATTGCAATAGCATAAATTACCTGAACATCATGCAGGGACAAGTTGTTGGCTTGGCTAATTAGAGTTGAGCCTGGACCACCGGTAGGCCCAGCAGCCTGGCTTTCCCTTCTGTTGCGGGGTTGAGTTCTGTCATAGTAGCGCATCAATAAGCTCTGGCGTAATGCTTCACACTAAAATTAAATTAAAAGCACAAGATGTCTCACTATTGAATGGAACAATGTGCATTTAACTTGGTAAAGATGTTTTACAAAATTTATAACTACCACTGAGAAAACAATGCAGTGTGCGTAGGTTTAATTTTTTTTCCTTGTTTCTTTAATAGCATAATAAATATTGAATTAATTCCACTAGTCTATGAGAAATCTAAAAAAAACATGCAAAATATTAAGCCGAAAATATTTTAAATCATGGTGCTCTTGTATGCTGAGAGGAAACAGAAACACAGTAAATTATCTTAACATAAAAAAAGTTGGTTTTAGAAATCATGCAATCTTGAATTTAACTTTCTTTTTTTCCTAACTTCTTTAATTTCCTTCAGAATTTTTTCACCCATGAAATGTTTCCTTTTGAGTTAAATGAACCAGGATATTATTATTAAATCAAATTAGAATGCTAGACAAAAAATGACAACATCAATTTTAAAAACTTAAGAATCATTAATTAATGAAAATCAAAGCATATTTTATGTGTACCAAAATTATTATTCTTTAATTCATTCCAATAAAAAAATAAAAGGGGGAAATCATTTCTGCATAATTATTTTTTAACAAAAAAAAAAAATTACAAATGTAATAGCCATGCAACATCCTAAACATTCTAGATAACTTGTATGCTAGATAAAGCTTTAAATGTAGAAGTAAACACAAAAAAAAATATATATATGCTGATGAAATTAATGAGTGCCTAACTGGTATAAAAAAAGACAAACAACACACAAGCAAAAACATTTAAAAAAATGAATGTGGTACTGGAGATACCGTTTACAACTTGATTAACTTTTAATGTTTATTATTTTTTTTTTGTGAAGAACATAAAAGTATCATCACTAATTGTCAATAAGTGCTTCTATGACAATCTTAACAAAAGACATTTACTATAAAGTCAGGATTTCATCTAGGTACCACATCAAAAAAATTAAAAATTAAAAAAACCACAATACGTGTCAGTAGCACAAGGAAATAGAAACCTTACCCTTCTGTGATCTTCTAAATCTTTTTTGGACAGAGTTTTTACATCCACCTTTTATATCCCAATGAGAAATGGAAGTATTTTGAGTTATTGCTCAATGGGTTGATAAATATGCA
The DNA here is from genome assembly GCA_021962125.1 of Bulinus truncatus. Classification (NCBI taxonomy): domain Eukaryota; kingdom Metazoa; phylum Mollusca; class Gastropoda; family Planorbidae; genus Bulinus; species Bulinus truncatus. The sequence continues at coordinate 1,957,104 of JAGDYQ010000069.1, forward strand.
CACAAAAACATTCAAAAAGATGTACAGATTTTTTTTTCCGGGGCTAAGCCAAATGAATAAGGTTATTTGGAAAAAAAAAAAATAACGGACAATCCAGATAATTCACAGATCAACCAGACTGCAAGTCGACAAAAAAATAAAAATAATACCATAGGCTTCAGAGACACACACATTTAGGGGTTACACTGATTTCAATTACTCACGCATTCAAACATTCTTAACACAACAACCACTTTGTTGTTATGTTGGTGGGGAAATAAAACAAGCATGCCAAATGTAAAAGGTTACAAATGTATTTTCCATTTGACTGAATGAAATGTGTTTTTACACAGGGCCAAAACACACAAGGGAAGTAATACTGGTTAATATAATAACAGTAAATAAAAATATAGGGTATAAAGTTGAGGGAAAATGTGTGTACAGTTCATATTAAATAATATACATATATTTATACATAAATCGGTAAATATAAAAATTTTTAAGTGTACAACAATATGATACTACTGTGCATAACTAATGTGTTTTTTTTTTCTTCAGATAAGCCAGGATTATAAAGAAAGAGTGATGATCAGATTGTGTGTCTTGCTCAGATAATAGAAATCTATGCTGTGGCTTTAAAGATTCAGCCTCTACTTCATATTATTTTTTTCGGGGTAAAGAATGGCAAGAAAGGTGAAGAGGACATCATTAGAACTATGCCAAATATTTTAGTCAAAATGTGCTATGAAACGGTCCAACTCACTTTTTCTGACCGGCTCTCGTTGGCTGACATCATATCTTTTAATGTCTGCAAGACTTTGATGCACAACTTTTCTTCTTTCTCTTCTAAAAGGCACTCAGTGTGACGAATCAACCTAAATTATATTTTTTTTAAATTTACTTTTTTTGTTATTCATTATGGTATGAATAAACACAAATGATTTAAATTTACAATAACTGTTTGTTTTCATGTGAGGAGAAAAAATAAATTTAATGAAAGGTTTAAAAAGAAATAAATATTGTATGCTCTGACCTGGCAATAAATCCTCCACTTTCACATTTCTCTCTCGCTTCTGTAGAAGGTGGAAACAGGAGCTCTGGTCTGTGAAGGACATCGACCAGTACAGACATCTCCGCCTGGACCAGTGGCTTCAGCTGATTGTTTAATGTTGCAACAATTTCCTGGTGAACAAAGTTTCATTTGTTAATGATTAATAATTGTAATCACTGCAAGGGCTGTTATACCCTGAGTGAAGATTTTACATTAGAGCGAGACAAAAAAATTATCCAAGTATGTGTAAAAAAAAAAGTACTCTATGAGGATACTGAAAGTATTAGAAAATAAAACATTACAAATGAAAGGAAAATATTAACAAGTAAAAAGAATCACCGACAATGCAAATTTTATCATGGCAACGCCTTTCTTAAGTTAATGCTCGAAACAAGGCATATTTTCCACATAGTGAAAATGCTTAAGTCAGTATTGTGTAGACTGTTCAACAAACTCAATGAGATATTTTTTTTACAGATTAAAATGAAAACAAGAAAAAAACAAGCTGTTATTCATTAGCTATAAAAAAAAAAATCAGAAAAATTTAAGAAAACAATAATAGTAAAGAGCAAAAAGTGTTTTCAGCCCACCTGAAGACCTTCAATAATATTTCTGTAATCTCTTGAAGCATGAGCCTGGGATTCACGTCTGTTTTGTCGAACATTTAACCATCTAGCAGTTGACTTTTGAACAATGTTTGCTTTTTCAAACAAAGCATTCACCTGGCTATCCAGATCAACTGGAATAGCAATACTTCTACTCTTGGCTATAAAAAGTTTTTGACAGAAAAGATTAAATAAATAATTATCATAACTGAGGAAGAGACTAAAGGAACTTTTAAATTGGCTAAATCAAACCAGCAAATGAAAACAATACCTGTGTCAGAAAGTGTCCTAATGCAAGCTTCAACGTGAAATTTTTGAGAGCCATCGAGCCATTCACATCTTATGAGCCTGAATGCTCCTTGCAAAAGACGCACAAACACTGGTTGGTTAGTCTGAAAATCAAACAATTATGAAGTTTATTAAAATATAAGTATAAATTAGTTCACTCATACCAAGCAGTGCAAAAAAGCTGCAACTTTACAGATATATATTTTATAGCAATACAATTTTTAAATATGCTATTTTAACTAACATGGTGTAAAGTCAAAATTGTATTATTAATTTGCTTTTTAAGTTATTTCCAACGCAAGCAATTTCTATCTTTATTCTTATATAGCCCAAGATGGTGATCATCATGGATGACACTTTGTATTTTTCATGATTGGTTAAAATAATAATCTGGCTGGTCAAGGGTGACTTAATGAGTAACAGTGTTAATGTCACCCAGTACTGAAAAAAAAATTCTAAATATGATTTTACTTAAGGTTACCCATGAACAGGGAGCAATTACTAAAACACATTTAAGTTACATCAGTAATCTAAATGTGTAGCGCTGAATAGTTCCTAATCTTGATTTCATATTTGGATCACAATCCTAACACAAGATTTGCATACGTAATAACTACTTATTATAAAGGAATATGAGCGAAACAAACTAAGAATATACATGCAAAACTGTAGCTATACAGTTTGTTATAATGAAAAGTAAACCTACTTGTATATTGGTGCTCTGATCAGAAAATGGAGAATTGAAGAATGTTGTAATAATATTCATTACAGTGACTGTCACATATTGTTCCAGCTCAGTGTTGGCGTGTTTCCTGTCGTGTGTGGCATTACAGACCTGTTTTAAAAAATTGTTAACTTTAATCAATAATGAGCAACAAAAAAAATATCCATATACCAATTGAATAACTTGATTGGAATCACACAAAATCAGTGATTTTTTTAATGAAAAATTCTGAACGAATTAAATACCAACTATAGTACCACAGGAATTAGTTAAGAACCACTAACAGAATCCAGCTGATTAGCTTCATTTCCTTTTAACTTTTTGAAAGTTCTGAACATTTTATCTGATAAGAGTTTTTGCATGAGTGTATTCAACATTCACCAAGAGCTCATTTGCAGCTGTGTATATATACATTTCCTTATGGCGTTTAAAGAGAGAGCAACAAAAGAGAAGTTTTTTTTATAGTAAAAAGTATATTTTATAATTTTCTCAGCAACATAACTTTTAACACCCAGCTATAGCAAATAATGAAGTGCATCTTTTTGAAGATACTGAAAAAACAAAGCAAAAATGATGACCTGTTATACAATTTAGCATTTAACCAATCAAATGTAGTGTTTTAAACAAAGTAAGCATGACTTAAAATATTGCATCAACTTGTATAATAAACATCATATCGACAGTTAGTTCTTAACCAGGTCAATCACTTCCAATTTAAAAAAAAACACAAAAAAAAGACTGGTGTCTATTATTTACCATGGCAATATCCACAAGAAAATTTTCAAACAAGGTCCACATATGTTTGCTGTTGTAGATTTCTTTCATTTCAACCTCAGTGTCGACATAGCAGTGATTAAGAAAGTTGATGTAAGCTGTCTTTACCTGATCACAAATGGGGGTTGAAATTGTTTAATCAAAGAAATAAAAGTGTGCACCAAATCTCTATTGGGGTTTACTACATGTACATGGTGTAGTACATTGGATACATAATTAACAACTTCTGTTTTAATACTTATATATTTTACAGATGACATTTAGTGAATCAAAATACATTGTGAAAGACTCCTACCTCAGGAATACAGTCTGGGTGTGTGACAACTTTGACAATGTCGTCCAGAGGTAGAAGAGAATGACACTTGATTTCAGTGTACACATTTTTGCCCTCTGTGCACAAGGCTAGCAGCTGAACCAGGTTTATGTGGTAGTTGAGAGCACTCTGCTCATTGACCCTGTCTCTTTCAGACTGCATCAGCTCAATCAGATGCTCAAAGCTGGAAGGTTCATTGTAGAAGACAAGAACATCCTCACCTACATTGACCAACTAATTGACAGAAAGAAAGCATACATATAACAGTTTTTTAATAGAGTAAACTTTTATTGAACATTATAAAAAATGAATGATAATACGATAAACATCCATAAAAAGCTCTACCTCTGACATTACTAAATCCTGACATCTTCTAATGTATTCTCCTTCAGCTTTCACTATGGTCTGCAGAAACTTTAAATACTGTACGTGACGGCCATGGGTCTCAATATTGTGTACAAAATGCTGAATAACCCTGTCGCTCACTTCATTACAAAGGGCTGCATTGTCTTGAAAGATGGCCTTCATAGTATCTGCCTCCAGCAACTAGTATGTATAAAAGAAATCATAATTGCTAATTTTCCTGAAATTGCTGAAAGGTATTCATATGCCTTTAACAAAATACTTTCAAATGAAAAAAAGGAGCAGGTAGTTATTGTTTAATCTATGGGGTATCAGGTCTACGTTGTATTATGCTGTGTGCATTCAGTTTAATAATAAAAAAACAATATTTTTTCTTCAAATGTGATTGAAATAAGATCCAATTCCTTCTGAAAAGAAAAATTTGACTTGGTCAGATAAATTGATAAAGTAGTTTCTCCATAATTTTTTTTATCATTTAAAAATATTGATATGTTGTTTCTGAGATGAAACTCTACATAGTTTCAAAAGATTATTTTTCAGTCAAATGGAAATTAATGTGGCCAAATTAACAACCCAATTAAGATTTTTACTATCCCAATACATCTTGATTAGTGCATTATTTGCCTAATTAGTTTAGATGTCAGCATTAAAAAAATTGATTTTATTTTTTTGTTTAATTAAAAAAAAAATACTAATTGAAAAAAGAATTCCTAGCCATTTTTATGAAATAGATTCGGAAAATAATTCTTAAAAAATTAACATTGGAAAAATGAATCAAACACACAAGTTTTTATATAAAATCAAAAGAAGAAAAAAAGCTCCTTTTTTTAAAAGAATATTTTTTCTCTTTTTACAACAAGTTACAAACCCCTGGTGTGAGAAATAGTTCCAGCTTGTCTTCCAAAAGGCACTGGTTGGGCTGGTTGTTCAAACAGAATGCTTGCAAAAACTCATGGGCTAATTTCATCAACTCATTCATACGGCTGTCTAGTTCCTTATCAGAAATAAATTAACAATGAGCATGTTTTAAGCACAGCAGCATATGTTACATACATTAAATATATATATTTAATTATATTTATAAGGTAAATTAAAATATTTTCATCCAATTAAGGTAGTCCTCTAGTGCCGCCACCTTGGTATATTTTTTATTGACGTACACTAACCATTTTTGGCACACATAGTCAAGTGACCAATAGAAGACCAATAGAATTTTCAAATTGTCAAAAAAAATTTTTTTGGACTTTTTTAGGTAAAAAGTCTACTTTCTTGACATTTTTTCAAAGTGAAAAATCTCAAAAAGTATTGCTTATTTAAGAAAGATATTTTGTACATAGTTAAACAGATATGTTTCCAACAATCGCTCAATTTTGTTTTTTAAAATATTAAAAAATAAAAAAAATAAAAAATTTTTACAAAGGGCCTATGTAAAAACGTGAATTTTATGGGGGTAGGTTAGAAAAAAAAAGATTAAAAAGTTCTTTTTCGAAAAACGAAATTGAGGAAATGTAAACAATATATTGAAGAACAAGCAAACAAAATTTGATGCTTCTATCTTTAGTAGTTTTGGTAAAATTTCAAAAAGTGTGCGTTGAAAATTTAAAAAACTTGATTTTGAGAAAAACGCAAAAAACACTTTAAAACGTCGAGAAAAAAAATTGATGCTCTTTGAAAAGAATTTAATGATTAAAATATGTTTATTAACATCAAAGGAATGAAAGTGAATCATTTTTGACTGAAATTAATGTCAGAAAAAAAAAATTACTTATTATTAGTTACACACCCTATATAATGAACATATGCCATATATAGAAAAATACATCTCCAGTCATTGTATCCTTGAGTTTGGTCTGTTAATAATGATACAAAAACATGTTGTTTTATTGTAGACCTATTATTTACAGCTGTTATTCTTTTTTTTTTTGTATAAAAGTAATTTTAGTTTGATAAAATGTCTAAAACTATCAATAAACATTTCATAATAAAAAAAACATGTCTACATTCCATTTCGCTACTTATGAATGAACAGAACACACACATACTATCACTGCCGCCTTGACCTAATTAGAATGCAGTGATACACAAAACTACAGCCAGTGAAGACTGGTGTCTGGTGTTATGTAATGAGTCTAATGTTACATAACCATCAGCTCTGGTCAGTATGTGAACCAGTTGTACGCTTGTCACACTTGAAAATAGTTGGTTGTTGTAATTGTTGTTGTAGCTGTTCTTTTTTCCGCGTCCGTCTTGTTCTTTTCAGGGCAGCATTATCCTGTCGCTCAGCCTCTGCGCGCAATGAACCCTGCCGGACAGCGAGCCTCCAGGACTGGCGGTCGGCTGCTTGGCTCTCCCAGGAGTTGGGGTTAATGGAGCACTGTTTCATATCCTTTTTGCAGGTGTCTTTGTAGCGCATTTTAGGTCGCCCTGTTTTCCTCTGGCCGGTAACTAGCTCGCCATAGAGTAGGTCCTTTGGGATGCGGCCTGCGTCCATTCTTTTGACATGACCGAGCCATCTGAGGCGTCTCTCGCTGAGAACTGCAAACAAGCTGCTCATGTTGGCCCTCTCCAGCACCCCAGTGTTGGGGATCTTGTCTTGCCACTTTATCTGCAGTATACGTCGCAGGCACCTCATGTGGAAATTGTTTAGCTTCCTTTCGTGCCTCGCATAAGTGGTCCACGTCTCACATCCATAGAGGAGGGTACTAAGTATGCAGGCCTGGTAGACACGCGATCTGGTATTTTCGGTGAGGCTGGGGTTTTCCCACACACGTTGCTTTAGTCTCGCCATGACTGTGGCTGCCCTAGCGAGTCTGCAATCAATCTCCGGGTCTATGGATAGCGAGCTGGAGATGGTGGACCCGAGGTAAGTGAAGTTCTCGACGACCTCTAGGGTGTGCCCATCGATGTCAATGCTTGGGGGTGTATCTGTACCCTGTGCCATGACATTCGTCTTTTTCAGGCTGATAGTCAGTCCAAACTCCTTACATGCATGGAAGAGGCGGGTGAAAGCTGCTGCAGTCCGTCTTCAGTGTGTGATGTCAAGGCTGCGTCATCAGCAAAGAGCAGCTCGCGGATTAGGACCTTGGTGACTTTGTTCTTTGCACGGAGGCGGGCTATGTTATAAAGCTTGCCATCGGACCTTGTATGGATGTAAACACCCTCGCTGCAATCCTTGAAGGCGTATTGGAGGAGCATGGAAAAGAAAATGCCGAAGAGTGTAGGTGCAAGGACGCAGCCCTGTTTTACTCCGCTGCTGACTGGGAAGGCCTCGGAGATTGCGCCATTGTAGCAAACCGTGCTATGCATGTTGTCGTGGAAGGACATGACCACTGCAAGCAGGTGTGGGGGGCAGCCAATCTTTTGCAGCAAGCTGAAGAGTCCGCCTCGACTTACTAGATCAAACGCCTTTGTGAGGTCGACGAAGGCGATGTAGAGTGGCACCTGCTGTTCCTGACACTTCTCTTGAAGTTGACGTAGTGAGAAGATCATGTCCACTGTTGATCGGCCAGCCCTGAAGCCACACTGTGACTCTGGGTAGACTCGGGAGGCGAGGGCCTGCAGGCGGTTTAGAGCGACGCGGGCGAAAGCTTTGCCGACGATGCTGAGGAGGGAGATGCCCCGGTAGTTATTACAGTCGCTCCGGTCCCCTTTGTTCTTGTATAGTGTGATAATTTTGGCATCCCTCATGTCTTGGGGGATATAGCCCTGTTCCCAGCATCCCAGGTCGTGCAATGGCTTTAGCAGTGTTGGTTTTCCGCTCTTCAGAACTTCTGGTGGGATTCCATCGCTACCAGGTGCCTTTCCGTTTGCAAGGCAGTCGATGGCTTTGCTTAGTTCATCCACGGTGGGTGTGGTGTCTAGCTCCTCCATGACAGGCAGATCTGGGATAGCGCCAAGAGCGGCATCAGTCACAGTGTTCTGGGTTGCGTATAGCTCCAGGTAGTGTTCGGTCCACCTCTGCATCTGTTTTTCCTGGTCCTTGATGACCTCTCCTGTTTTGGATATAAGGGGGGCGGTTTTGGAGGGAGTTGGGCCTATTGCCTTTTTGATGCCCTCGTACATCCCTCTTGCGTTTCCTGTATCGGCAGCTGCCTGGATGCTGCTACAGAGGTTCAACCAGTAGGAGTTGGCGCATCTGCAGGCGGTCTGCTGGGCTTTGTTCCTGGCTGTCCGTAGGGCTTTTAGTGTGTTGGGACTGGGCCTGGCCTTGTAGGCCAGTAGGGCTTTCCTTTTAACCTCGGTGACGGGTTCCATTTCCTCCCAGTGGGCCTCGTACCAATCGGCGTTTTTCCACTCTATCTTTACATAGGTGGTGACGGCGGAGTTATATACGACATCGCGCAGACGCGACCACCTAGAGTCGATGGTGTCAACTGCTAACTTTCTTTCACTGAGTGTAACTTCCAGACTGCTGATAAACTGTTGGTTTATTTCGGGATTTCTGGCACAGCATTGATAGTTGATATTGATGCGTGGGCGACCTTTTTTCTTGGAGTGATGCAGTTTCTTCGGCGTTATGCGCACCTTGCTTGCCACGAGGGCGTGGTCCATGTCGCAGTCTGCACTGTGGTAGCTGCGGGTGAGGAGGATACTGTCGATATTCCCTCTTCTGGTGAGGACGAGGTCGAGTTGGTGCCAGTGGCGGGAGCGTGGGTTGTACGCTAGGCCTAATGGTATTATGCAAAATTATATACTGTGTGCTGTGATTCTATGATGGCACTATTTGACCTTTCACTACACATGTACATGTTCTAGTATGTATTGCATTGTTTTGAAAGATAGTAATACTAATAGTAAGAGAAATAACGAAAAAGAAAAGAAACTTCATTTGCGATATCCATCCAAAATGGCTAAAAGAAATGATAAGTTCTTTCCAAAACAACACAGATTCAGTACTATTTTAAATAATTTGCTTATATTTAGCAGATAAACAGTTGAATTGACGGTAAAATAACGTTATAGTTTATATCTGTCGTGTGTGGTTATGGGATAATAAACAATTGTAACCCAGCAACGAGACCTATCAACCAATCAAATCGCATGGCCTTTCCTTGACTGTCTTGGTATTTAGGTCAAAACGTCATTAGCAATAATATAATCTACACAATTTGATGATTCAGGCGATACCATTTGCGACTAGGTTAGACAGGTTATTTCTCATAGTACCGAAAGTTGAAAATTGTCATTTTTGTAAAGTTTACGCGAAAAAAGACATACCCCCACCCTCAATATTAATTATTTTCAATATAATAATGATACATATGTTAGTTTCTGACTTCACAAAACGATAACTAAGATATCGTTCTAATGGAATATACCACTTTTGAAAAATCGACCATTTTAAAAAAAAAATCTATTTTTAGCAGCGAGGATAGCCTTAAACTGAACCATGTTTATAATTATAATACTAAGAAGTTGTTTGTTTTTTTGTTTGTTTTTTTTTTTTACATTTTTAAAAGACAGTTTAGATATTAACCAAACACCACTCACTTTATCATATGTTATGCTCAGAAGCTCCAAAATGACATAATGAGCATTCATGTTTCTAAGTAGTCTCTGTTCATGTTTACGAGCTTTCCTTAAATCTCCAGCTTCCTGAATACAAAGTTTGGTTAGTCTCTGCAGAATCTGAAGACATAAAGAAAATCTTGGAAATCATATGATTAAATGATTAATATAAAAAAAATTATTTGTAAGGAACTACTCTAAAAAAAAAATTAAAAATGATATAGTGATAATAAACAAAAGAAAAAATAATCCTACAAAAATAATGTCCAATCCATCCTTAGAAAGATTTTACTTTATTTTTCTACTTTATTCTCATTTGAGAAGATAAAATTAAGTTATATTCAAAAACAAAATTCTATCAAGTAATTTAAAATAAAAAAAAAAAAAACTAATATTTTTGCTATCTCTTTTTTCATTAAATTTCTATATATATTTTGGTAGAATTTCATCAATTTCTTGTCAGTCTTAACTTTTCTAGCATTAAAATATACACAATAAATATAATGTTTCAAAAATTGACAGAAAGAAAGCTTTTTACTAAGTGAGCCAACAATATTTTTAATGGAGATTTATAAAGTGTGAGAAGATAACTAATAGTTATTTACATAAAAATATCCTTAATTTTAATATTAATGTTTGTTAAATTTATGTCTTTCACATACATATTATTATGGCATAAGTAAAGTGAGTTATTAGAATGAAAGAAAGGTAAGCTGTGATTAAAAAAAAAAACAATAATTGAACGAACACCTACAAATTTACATAATTTATGACATTTTGTAACAAATTTTTTACAACATTAGAAATTGTAAAATTTAAAAAAAAGCATAAAAAAGAAGACACACAATTTTTTTAGTACAACAGAGTTAATAAAAACACTATGAACATTAACTGAAATCCTACTAATAAATACAGAAATAACATTTGTATTCTATTGGATGAAATGTAAATGTAAAGATTTTGTAAAAGGTGAAATTTAATTATAGTATCCAAGAAAACACTTGGATGTTAGCTAAAGATAAATTAAATTTTGAAAAAAATTAACACTACATATATCATGATAGCTTAGCTTACGAAATAAGAATGTTTCTTTAATTCAACATATTTTTAAAACAGAAAAAAAAAAAATTATACGGGTTCTATAAGAAATATGTTTGCCATATCAACAAAGATGTCTTGGTGCATCTGATAAATGTATTCATCCTAAGCTACTTAGTGATACAGACAATAATAATAATAAGAGAAATAAAAATGCCATTAAATACAAAAAGACCTTTCTGTTGTCAGTAGGCTCAATGCACAAATCAGTGAGTCTCTTGAGAATCTATCAGAAAGTAACACAGAAAATGCAGATTAAAGTTTTAGCTAAGCTTGTGATGAGACACTACCATCATAGTCATTGTGAAAAAAAAAAATGTTAATGTAAGGTAAAGAAAAAAAAAGCACAAAAATCTTTGGGAATTTATTAAAGAAAAAAAAAAATTCACAATTTTGAATGTCATTCTAACTCTATGTATATTGAGCGTAGTTCATTATATATTACTGAATCATTACAAAGGACACTGAATCGAAATTTTTTCGGAATAAGAGACTTAAATGTAGAAATGTTTATGCTTGGGAAAAATTTGAAATTGTGCGCTTTTTGTTAACATCATACATGTGTTATCTATGACACCTCTTTTAAATATTCTCGAGAGAATAAAGACGTCAATAGCTGTAGAGGTATTTTAAAGTATACTCCATAGATTAGTTTTTACAAACAATGAAAAACGTAGATGCTGATCAATACTGTACAATACAGTATCGGCCTAACAATTCCTTAATTTGCTTTTTATAAATAAAAAAATTCACGTTTTGAAGTCTAAACAATGTTGTTTTTTTAATTGCCAAATGAGAAATAGTCTGCTTATGCTGATGATAACAAACTGCAAAAGGATTGAGAGTGAAATAAGGCCATTAGTCAATGAGTGCTGAAAATGTGGTGAAAGAAAGCCATCTAAAAAATAAGCTTAATTGCAAACCATCACAAGAAAATATAGATAGAGCTGCAAGAGAAAAATGTGTGAGCAGATGGTTGGAAAATCTGGTTTAAGAAAATTATTCACATTCATAATTTTTTGTTCATTGAGATTTTTATTAGGCTTTCTCTAATGAGGAAGCGGGATAGAAAACAAAGGTTTTCTGGTTAAGTGATATTTTGATATTTGTTACGTTTTGAGATTTACTATTAACTAATATTAATTTATATAAACACTTCATCTATCTGCTCTTTAAAAGTCTGCCCCTTCCTGATGTAGAATGAGCAATACTTTCAATCCAATACCTCAATAATTTCATCAGGATTCATCAAACCAAATTCTACCGTGTATTAAAAGATACTTAACAGTGAAATCTGACAAACAAAAGAGTCTTATGAAGATGCTTTTAAGAAGAACATGCTCTTCTTAAGCAATAAATAGAAAAAAAGGCAACTCCAGCAACGTGTGAGATACAGTAGCAACAAACACTGACCGCTTTTATAGTCTTGTAGTTAACACTGGAGTCGCTGCTTATTGGTGGCCCAAGGTCCAGGTCTATGGCTGACTCACCGTCGTTGTGACCCTGCCATGGAAATAAAAAAAAAAAATTTCACATCAATTGGTTTATTAATCGCTAGTTTCAAACCATATGAGTGAAGTTTAAAAAAAAAAATTTAACTAGATTCTAACCACCTTTTAAATTCTAAAAAATCTAAGAATGTCTGCAAACATTTCTCAATAAAAATCGCCACACCCTTTACTCAACAGTGGAAGACATAACATAAAAATCTTCAGACATTAGTTTTTCTTTTTAATATCTTACACTGCCGCTTCCAGCCACAATTGTCAGCTAAATTTTTATAACCCAAACTTCCACTAAGAATAAATCATTTCTGACTAGGTGACCAGTGAATGTGTCTAAAAAATAATTAATGCAAAAAGGGTGAATAACAAATTCAAATTTTAACTCTGCAGCAAACAAGAAAAATTGATTGTGCTGATTTCTATGTAAATAAAATACCCCAACCATACAACCTAAGGAGCTTACAATGTGATCTTTCTTTTTGGACTTCTTTTCACTTTTTTCTGAGCTTTCTTTCCCTTCCTCCCCTTCTTCATTGTTGGCCGACTTTTTCTTCTTCTTTTTAGGGGCATCATCTCCATGTTTACTTTTATAGACCCACAATTCTGACTTTTCTACCAACAGCCTGAGCTTGTCCAAGTCTGACTTGATCTGTCTGTAGTTCTCCACATCACTATTGGTCACCAACAGCTGGACCTGTAGATGTGAAAGCAAATAGTGAATCAACCTTGACACAAGCAATAAAACTAACAAATTTCAACCCTACTCACAACCAAGCAATCTGTCCAATGAATCATAATTATCCAAATAAATGAGTAATACATCTCTCAGTAGCCTAATTAAAAATAAAAAAAATTCTTAAATCTACAGCTGTACAAGTGCATAAATATTATACAGAAAATTTCACCAGCGCTTTAAATCTTTCATACACTTGCATTTGAGCATTTTACTTACAGACTTAGGCAACAGAAAATGATTACAAGCTATGAAACAGATATGAAATGTGAATACAGAAAATAAAAATAAAATAAAACCTGTGTAAAAGCGTTCAGGACTTCTTGCCGCTGTGAAAAGTGACGAAATAAGAGCTGCAAAGCCCCAGATACCAACGGAGGGTAGTTGTGCATCACCATGTTTAGTAAAACCCTAAGGAACATTTTTCCTCCTTGACCATCAAGATCTAGCTCATCACTGTGATCAGAAAAAATACAACATCAGTAATACACTTGAGTTGTAAGTATTATCTTATAAATAAACAAATTTCGTTGCAAATGGGTAGATTGGCATTTTAATAAATTGTTGGGAAAGCTTATACAACTTCGCAAGGCTAAATCCATACTAACCTTCCACCAAAAACATCTTCAGCTTGAGTAGATATGCTGTCAAGATCAAGCCCTTGAAATAATAGGAATGCAATATTGTAAAAGGAGAAATACCACATGAGTTAAAAAAACTATGGTAGAAAAGCTATAATGACAAGATTACATTTACTTTGTTTAAAAAAGACAATTTACAGAATCAACTTTATTTATTCAAAGAATAAATATCAGCTGTTACTGTCTCAATAACTAAAAACAATATTTATATATAGCTTAAGATAAAATCTTATGAAAGAAATCATTTTCATACTTTTCCCCCAAAGAATTACCTAGTCAGATTGCAGACACTTATATATATTTAGAAAGTTTAGGATATGAATTACTGATAGTTTACTAACAAAAAGTCAGAGAGCTTCAACCTATTACTTTTTACATGAAATTATTTCACAGCCATTCATTTAAAAACATAATCACTAACTACTTTTAATTATCTTGGAAAGAAATAATTTATTCCTTACATGTATTAGTTTCCCAGTTGAATTAAATGATCAACATCAATCTTTAATATGGTTCAAATATTAAACTATAAAAAGTTACAAATGTTTTTTAATATTATTAAATGCAGGACAAATTTCAAAAAAATATGTATTAATCTTTGAGACCTATTTACTGCAGTAGTTAAATAAGCAGAGTGGCCTGAAAAAATTTACCTGCTCTGTGAAAATATCAAACAAATACATGTATTAAGGTAAAAATGTGCAAGCAAGGTACATTAGTAACAATAAAATATTTCAACAACAGGTATGAAATATTAAAATGCGACTGAATGCAGCAGAAATATAAATTACTAGTGGTTAACAGGTGTGGTGCAGCTAAACTTGAGATCAGGAGGCTTTGTCATTCAAATATTGCCCTTTCTTTTTTTTTTTAAATTTAAATTTAAATCAAGGAATTAATTTTTCAAATACAACATGAGAAAACTGAAAAGTTTAAAACAGTAAGTTATTTTAATAAATTGTAAATTAGAAAGTATTGATGGAAGGATCAAGTTTTTAATTTTTTTTTTTAAATTACAAATCAAGTGGTAATCTATTATTGCATAATATAGCTACTAAATGTGCAATAAGTCACATAGATATATGCAGCTTTAAAAAAAAATGTGAAGGAATACAAAAAAGTAAGTTTTTATTTATTGCAAACTTGAAGTGTAAAATTTTGGTATGAGACAAGCAGAGTGAGTAAAAAAAAGGAACAGAGTTACTCAATGGAAAACAACACAGGAGCATGTGATGGTGGGGAGATCAGGGGAAACGACACCACAGAGAGATCAGGGGAAACGACACCACAGAGAGACCCAACCAAAAAAAGAGACCTACGTATGTTGGTATTAGACTTGTATACAGGGCTGCTATCTAGCTGGGGTTGTATCTGGGACTTAAACATGGCCAAAATCCAGGCCAGGCGATAGTCCAGGCGCACATGCATCAGGTACTAGGTGCAAGTGGGTATGGTCATATACATATAGTGTTAGTAGAGTAATTTCAGAAGAAAAAAAAAAAGATCATAAAAAGAACCTATACCAATCAATAATTGACTATTATTTCAATAGTAAGAAAAAATTTTAACGGATGTCTATGTGTGATACAGTTCACCTACAAATAGAAAATATAATAAAACAGACATTAAAAATAATCTCTGAGGGTCTTAGGTTATTCACCACTGAGAGTAAAGAGGTTAAGAGATATTTGTAAATAATAATAATAAACATATCTTTTAGTTTTAGTGAAGCTGATAAATCAGTCATTAGTTAAATATGAAAACAGCATCACAACAATATATTGTGGGTATATAAAGTAAAAAAATTTCTTTGAAGTGTAAGTTATTTTTATCGAAATCCAAAAATAATAACCAAGAAATAAAAAGGAAAATTCATAAAAATGTAGCTGCCAGACCATATAAAAAAAATTCTTTTTTCACGAAAACCAAATTAGAAAAAAAAAATTTACTAAACAAAATACTGAATTTTAAAAAAATGAACAATTGTATTCATTTTATATTGCATTTTTAGGTCTGTTTTATAGTTGTTTAGTGGGAGCATGACAGTTGAACTACGGAGCCTCTACTAAAAATATTAGTAGGATGGCAATGAATGCTTTCTTGAAGCCATGCAAAAAAATAAGCAGTTTTAGGTCCTTTATAAATGAGAAAAGAAGTTAGAAAATGCTTGAGAAAAAAAAAACTAGATATAATAATGCCTGGGTTGTTTACCAGTCTTTTCATTTGGATTATAATTTTCATCATGTTCCTTCTTGAAAATTGAGAGAAGGGATGTAATTCTGAAATCTAGCCTTGTGTCCATTATGAACTGAAATAGTAGTAACACCCTACATCTGAGAGCAATTCGTTTACATGTTTCTATTTATTCTAAGTGTGAATCAGAAACTTTTACAAATGGAGCAAGTTTTTTTTTTATTGCTTCTTTTATAGCCTAATATTTTTAAGAAACAGCAATTTTTTTTAATTAATTATCCTCCATTTTTTAACAGCCCACAGGTGAGTAAACAAGATTCTCAAAAGCTCATTTAAATATTTTACCTTAAGTATCTCAATGATCTTCAATTTTGTGTCCATGATTTTTGTATCTTCTTCTTCCTCTTTCTTTTTCTTATTTTTCAACTCGGTGGCTTGTTGAGACATAGGAATATCTAAATCTGGATCTGCGTCACAGGGATTTTAAAACAAATGGTTACATCAAAGCTTGCAATTTTTAGTTTAGTTATTTTTTTATTAGCATTTTTGAGTGAATTTTTTAATATACTTGTGACTCCTGAAATTAACAAAATAAGTTTTTATTAGCTGAAATAAGTGACGCTGATACTACATGCATATCTATATACAACTGCTAGAGGCCTTAGTTCAGTGGTTCTCAAAGTCTGGGGGTCACGGAAAAGTTTTCAGCGTTTTTGAAAAATGCAGTGGCTCCGGCACCAGCCAAAACCATTATATTAGGGTATAAGGAACATGGCATATATAAATTTTTTTTTTTTTTTCAGAATTTTTTTTTTCAGGATTAGGGTTAGGGATAGGGTTAGGGATAGGGTTAGTGTGTGGAGCAATATTATCTATGGCTGATACCCGAAGTAAAAAAATACGGGTTCTGTCAGGGACAGAACCGTAGCCACTCCGTTTGAAAAATTGAAAATTAATTCATTGAAAAAAAAGATGTGTGCTTTATTATAACTATAGATATAGAATTAAAAAAAAAACTTTTGTTGATGATAGGGTAGGCCTCAAGAACAAAATAGTTTTAATAGAGGGTCACTAAGCATCAAGGTTTGAGAACCCTTTGCCCTTAGTTATTTTAGAGTTATTTCCATCTTTTAAGACAAACTCAAAACTGTTTTTTTATTTTACATACCAAATGTACTGCTTTTTGGAATATAATTGTTTTTTTAACACAAACTGGAATGTCTGTTTAGAACTTTATAGTAGGTTTCAGTAATCAAATACACATAAAAATATAGAGATAAGAAGTACAAAAGCTGGTTTTGACAAAGAAAATTTATAAATCTTGGTAAATAAAATAATTCTCAAGTAATCAAAATGAAATATCTTCAGGCTGCTATTTACCTTCAGCAACAACTACAGAAACTGGCAATATGACTGCTGATGTTGCAATTGATTCAGGAATACAATCCAGTATACTCAGAAGTGTCTTCGTTAACCTCAGCAGATCAGAGAAAGAGTAAAATCCAAAGTAGATGAGTTGTCTTGCCAAGTTCACAACCTGAATAAATTCGATTTCACAGGAAAACATTTTTTTTTTTTAAATGCATAACAAATTGTGTAAAAAAATTATATTATATTCATACACACAAAATAATAGTTGAAATTATAACCATTAGCCCAAAATAATGGAACTGAAGCAGAATATTTTTATTTTGAAAAAATAAAAAAAAATAAAAAAAATGTTAGTAAATATTTACCTACAGTGTATTTATAAACCAAAGGACTTACTTCATAGGTAAGATTGTTCTGCTCACCATCAGCCCAAGCTTTGTTGACAATATTACACAGGTAGTCTTCAACAAATGCTATAGTGGGGTCAAACTTTTTCTTAACCTCTTCCTTTTCAGGGGCTTTTGTGATATTTGACTCGTAGCTTTTTAAAAAAAAAAAAAAAAATATTTTTTTTCTTAGGTTTTGGATGCTTTAGAACAACATCAAATGTTGATTCCAAAAATTTAGTCTGCATGCATTTAGTCTAAGTATTCTATTGAACAAAAATTGTGGAAGCATCTAAATTTATGGAAGAATGGGGGGGGGTGGGGGTGGGGGGGGGGGGCTGAAAGTAACAAATCATATTTAATCTTTATTTTAACCAGCCCAATCCGAGGCTAGAGAAAGTGTGTTTTTTATAGCATTAGGTTTCTGTATATGTATTTGTATCATCTATGAAACTTACTGATAAACTCCTATTTTTGGAGGAAAAAAGTGTTTCAATTAGCCCGTACAATCGGAACAGTTTTAAGATACATGTGGTAGAATCAAAATAAACAAGCCATCTTTTTCAAGTCTTTAAATGACAACTTTAAGATGTATGCCTTCCCCATTATTTTCATGGGCCCTATGTTTTGAGTCTAAAATTCATGATCTTCAGTGTCAGGCATTCTAAATCTTAACTTGTCAGCTGATACATGTATATGCAATGGAATATCATGATAAGAAAGGCAATTATGCCAGCTTTTTTTTATGCAAGCATAGTTTAGGATGATTTAATTATGTAAGGGTCATCACTTTCTTATTTGCTCATGCTTGTGGATGCAAAAGAGCAAGCCTTTGTGATTTACTTAGCCATTATAGAATTATATTATTTAGACAGTGTATCGTGTTCCTTCCTGGATAAATTACTGTCCCTAGCTTAGTGGCAGAAGTAGTATTTAAATCCATGCCCCAGTAGAGACTGGTGCTTCAAAATACACTTTATGAACAGTGTTACTATCAACCAACATCCCGCCAATCATTTGCTCATTAATTATAATATAGGTAACGTACTCTTCAATGGAGATTTTTTGAGGGATTTCTGACCACAGTCTTGCAAACTTGACTGGCTTCACTTGTTCCTGAGGATCTCTATCTACATGCATAGACAGCATCAGTCTACAAAAAGCTGCTCGCAGGTCAGGAGGAAGAGATTCATCAGCCATACATCTATTATAAGAACAATTTTAAATACTATGGAATAAACATAATTTAAGGATATCATCAATGATTCTGCACAAAATTATTTGAGTGAATATTTGTCATATTAAAGTATATATTAAGATTGCACTGATATTTCTTGGAAAGAGAACACATTGTGTGAATAAATAGTCTGGCTGTGACACACTGTGAATTAAAATACTGAGATAGTGCAGCTAGCACAGATTCCCCCATACCTTTTTTTCCCAATGTTAAGCATCTTATTTTCCAAGTTAAGGTAATAGATCTCAGCCCAAAATGAGAAAAAAAGCTGATTCATCTATCTTGACCCATCCTATCTGCGCATACTTATTGCTCAAGACAAGAACAACCTTAAGTTCCCTAATCATTATTTTTCAATTATACTCTTAAAAAGCAACATTGTAGAGAAAAAAAAAGTATTTATAAGGAATAAGAGAAGAATGTATACTCACAAATCAAAACCAGATGAAACATGTACAATTTTTAAAGATATCAAATAATTATGCAAGTACCAAAATATGGCACATTTTTTTTTGTTGGTTTAGAAAATAAAAGCCTCAGAAACAAACACAAAATTAACAAATGGATATTATGCTCACTTGAGAATAAGATCTACATCAAGAGATTCACTGAGTTTGTTAATAGCAAGGTACTGTCTGTCCAAGCACATATGAGAGAACAGATCAAGCTGATGCCTGCAACATGTTTTTTTTATCTTCAGTTTACAAAAATAAATATCAGAAAAATTAAAAAAAAAAAAAAACAACACTGTAATAAAAAAAATCCAATCCCATGTAAAAGTGACATGAATGCACCTGTAATAGTCAAGGATTTCCTTGTCAGCCTTGATATTGTCAGCAGCTCCCATGGCCAGCTCTCTGATACCCTTCTGACATCTGTACTCCGCTCCTGTGGAACCGAGGACTTGCCTCACACTGCTCTCTTCTTTGCTGTTCCCAGACTTGTCATAGGTGGGATCCCAGAACAGCACAACCTCATCATCTTCATCCATGGTCATCACAGTTCCTTCTTCACCTTCGGCTGGCATTTCATATTCCATCTGGGTTCGAATTAGTCTAAAATTACAAAATTTGTAAGATACAGTTTTCAAAAAAAAAAAATTCATTGTCAGTAAAGAATAAAATAAACTACATCAAATCTAATGTAAATTTGATTGCTTAGAGAGGATTCTAAAAAAAAAATGAAACAAATAGATACAAGTTTAATAACAAAGTAAAATTTGTGTCTAAACAATAAAACATAATACCTGGTTTCAATTAGTATATCTTGGTTTTCAGGTGCTAATAAAGTCTTACAAATGAGCTCTTGGGTAATTGGAATAGCCACTTTGCTACACACACAAAGATCAGCAAGGTAGTCCAAAAATCTGTTCATTCAAAGCACAAATAATTATTTTTTTTTATTTCCAAATGTTGAAGAAATTTAGTTAATTACAGCATCTTCAACATCTTGTGTAACAAACAATCAATTCACAAAAAGTAATGAAAAACACAGTCAAATACCTTGGTTCTTTTTTCCTCCTGACTAAAGAGACAAACATTTCAATCTCAGGTTTCTTAATGTGCTTTTCCAAAAGCTTGCGGTTGTTGTGGAGTAATGCAGTGATAGTGTCTTCAGCGAGTACATCATAACCAATCTGTCGCTGCATAAACTGCAACTTTGTGGCAACATATTCCTATCATGGAGGCAACATCAGCATAAAATTATAAATACTGTTAAGGTAAATTTAAAACTAATAGCCAATGCAAGGATTCAATAGATGGAATCATCGTAACTTTCATTTTATTTTTTATAAATATTACACAGCAGAAGCCATGATTTAATTTTCACTGAAATTATATGAATTTATATGACATTACAATACATTATTTCTCTGAAATTTAGTTTATTAATAACCATACCTGGTTTTTCCTATAATTCTGAAAGGATAACTTTAGAAGCCTGTAACAAAGTCGGCACAAATGCCTAAATGCTGCATGTCTCTGATCTGCAAGCTCCTCCATCGACTGCATAAGGGCACCATCACCAACATCATTAAAAGGAGCTTGTAGTATTTTAAAAATCTGAAGCATTTAGTAAAAAAAAAAGGTCAGCACTGTGTTAAAGTGAAATTCAGACGGTTTCTTTTTTTCTTTATATGAATTAAAAGGTTTTCATTAAAATTTCTACCCTTAGAGTACTGTTGATGAATTAAATCAAATTTATTAAAAAAATATATAAGTTTAGCTATAAAGCAGTGAACAGAAAACTGTTTTGCAGTAGTCAATTACCTGCTTTAAAATATTTTGTTCTCTAATAAGTTTTTGTCTCTCTCTGTCAGGTTTGGTGATGACAAGATCCAGACAATCTCCGGTCGGGTTAGAAAGCTCTAGGTGGCCCAGAAAGTAGATCACATCGGTGATCAATTGGATCACAGATCTACAATGAAAATCACATTGTTAAAAAAAAAAGTATATGTATAAGTTCAGGATCAATTGAACTCAACATATTTAGGCAGCAAATTAAATTAACTAAATAGAAACAAACATACAACTTTTGCATTAAAATTACAGCTTTAAAAATATTATGAATTTACTAAATACATGTAGCCTAAATAGATATACAGCTAACTTCCTTATCAATCTGAAGGGTTATGCATACAGCTTAATTAGTGTTAAAAGGTTCAGATGTAAAAATTCTATGTAGGTTGCAATAAGTATGAAAACAAGCCTGACCACTTTTATTTCAGTTTATAAATGGATGTCAAATTAAGCAGAAGCAGCCTTCAATATATCTCATTCTGAGCACTAGTTAACCCAGACATGGGCAAATCATTGTCTGCATGCCATTTCTGACCCACTATGCTGTTTGATCCGGCTTGTGCTCTGCTCCTCTCCACTTTGTCACATTAATGAAATTTACCATTTAATAATTTATATTGTTTCAAATAAACACTCCATCTACTCTTTACCCAACCCGCCTGTAAATTTTAAGAACCCAAAGTGGCCAGTGATTCAACCCTGAGTTAAACCAATGCAGTGCTTCAAGAAGTTCACTGTAGCATAACCTGAATATCTTTTTTCTTTAACTTTTGAAACACTTCTTAAGATATATTTACCAGGGTAAGTACCACACATTGTATACTGCTCAATCATAAGAGAACGCAAAGTATGTCACAAGTTTAAAAAAAAAAAAAAAGACTTTTTAAAACTGAAGAAAAATTCCATGATTTATCTTCAAATTTTTTTTCCAAAAAAAAAGAAAAAAATTTCCATCCTGAACCAATGGTTTTTATTTTTAAAAAAGCAACTGGCTATCATTATTATTTTGGAACTTCAGTTCATAATATGGAAACAATTAATTATAAAAGACCAAAAAAATCCCAAGATCCATCATAACCCGGTTAATGGTACAGATAAAATGGTTATTTAAAAACTAGTGCAATAATATATTAAAATAGCTTATGCTTAATATGACACTTTCTAAACAGATTTATTTCAAGCTTGTTATCCTGTTCACAGAATACATTAAATATTTGCTATGAACTACTATTATTTAACCATCTCTAGCGCTGATCCTAATCAAAACTTGTATGCTTTCTTCTACATGTACAAACCCAGACCTCCTCTGATTCTGAGTGATGGAGGATTTCTCCAATTTGTTAGCGATCTCGGTCAAAACTTTGGCTGCGTCATTAGCAAAGTCAAGGTCTCTCACTTCTTGAGCAGATACAGGAACAATAGCAAAAGCTTCTTTATCCTCTTTGATTTTTGCACAACCAACCTTAGAGTACCAGTCAAATCAATAAATTATTGATGCAACAAGAATATTTTGTTAAAGAAATTATCAATTTATCAATCCCAAGTAAAATAAAGAAATATAAATAGGACCAGCACTAATTGCTGATGAAATGCAAGTCCTGGCTTTGCTGCAGCTTGACAGAATAAGAGCGATAAGCTCACAGCATAATCAAAGTTTCTCTCAGGTTTGAAAAATAATAAACGAACTGGAAGAAATAAAATTTATCTTTAAAACATAATACATTTTATTTGCTAACCACTTAAAATGTATCTTACCTTATTCATAATAGGCTTATCCTCATCTTTATCCAGGGGGATGCAAGTACTATGCACCCAGGAATCTGTACACAAGTGATGAAGACGAACATACGTTTGCCTACGTGGAATTCAGATAGAAAAATTATAAAGATTTTGAATAACTAGTAGATTATAACATTTATTACAACCAATGCTATAATGAAACATGTTCTAAATAAAACTATTTTTAATAAAAATCCTACCTTGGGACTAATGAGTCAGTTCTTATCATTGTGGTAGGGTCTAATTCAAAAATGGATGCTATGTCATGACCATGTGGGACAGAGACCAAGCAGTAAACAGGAAGGTTGGGCTGACCCCGTAATTTACTTCGCGTTACATCTGGTGTGGGATCTGCATCAACCTAAAAGTTAAAACCAAGCAAAAAGTTTACATGCATATAAAGCCTACATATATACATGCATGCATATCAGATCTTGAACATTAGCACTTACATTTTATAATAAGAAAAACATTTTTATAATGGTGATCTCAAGTCAGGGCTACTGAATGGCTTTACAAAAATATTTATTGAATAACTTTCACTAAACTTTTTAATGGCAACAATTTATTACAGCTAACTATAGCTGATATGTTGTTTTTTTATGTCACATTAATGCTATAAATTACTGTCATAAAAAAAGTTTTTAAAAAAAATAAGGTAAAAAAGTGGCCTAAATTTTAAAAATCTTACTTCTGCAGCAAGGTACTGTCCGGTAGCCAAATGCTTAAACCGAAATAAACTATTCCAGTGTCCAGCTCCTCCCCGACAGGGATCATGTTGCACAACCTGGATTCAAGAAGAAATCAATATTTATTATAATTTATCACTACCTACCAGAATATACAGATTTTTGCTTTTATTTGTACATTCCATTCATCAAGAAGAAAAAAATTTAAGTACAAATTAATCTTCTATACCTCCACTTCCCATAAGGCTTTAGAGCTTGTGGCTGCTGTTGCAGATGTTCTTCCAGTTGTACGTAAAAACACATACTGCTGCTTCTTATATTCATCTCCTGTCAAAAACTTTTCTTGCTCAGCATGAAAAAGTCTCACCACGTCTCCCTGTTAAAAATTTATTTTAAAATTATCAAAAAAAAAAAAAAAAAAGCTTTTTTCCCCCCTAAGATGACCTACTGTACTGTTAGTTATGACGATATAGCAAATTTTACAATCGCCAGATGGTCTGAATTCAGTGATACAGTCTGAATAAAGAAACAACTGACTAAAAAGATGATCCAAAAAGTAGGCACAGGAGACCAAAATGATTTTTTATATTATCATATAAATAAAACACGCAATTCACTTCCTGCTTGTCCTTAGTCCGTAAAGTTCCCTCAGCCCAAAAGGGCCATCCTTTAATTCCCCAACTTATCAGGTACCCATTTAAAGCTGGGTCGACTTATTGCACCTGGAAAGATTCCCATGGTTCTCGGCGAGGATATAACCCAGGACTATCAGGTCAACAGTCGAGTATGTAAACATTTCACCTGGAAAAATTCACATGCTTCTCAGCAAGGATCGAACCCAGGACTTTCAGGTCGACAGTCGAGTATCTACACCACTCTGCCATCCGTCCCCCCTTAGTCTGTAGGGAGGCTAAGAATAGCTCATTATTAATGAAAGGAAATTCTCATTCATAGTAAAGTTGAAATGAAAGTTGGTGCGAAATTAAATTAATGACTGAACAGGCTTCTCTATAAGAAGTTGTATTTTTGTAAAAGTAATGTAAAGTTCCCTTAACCCTAACGGGCCATCGGGGCAGATGAAGTGTAGAATTCATCTGTTTCTATGACCTCGGCATATGAAGGGATTGTGTGGTTAGCACAACGCCAGCCGCCTTTACTTCCCCAACTTAAGTCAGGTACCCATTTAAAGCTGGGTGGACTTGTGGGACGACTGTGCACCAAATTTCATCTGGAAAAATTCCATGGGCCTCACCGAGGATCGAATCCAGGACTCTCAGGTCGACAGTCGAGTATCTACACCACTCGGCCATCCGTCCCACTGTATTTTTGTAACATTGAAGAATTTATATGATTATTTTGTGTCTTATTCAAAGATTGGATGATTACTGATTTCAAATCAACTATTTTATGTTTTTCACTACTTTTGTTTTAATCTAATTTGTTACTGTTTTGCCTGTAGTGCGAACTGTTTAGACTAGAATTCTCCATTAAAAAAAAAGACAATATAATTAATGTAATATGTTAATCTATAATATAAGCCTAGACATGCAGCTTCAAAGAATTCAGTGGCTGCAGAAATAGCTGAACTTTTCTTTATCTCATCCCAATGAATGATTTGTATAGGCTCTTTAAGGGAATCTTTTTTAATAAAAACAAAAATGTCAACAATAAATTTTTAAAAAATATATAAACAACTCAAAACAAAAAAAAATTATTTTGATTATGAATAAAAAATGATTTTAAGCTCACCCCTTTAAGAACATCATCTTGATTTTCTTTATAATCCATAAATAGCATAACTTTCCAACAAGTGTTGCTGCTGACTGAATTGACTTCCTTACAACCAGGATTATCAATTAAGTCGCAGTTGCTGGCATGCAGTGGTTGCCCAGCATTGACTGGGTTTAACACAACCTTATCACCAACCACAACCTAAATGACATGTTACACATTAAACAGGATGAAAAGATGGTTGCTTATCTTTTGCAGCTAAGGACAGGATGTGAGGTTATTAGTCAAAGTCTTTTAATATAAATACATTCATGATAAAAGGCTACTAAACTAATATGATCAGAGAAAAACTAAGATGTATAAAATTAACAAATGAAAAACAACGACATGTATTTAATTATTTTAGACACATTAAAAGCTGATGATACAATATATTCCTATTTTTAGATAAAATTGATCTAAAAATAGGAAAATATCATTTATTAATACTAATACTCTATGCCCAAAAAAAAAGAAATAGATATTTCATAAATTGTGATTCTTGTATTCATATAAAAATCATTTATGTATTGCATAATTTACAATCATATATGAGCATCCATACAAATTTATAATTATTTTTCAATACTAAGATAAAGTTTAATAATCTTTTTAAAGAAATGCCCATTAACCAAACATTATGCAAAACTATGATAAAATGGAAGCATTTAAAAAAAATTTGTATTCAAGAAACTTAGAACGTCCAAATCACCTTATCTCCTGGAGAACTGTGTTTATAAAAGGGTTGTATGTAAAACCAAGAGCCTTCATTTCCAGAACTGTCTAAAATAACTCGCATTGCATTTTTCTCTAATAGGGCAGGTAATCGTTTATTCACTGTAAGGAACTTGTTACTTTTAACATGAAGAAGCTGCATTGGGGAAAAAGATTTTTAAAACTATCATGAAAAAAACGTAAGTACTATTTCTACCAAAATTTGCAACTTTGTTTTGCTACCAATATTCTATTAATATGTAACTATCTACAGAAAAATACAAGAACATTTAGTTAGTGTTAAGCAAATTTCACTTACATTATATTTTCCTTTATTTCAATCTAATCCAAGAACAAAGTATCTTTCATTCACAGTGACAGTATAAATAAATACCTGAATAACATGACTGTACTGTACTTCTGTTCCTTTTAATTTTTTTATTTCAGCTTCATTCTGTTTTTTCTCTAGCTCAGCAGCATGCTATATTTGGCAGAAAAAATTTATGTTGATGAATAATTTAAACATCAGTTAACTATTCTTTTTAATTTTTATCAGGATCTGAAATAACTTTCAATAATTAACTCAATTTTACTTTTAATCTCTGCAGCAAAACAGAATCTGGCATTGAAGAAGTCTGCTTAGCTGCTTTCCAGAACTGTTTCTGGGCTGAATAGCGATTCATAGGGCATATCTTGAAAAGACAATCTGAAAGTAGAAATATTTATCAATGAACCATAAATATTGTACATATCTAATTGTATTAGTTGAAAAAAAAAATTATGAATGTTAAAAAGAAAGTTTTAAAGCAAAAAAAAAACAAAACAACCCAGCTACCTCTAAATTTTTTGGGCGGATTATTTAGGTCACCAGCGTCAGGTTGAACTACAGACCTGTCATCCACAAGGCTGCAAATCAAACAGTTAACACAGTTCAGTGAATAGCAATATTTTAATTTCTGTCATATTAAGTAAGTAATCAACTTGTAATGATATACTGATATTTTTGCAGTTTTTACAAATCAAATTGAATAAGAAACAAACTCACCCTAAGGTGGACAGAAATCCACAGACACTGCCTTCAGCATAAAGAGATACAATGTCTCCAATGTGCACAAAATTGGTGGCCATTTTAAAACAAATCAAGATGTACTAAGCAGTCTTTTACTTTTGATCCATTATATATTTTCCTCCAGTTACTTCAAAAAAGCTTATCATTTTATAATGATGAAGGAAACGAATGTTGAGAGTTCATTTTTTTTTTTCCACATCTTCAAAAAATAACAAAATATAATTAATTTAATGATTTCTAAAATAATATTTAGCACTTTTAATTTGCATTATACAAAATAAATACAAATAAGATTATTGCTTTTTTCTACTGCATTCAGCAAGGGCTAATTTTTAAGAGCACACAAATAATTATAGTAGGAAGAGATTTTATACTCATTCCAAATCTAATAGTATATGGCCATCAATTTGATGTTTTTTAAATTTAAATGTTTATTATTTATATTTTATTTTCCAGTGTATCATTTAACAGTTAACCTGTCTTTCTATCTCAGTATCTAAATCTAGCAAATATAGAAAAACTACACAACAGGAAAAAGTGATACTCCAAAGACGAAGACATACATTATAACTTAATAAAATTACCCTCAACTCAGTAGTTAACTATAAAAAAGACAAAATAAAAATTCTTTCAAAAGATGTTCACTGAAATTTCCAATAATTAATAGTTATTTCATTTTTAACTCATGACTCAAATTAAGTGAAATTAATATAATACTAAAAATATGTAATCTGCAATTCATTTCATTAATAATATCAATCTGTAATTACTGTAAACCTTCAAAATAATCTAAATGTTAAATTACTCTACATTAATCATTATTATTTACAATAACAATTATAACAATATCGTCTATACTGTCAATAGTATATCCACAAATCCACAAGTTTAAATTGTTAAAAAAAGACAATCTAAACTTTAATCATAATGAGTCTAGAACTTGTCTAGTGCTTTAACTTTTTGATTGGCACTCTAGGTAATACTTTATGACTATGACTCGTATGAGAATAGCACTGCATTGTCACCTTCTTTCAAACATCGTAAAAACTGGAGAGGTTCGTGATGTTTTGCAAATTCTTATCGATTAAATAATAGCTGATTTTTCCAGTGCTTAAGTTACCATAAGACAAGGCATCAGAATAATAATGACATATCGACCTAGACAAGTACTAGAAAGTGAAGTTCTATTTCTAGCCTTGAAAACTCTTAAATATCAATTACCATGGTATATTTAAACGCCTAATTGATTAAATGTAATCTATCGTGAATCAGTCGTGTTATCAGTACGAGTATTCAGAAGGGAATCAATGTTAAAATCCTTCCATTTAAAAAAAAACGAAACAAAATATAAACAAAACAATTTTTTTAATACTAAACAAACTTCTCATTGAATCACACCCACTGGCCAGGATTTTTTAGAGCATTTTCGAAAAAAAAATGCTCTATTGTCCCCGTTTTGTCTGTCTGTCATCACCCTAGATCTCAACAACCATAAGTCCTAGACCCATGATATATATATATATATATAAATATCATTTTGTACGTCTTGGTCTGCCAAGAAATGACTTTTTTCCATTTCGCGATCTGACCTCTGAGGGCCGTAAAAGAGGCCTTATAAAGTATTTTACTATATACGCTATATTAATAAAGGAGCGCCCTATACATCAGCAACCATAAGTCCTAGACCCATGATGTATATATCATTCTGTAGGTCTTGGCCTGCCATATGTACATCAAAAGTTCATTTCGCGATAGGACCTCTGAGGGCCGGGCTTCAGGGCTCCTAAGGGGCTTATATATTATATATATGGCCCCATTCTACACATTGTACGTTCAATAACCCATTCATTTGGTGCGAAATACTGCAGCACGTAGTTTCACCAAGATTTATTAAGAAACTCATCAAATGAAATAGTAAGCTTGTGTTCTGAGTTTAATTGAAAGTATCAGAGCTATGCAACAATTGACGGAGTTTTCGGACGATTAAATGACTACAATTTCGAATGTTTTCAATTATGAGTCCTATTTCAGTAACCACAAACCACTTGTAGTTAGATTTAAGAGAAAATATTTTGTTTTCAAATATAAAGAAACGTCTTTATAATATTTTTTTTACAGATATATGCATTACACAATTGAATTTATAAACATTTCCAAAATTTACAAATATTTACTGAAAGCTAACAAACGTACTGATACATAACACGAAAATGCGCTAACACGTCCTGTGTCCAGAATGGAACAGGCTTAATTGCTTGTTTTAATTACCCATCAAACTCACAGAGCGTGTAATAGCATTCAAATATTTCAACAGAATATGTACAACAATATGTTAAAGAACTAAAGCAATGTTTTATTTTCACACTGATTATAAACTACGGAATTTATTAGTTTTATTCACAGTTAATCAATAAAAAATAATGCAACCCTTTTAAGTTAGACACAATAATTTATTACACTGTACCAGTGTACCGGTACTAAAAATTGAAGAATCTTTAAAATTAACTTTTTTTCGGGTGTGAACAGCCCCGTAGCGTGAAAATTCTACAGCAGGGGCCATGCATTCTGCAACAGGGGCCAGACAATTGCAAGGGGGGGGGCAGGTAATACATCTTACTAAATAGAGCAAACAAGCAGAGGGGGCCAGACAAAACGCAGGGGGGGGGCGGCTCCCCTGCCCCCCCCCCGCACGCTACAGGCCTGGGTGTGAATCAATGACGGCGGGTAATAAGACGGCAGGTTATCATTTTGAAAAATGTTCACTTTATCAAGAAACGATATGTTCTCGCGCTGTGCACCATTGTGTATAAAAGTTAATATTTGGAACACTGGCGGCGGAGCAGGGGGGCAGGGGGGGCAACGCCCCCCCTAAAACTTTTAAGGGGTGGCGGCGCCCCCCTTCCCTTGAATTTCCAGTCAGCCCCCCCCCCTAAAAGTTTAACTTTGTTTAACTTTTTTAACTTTGTAATTCATTTTAGTTTATATGTATCATTTTCTTTTTCATAATTCATTTGATTTATTTCTAAAATTTAATATTTGAAAGAAATTATAATTAATTTACATTTTACGGTAATCACATTATTGAAAGTTGCTGTGGCATATTTTAAAACTAGTTGCAAGTATCCGGGCAAAGCCCGGGTTTAAAATAAGGTTTTCTGTTTATTTAAGAAGCGTAATTTGACGTTTAATTAAGATTTAAAATAAGACGCGTAAAAAAGGGTTTATTTGCATGCAATAAAAGGGTACATTTATCTTAAAGCGATGTGATACACAACATTTTTGGCAGTTCCTCTCTCCCTCCCTCACCTCCCTCCCTCTTTCCCTCCCTCTCTCTCCCCTCCCTCTCTCCCTCCCCCTCTCTCTCCCTCCCTCCCTCCTTCCCTCTCTCTTAGGCATGACTGTAGCAAAAGATGACAATTCCTATAGATGAAGGAATGGAATGTAATAATATAGTAAGTAATGTGATATTTGGTTCCCCGTACCGATCATATTTATAGTAAGTTAGCTATGTGGGAGAGAAGCTCGTAAAATCTGAAATCGGGGTAAAAGTTTGCCAATTTTCATGTCTTTGATATCCAAAATAATTAATTACAATTAAAGTACCCATTGAGATGGAACGAAACCTGTTTAAGAACATTCCCCATGTAATTTTTTGTACGTGTACCCAGTGGCGCAACCAGCAAAAAATGCTGGGGGGGGGGGGGCTCACATATTGAAAAAAGACAGTTTGACAGTCTTTTTTGTAACTTTATAACGTAAATTATGTATTGATGATTTGGCCAGGGGGGGGGGCTCAAGCCCTCCCTGCCCCCCTCCCCTTGTTGCGCCACTGCATGTACCTAATTTCACGTTATTTGGTTGTCTAGATCTTGAGTTTTAAGGGAACAGACAGACAGATAGCAAATGCGTCTTATAAGTATAGAGAAGTATTGCCATCTACCGAATGACGGCAAATGTAATTTTTAAAGAAAATACAATTATTTATTATCTTTTCATAAACTACTTTTTGTTTATTGAGTTTCCCGTTTCTGGTTTCATAATCATCATCATTCATGATAATTATCAGTAATTTTCTGATCTATTTTCACTATTAAATTTGTAAACAAACTAACATTACGAATCAGTTGACGACAGAAGTGCTCAATGTTCATTTTTATTATTTTTAATATATTATTTTTTAATAATATCGATTAAATACTTGCTACAGAATTACTATATTCTATTATTGAATTAAGGGGGTAAAATTTGTCTTTCGGTCATATTTTGTCCTGCCCCTCCTTTAATTTTCAAGAAGGGGGGGGGGGCGCCGCCCTTGAATTTTGGCTTGCCCCCCCCTTAAAATATTTCGTTCCGCCGCCGGTGATTTGGAACCATCCGAATGCTTAGATCAGAGGTGGGCAAACTTTTTGAGTGCTGGGCCACACCGAGTATGTAAATTTGACCGGCGGATCGGACAAAAGAGCATAATGAGCGACAAAGATAAAATACACGTAAAAGTCATAGCATAAAATGCTAGTGATGTGCTTCACCGTGCTTCACTCTCTAATACGAGTGGCGGGTCAGATTATAAACCGTACGGCAGGCCGCAATCGGCCCGCGGCCTAATAGTTTGCCCATGGCTAGTGTAAATTAAAAAAAAATGTTTCTGTATCTTTATAATTTAATGGAATAATATTTAAATTCATTTTCAAGTTATAGAGCATCATACACTTTAGGCCTATGTCTCTATTACAGCCTAACAGTGCTCGATTTAAGAAAAAAAAGCCAGTGTCGGGGATGAAAAAAATGTCTGCAGAGCCGGGGATAAATGTCTATGATTTCATCCCCGGCAGGTATGAAATTTGCTAAACCGGGGATGACAGTTCTCAATGCTGGGGATATCTCCGGCACCCCCCCCCCCCTGTGGTAAATCGAGCCCTGCAGCCTAACAATGATATGTGTTATTATTAAGCCTGTCAGCAGCTAATCTTTGCCCCGTTACAATCTCCACCAAATAAGGTGTCTGAAACTTTTTGTCAATGACGATACACATCAACCAATCGATAATTCATTATAGAGCTTATTACTTCCTAATAACAAGGCCCCATACATGTCCTCGGGTGGCGTTCATGTTGGGAGTAGAGTTAACATAGATCAGGGGTGGGCAAACTACGGCCCGCATGCAGAGTATATTATGCCAAGCTTTTGTCACTATTTGGGTTCACATACATTTGTGAGCAAACGTTTTCTTGTATGAAAATAAACAAGTCTAAGAACAGATCGATGTTGAATGACTGCAATTTATATGGTCATAAGAATCATAACCAGTAAACTGGTTCCACAGTTCACAAACATTATCCGAAATTGTGAACAGTTACACACATTAATTGTAAGTGTACTCTGGTCAGCTTGTATGTAAATTAAGTTCCTTTGTCTTCATAATTATTATGACAGGCAACAATAAACTTTTGTTGAATTAATATGAATAGTAAAGTCTTATTACCAAAATTAGCACTGAACTGATTTAGTTCGTTTTTTTTATGTGCATGTGTAATAGAGTGTGAATGTGTAATAAAATGACAAATACATAGTTATTATCATTAGTTCATATTTTTATACGTTGCAAATTGTAATTGAAGTAGACAAAATATGTGTGCGGCCCGCCGATAACAATCAAGTTTTCAATGTGGCCCTCCGTAGAAAAAGTTTGCCCACCCCTATGCTCGATCAATCATGGGCCGTCCATAGGCAAACTACAGCCCGTGGACCGTCACTCGTTTCAGGGTAAATCACAATACTAGCAGCTAATGTTTTAACCCAAACATTTCATTTATATTGGTTCATGTTAACATACCATCTAATTTCTCTTGGTCCGGGGGCCGCCGGTTAGTTTTACGAACCATATGTGGCCCGTGACTCAAAAAATCCCCCCACCCCCTGCGCTAGATCCATAAGTTGACTATTGACGTAATTACATAAAGCAGACTCGTCCGTTCATCCCTGAACCTAGAGATCAAGCACTGTGAGTTGTTCAGCGAGCCATGTAAGACTGTTGTATAGGTAGGTAGCAACAGTGGCGTCACTAGGGTTGGTGTCGCCTTAAGATACTGCTCTGCATGGTTGCACCCTGTGGTACTGCTCTGCATGGTGACACTGTGTACTGCTCTGCACGGTGGCACCCTGTGCTACTGCTCTGCACGGTGGCACCCTATGCTACTACTCATGTTTGTAACTATGATCGGTTATAAAGCCCGACTACACCGAGTTCTTTCTGATATGAAATTTAGAATTGTTCATTTTGGTGTCACCCCTATGTTGGTGTCACCCGGTGCGACCTGCATCACCCGCACCTCCACAGTGACGCCACTGGATAGCAATATCATTTCACTGCTCACGATATTCGAATACCACTGGTATAGTGCAGGGGTGACCATGGACGATGGCCGGAGGTTACGTCTAGAACGTGTCCCGCATGGGGCCTCTTATGAGTCCGTTCTTGACATGCTACACACCCTTGAACAAACCGGATGGCTTTCGAGTTGGGAAAATGGAACCACAGGGCGTGAAGTCAGGAGGAATATGGAGCGACCTTCTAAATCCGATCCATGGTGGAGGCTTCGAAGAGACGAACAGACCCTAATTTACCGATTAGGGTAATGTCCGATTGGTGCTTATTTTGGGAACATGAGACCCGAATACGACACCCGTTGTCGCCACCGCCGGGGTGGGGGGAGGAAACAGTTGACCACTTGTTGCGCACGTGTCCACGTCTAACGGAGTTCATGCTGGACGAGTCTGGAACCCCGCTCGCGATTAGGCTTTAAGCCACAGAGACAGACACTGCAGGTTTTACTTCACGGGCCTTGAGGAATCTAGTCTCAGCTCGTCACCATGAGAGAGAGTTAAAAAAAGTATAGTGCAAGCCGCAAGCGAATAGTACATGCCTAACGGTTATAATGAACTATTGTACTGTTCCTGTGTTATTTGTAGGGCTAAAAAAAATAGGCATGCTGTGCTCTCTGGTCGAATTTAATGCGCTATGAGGTGAAAGTTCGTTCGAGGATTAGAATATCCAGTGGCGTAGCGAGCTCAACTCGCGCCCGGGGCACAATACCCTTTTTAGCAACCCCCCCCCCCAACCACCAACTCGAAAACCATATAAGATTATATGTAAAATATACCATTTGGCGCCCCTTTGTGAGCTTACTGAGAATATCCATTTATATCGTTTTGTGGGAACAAAAATTAGAACACCCGCCGTGCTTCTCATGTGAACTCAATAACCCGGAAACTTTTTTTTTTTTGAGCAACTCCCATGTTTCCCTCGCCCCCACCTTTTTTTCTCTTGTAATTGGTGGACATAGGCTGAGAGGCTGCCTGAATATGTCCGATTAGGTGGCTCTTCGCCTGGGTGGGATGTGGTGGTGGTGGTGGGGGGCATTACAGCTAAATGAGCTAAGTGACAAAAAAAATCCCCCTTTTGTGGGACCCCATAATCCGCCGGTCACCCTAGTTGCAACCACCAAAGAAGCAGATAATGCAGTGTACAAATTAGTACCAAGAGTACCATTAATAATAATAAAAAGTTAAAGCACTAGACAAGTCATAAAGCTGTCTAAAGTAATTCAAACTTGTGGA
The DNA here is from genome assembly GCA_021962125.1 of Bulinus truncatus. Lineage (NCBI taxonomy): Eukaryota > Metazoa > Mollusca > Gastropoda > Planorbidae > Bulinus > Bulinus truncatus. Next base: position 1,991,811 of record JAGDYQ010000069.1, read on the forward strand.
AAAACATCTGTATTAAATAAGCGTAAGTGTAAGCTATCTAGTCTTATATTTATATCTATAGTATAAACTATATACTGTTTTCATTAGCATTCTTTAAAACATTTGAATTGTTATAATTGTTACTAGTTATTGTAGTTATATTGTAGAGCAATCTAATATATACATTATTGTTAAGGATATTATTAATGATTAAACGATTACATTTTTTTTTGGTATTTTATTAATTTAACGCAATTTCACTGGTCCATTTCACTATCTGCATTTACTATATACCGGGTTCCCTACAGCCCCGTAGCGTGAAAATTCTACAGCAGGGGCCAGGCCAATAGCAAGGGGGGGGGGGTCAGGAAATAAATGTTAATAGTAGAGCAAACAAGCAGAGGGGGGGCAGACAAAACGTAGGTGGGGGGGCGCCCTCCCCCGCACGCTACGGGCCTGATTCCCTAGAGACTATCCTCCCCCTCCCCCAACCTTCACTCACTCAGTAAAGGATTATCATCCTACCGTCAACACTGAGGCCCCAAGAACATGATTGGTAAGGGCGTCAGCTAATTTTTCCTTCGCATTTCTCAATCAATATCACTCTTGGAGTCTTACAAAAAAAAAAACACTCAAGAAGCGATCGATAACAAAAAAAAAACAACACCACCACCAGATAGAAAGAACATCTCCGGCAGGTACTTTTTCTTTGGGTCCACAAGAAGGGCCGCCTATTTAAGGGAAAGTGATCAGAACACATGTCGGTGAACAAGGGACCCCGTGTGACAGAGAGGTCCCAGTTGGTGTAGATTGGCGGTTGCTCAAGATAAGCTGGTGGAAGCACATCTGCATTTATCTATATACTATATATAATAGGTCGTCCTTGGCCTATAAAGAACAATTAGGCCGAGATCGTCCTTGCTCTGCATGTCCCATAACATAGGCCCTTATGGTATATAGATAATTAAACAGCTTCATATTAATATATACACCTTCAAATTCATATACACACCCACACTATTATCACCATTGATACTATCCACTTAAATGTATATTCTATAAAAAAAAAAATAATTCAATCATTTATATTTTTTTTCGTTTATGGATTAGAATCGAATTTTACTTTTGTATATAAATAAATATCCGGCTTAATTTGTGAACTTCCGGTGAGATTAGAAACCAACAATACGGGAATTACTTGAATTAATAATTTAATTAGTCAGCCTAAAAAATAAATATAAAAAAAAAAATAATAACTAGTTTACATTATGCACGAAAAGGGTAAGACAAATAATTTTTTTCTCTTCTGTTTTTACTCAGTCTGAAATATAATGGGAAACTTATTCATGATACAAAAAAAAATAGTAAACAAAGTGTCAAAAAGTACGTTTATTTATGGTTAGTTTACAGAGTTGTTCAATTTAACTTTAATTTTGTTTATTTTTTAATATGATCATACTAATGGTGCTATGTATTGTTTTTTTTTGTACCTTTTATTATCACATTGTATCATTATGATGTGATTATGCAGGAAAGAAAACATGAAATCAAAATGTGACCATAGTCATAGCTTTACTACTTTGTTTATGTACCAAAACATCTGACAAGGGAGGGAGAGATTAAGGTGATATGTCTACCTTGCTAAAGAGTATAAGGTATATTGTAGACGCTAATGATATGCAGACACATCACTTAGAGGTCTACTCAGCAGTAAATACAACAATGATATCAAGTGATCTGGATCACAAGAGAATGCATCCTGGCAATGATACTGGATTACATTGTGTTAGTGGTGATTTAACTGGAGTCCTAGGGCTCTTTGTACAGGCTTTGCTTGCCTTTTTGGCCTTCACATCTTTAATAGGTAAGTGTACTAAAACTATAATAATTTCTAACTCTTAGTTTTACATAAATTGAAAGCTTAAAAAAAGAGCCAATTTTTTGTGTGCACAAGTTTTACAATTCAGGGTATCTGTAAGCTGTACATGCACTCAACTTGCAAAACACATGCGCATAAGTTACGACAGCACATTTTTTTTAGTAAAGTATGCAATATACCATTAAAATATTATGTTGTGGAACTGTGATTTGATTTCCAAAGTTGCACGACCAACATCTTTTGCAGCACACAGAACATTAGATGGAACATTGCTACTATTGATTTGATTGATATATCACCTTTTGCTTTTTATTTTTTCTCTGAAGGTTATATGTTTCATTACTGATAATAATTATATTTTTTCCCCCATTGTTAGTTAAAAGGTATTGTGAGCCACAACCCTCGAGACGCCCGTGGAAGATATGGTAATATGATTTTTTTTTAATAAAAATTGAGTCATTTATTTTTTTACTGCCATTTTCTTCATAGATAGCTGTTAATTGTTTTCATTTTCATTGATACATATTACTTTTTTAGAATCAATAATAACAAAAAATATTTCCTAAAGTCTGGAATGACAAGGAATCTACTTTTTATAATGACCTTTTACATCAATAGCTGTGAACTGTTTGAGCTATGTCCAAACACTGGAAAATGTTTTTTAAGGAATTCAAAATGTCAGTTTCTATACAAAATGTACTTGGCCTTTGGTGAGAACACTAGCAAAGAATTCAATACTTTTGAAATCAGAATAAAATCTAGTCCATTGAAATGCATGAGTGATTTTCTAAAAAAAAATTTGTTGGACAGAATTTAATCAAACATGATAGCATGTAAAAACAGTGTAAGGGAAAAAGTATATAAAGACATACCACACTCTTAAAGTGATCTTAGGGCTTTAAGTAAATCTGTTCTTGTTGTATGAACAAACATTTGTGAAGCATTCATTTATTTTTATTTACATCTCATGAGCTTTAACTGTGTGAGAAGTCCCTTGTAAGGATGATAAAATCTTTAAGATCCTATAATCCAATAATGGGACAGTGTTTTATGATGCCCTTCTTTCCCCACCATAGTCGATAGTGCAATAGCCTTGGAGGCACCACAGCGGGGACTTTAACCAAGACCTGAAAAATCCATTGCCCCTCACCTGATATCGAACCAGGTACCCTCAGGTCGACAGATAAGCGATTTTCCACATGATCATCCATCCCCTGTTTGCTTCAACTGTCACAGATGCTGTATCTGAATTTACATGTTAAATTTTATATAGGTTCTTTGACACATCCAAGCAAGGAGTTGGTGCTGCTGTTCTACATTTTGCTAATTTATTCTTGTCTGAAGTTTTTCAAGGAGATCCTTGCACATGGTAAATTGTACACAGAACAGAATACATAAAAATTATCTTAAACTTAAATTTATTTAATACATATTTTGTCTCCCTGCAATTTTTTATCACTGCTGACTGACCCCCCCCCCCCCTCCCTTTCCACCTCTGCTAGTTAACGTCAGGAAATAAAAAGCCTCATCAACTGGGTGGAGTTTTGTCTCAATTTATCTTAACTAAGAACAACTCATTCATATCATTATGTAAAGCATGAATAAGTTGCCTTCATGAAACATACAGTTGAAATAAGTATTTTCATCCTTGGAGATTAAAAGAAAAAGAAAATGACTAATGTCCATTAAAAGAACCATGTTTTAGGACCAACATGAATTTGACTGATAAAATCTTTTATATTGGATATAATACAGACACATTAAATGAAGGGTGCTGTTTAGTCTTCCATTTAAATTTTTTTTATTTCTTTGATTTACAGGTATTTCATCAGCTTTTTATTGGATTCAACCATTGGTCTCTTAGTTATTTATATTGGATTAAAGTCTTGTCAGCTTCTGGCTCATCGGTATGGGTGGAAGTCTCTTTACTTTGGAGAATATGGTAATTCAATACATTTAATAGCAGTAGACTTTTTATATTTTTAATTTTAAATGTTTAAAAGAATGTTATTTTTTCCCATTTGTACAAAAAATAAATAATTCTAGGCAAAAAATGTTTCTTAATTTTTATTTTGGAATAACTTTTCAGTATACAGTTATGTTGTGAAAATTATAACTGTTTTAGATTGTTAAATTTATTTAGATGCATTCAATTTTTTCCCACAGGGGAGCCCCCAAAGTGCAACGCTTGGGTTGGTCAGTGTGCTTTGTACATTTTAGTCATGGTTATTACCAAGCTTCTGATGACACTCTTAGTTTTGTTTAAATTTTGGACAGAAGTAAGTTGTTTTTTTTCCAAAGATACTTGTTTTTTTTTTTCCTTTTGTAATTAGTAAATGGTAAACAAATAATTCAATCTGTTTGCTGATAATAGCGTTGAACTTATAGAAAATGAATATTTCTTGTTGAGCAGGTTCGAAGGTTCATCATGGCGCCCATCACAAATCCAGATTTAGAAATTGTTTTAGTCATGTTCCTAGTCCCACTTGTTGTGAATGTAAGTGAGAAGTTTAACATCCAAATTTTTTCTGCCTATGGCCATATAACTGATGACTTTTATTAACTGTACTAATTTAGTCTTAGAGTGTAAAATTAAATGCTTGTGTCTTTTGGAACCAGACAAAGTGTCAGAGTATATTAGTATACATTTATTGAGAAAGTCCGTCAGTGATTTTTAAAAAATCTCATTGTTCATCTCATGATGCCCTTTGTCAGGTTACTTATTGCCAATCCTGCCACAACTAATGTGACATGGGGAGGGGTGGTCAAGTGGTCAACCGTTAGACTGTTGATCTGAGAATCCTTTGTTTGATCTCCGGTGAGGACCAATAGATAGTTCAGGTCATGGTTTAAAGTCCCCACTTTATCTCCCGTGGTGTCTCCATGGCCCTTGCACTATCGGATATGGTGGGGATGAAAGAAAACCATCCCAATAGTGGATTATAGGATCTAAGATATTTCATCTCACTCTTACAGGGACTTCCACAGAACAATTGAGTCAGTTTTTCATCTCCTTTTTACATGCTCACGGTAGTAGAGGCTGCATTTGCTAAGTTTACACAGAAAAAGCCATAGATAATTGTCTACAGATAACCTGCATTTACATATTCATGCTGTAACAGCATTATTGATTAGAAAAGAACAAGCCAGTAGTGTTTTTTCCATGGCTGTGTGGTTCCCTGTAGTATATTATTGCCACCACATAATAATTTGACATATTTAGGCTGTTATTAATTAAAAAGGTACCCACTGTTGTATTTTTAGGAAACAAATTGTGATGATATAATTATCTACTGTCTGGTCCACATCTATGGCGCCAACTTTCCCCCCATTAGATAAATATAACAAAGTTTAGTGTTCCCCAATATTTTGAAGATTGAACATTGTATTATCAGCCATATTTAAAATTAGGTCACATTTGAAATTGTGTTAAACTAAATTACTGTGAATAGAAAATAACAAATTAGAGATTGACCAATCAGAGAAAAGGACATGAGTGAGAAGACCCAGTAACTAAGGTTTTATAAACAAAGCTAGTAGCTGACTTGGAGAGAGAAACTGTGCATCATATCAAGCGAACAGAGAAAGAGAGACTGTTCATCAAATCAAGTGGGCATACACTTTGACATGACAGGACAGAGTTGATGTTCTAGTGAAGATTCATTTTGGAATGTATAATTTTATTTATTTTATATTTCAAAGTTTTTTTTTTTTTATTGTGGTTGAGAAATAAAGATATGAATCAGCTCTCATCTTTCAATGTGAGTACAGCATCAAATGCTACCAAAAATATTGAATACAGTGTATGATTATCACAAGAACACACAATGCTCAGCCAACAAAACACATGGTTGTGACACATCTTGGCTTGGTTCATTTGTCAACTCCATGTTATTTTTTTTAAGTAAAATAGAATCACCATATTTTATTTATTTGCTTCTGATGCAGGAAGCAGACAAAATAAAATTCCTAGTTATTTGAAAATCATTTTTCAGATGATGTTGTCTTAATTCAAATATAAATTGTAATTTGTTTTTTTTTTAAATGATTTTCTTTAACACTAGGCCATAGTTTTCTGGGTTGTGGACAACTTTCTCAAACATTCTATCCAGAATTCCAAAACCATTTATGTGAACTCAGCTTCTGAAGGGAAGGTGAAGTACTTCCATAATTCTGACACAGTCAGGTGCTACAGCCGAATTGAGAGGACTGATGATCCTGACTGCGATCTTTTGCTGTCCTCTGAGGAGTCGGAAGTCAGACCCAGATCCACATTGACTCGCAGATGATGATATGCTCATTAGCGTTTAAAACCATGCGGCTAATAATATTGATACAGACTTTGTTGAGATTGTTGCTGTTCAAGATTGTCTGACATTGTAATGTATTTTGTTCTTTGTTGTAATTATTATAGAACATTACATTTTATGAAATCAAGTTTTCCTCCCCGTTGTTTAATCCCTTTTACAGGCCATAGATTTTTTTTTTTTTTTTTAGGAATTTTTTTCCCATTTAAATCTAGAATTATAAATATAACTGCTGCTGTTCATAATTTTGAGATGTAATGATATGTTGTCTAAGAGGGCTGTGTTATTTTTTTTTACTTTTTATGAAATGTAGACATTTTTCTGTTTAGCGACCTAACAGTTTAGTAAAGATATTGTATAAAATAGTTTTATAACTCATCATATTGAAGTGGGCAAAGCTGACACATGTAGTATAATTAAAAAGAGAAAAAAAAACCTGCATTAAAAATTACATTTTATTGTTCGTGGAATTTTTTTTTGTAATTTATCTTAACATTAATGATAGTAAACCGCAGTTAAAAGTAATTTTTTTTTTTTTAGATCTGAGATGTTTTCTGTAAAATTTGTTGCTGCTCACCTGGATGTAAATTCTTTTGACTATCAAACTACATGCATTCTATCATAATTTCACATTATCTTACATCTCATCAATTGTCTGGATCATATGTTAGTAAAATTGTTTTTGTTATGCTACGAATTATAACAATATTTTTTTATAATTCTTTGCAGATTTTTTTTTTGGCAAATCTGCTTCAAAACTAAAATAGGTCAACAAATAATAAAATAGAAAAAATGTTTTGCTATGATCTCATTAGTCAATTAACTTATGTACTGCTTTCTTTGAAATGAAATTGCACATAATAAGTTGAATAAATGTGCTTTTTTTAAGAAAATTAAAAACTACATGGTTGTAGAAAAGCCTAAAAGCTGTTGCTTCTTAACTTGATATGTATGAATATTCATGTGTGTTCCAAAAACAGTTCATGTTTTTTTTTCTGATTACTTTCGTCAGATATTGTCTAGTAACCGCTTTAGCTTCTTTGTTATCAGCTCACAAGTCATACTGTGTTCACTTTTATACACCTCTTTGATCTTTTATGCACTATGTCATTGATAATATATTTGATCTTTACAGAGATTTTTTTATTTATATTTTTAATCATGCTGTTCATGGCAGAATGTCTACTTATGCTAGGAAGATTGAAAAAAATATTTTATTAAGAAGTTTTTCTAATACCCTTTTCTTTTTTTACTAAAGTGAAAAAAAAAATTGTATATGATTGCTATCTACCTATCACATATATTTTTAAAGAAATCATTAAATTACTCATTAGTGATGGTTGCAAAATATCATTTTTTGTTTAATGCGTCTCATCATGACTAATATTTGTGTATAGTAATAACTTTTACGGTAGAAAAAGAGGTTGTTTCATTTTTACAATAAATCATTTTGAACTTGCCCAGACAATCATTTTCTAGGTAACACTAAATGGTCTGCTCACTTGTTTGGATCATGCTCCCTTATTATTATATTTTTTTTAAATGTCTCCCTTTTTTTTTAGCTCTTAATGGTTAGCTATTGTGGTTTAATCGTTACATTCTCTTAGTTACTATTCACCTAATCCTTTTTCTAGTCATTTAATTTAAATTGTAATTTAAATAGTTCTGATAAAAAGCTGTCAAGTCTTTTAATGCTTAAAAGATTTGTATGATTTACGGATCTAAATCTTGAAAAAAAATATCGCCCATTTAAATCAGACACCATTTTTCTGATTCTGCTGACAAAAATGTTATATTTTTCCGAATTAATCTGTTTTAAGTCGGTGCCTTAATATTCTCATGTTAAAAATATTTCATAAAAATAATAGTATCAGTTTAAGTACCGGTATTCTGAAAAAAATTCATCAACTGAGTCAAAGTCTGGAAAACTCATACATTATAAATAGTTGTGTAGTTGTTCATAAATACCTAAGAATTGACAAAGATCTGAAGTATCAAGAACTCTTTTTTTTTTTTTAACTGTCTGTTCATATTTGAATTTATCAGCTGTTATCAGCCATTGTCTTTTTTTTTTCTTGAACTCCCCTAGCTACAGCCCCTCCACCCTTTTTTTTTAAACATAGTTTACGCACTAGAATAGGTACGCAACTGACATTATTTCCCATGCAGACATTTGAAATAAAATCGTTTAGTTAATTGGTATACCTTAATTATGGTCAGTACAATAAACCTTTTTTATGATGTCCATATTATCATATTATTTAAGGACGAAAAGCATAATTTTTATTCTGTAAAATCTCTTGTGTAAGGTAGTAATGTCCAGTTGTTTCAATTTGAATGCGGAGTCACTGTTAGCATTCAAGTACTCTGCATCACTTACATATCAGTCGAGTGATTTCTGCACAAACAGATCTTGATCCTCTTTTTTTGATGTTGTAAAACTGATGGCGTCAAACATGTTCCCTTCATGAAATGTGTAATATTTATTTTTATGCTTTTATATTCAAACATGGTCATGTCATTGGATACATACACGTATAAAAAACATAACAGCCCATGAATAGAAAACTGTTGTGTTGGTTGTGTAAACAACGAGATAAACAACTTGGGTTTAACTGCTGATTTCTGTCAGGCATTTGCATAAATGTAATTGAATGGATGAATAATTTAAACTGGATGTATGGATGTTGAGTATATTTATTATGTTCTTTGTTGATTTATCATAATTGTCATAAGTATATGTTGTTTCTAAGATGCCTGTTTGTTAACTAAAATAAGAGTGGCGCAAGGATTAACCAAATAGTAAAATGCTAATTCAAATGCATTTCTGACATTGACACTGTTAGTTGTCGAGCATTCTTTTAGCCAGCTGCAGTAAACTTGATAAAATGATGTATTTCTGTTTCCAAAACCATTGTATTTATTTTGTAATCATTACAGACATTTATTTTCACTTTTATTCATACATAATGTTTAATGATGAAAAAAATAATGTCAGCTTACATTAAAGCTCATATTTTCTTTGGGAAACTAAACAATAATTTTTTAAATTTCTATTATTATTACAATTTTTTTATCTTTAAACTACTAAACATCACAATTTCTTATTTGGTATTTATTAAATTAAAAAAAAAATTTAATTGATGCATAATATTTGGTTTAATAATGGCAAACTGTTGTTCAGTTTTTTTCAATGATTGGTTGAATATGTCATGCATTAGAACCTCATTTTTTTTCAAAACATTTTCTTACACATACCAAAAACTTACTTTTCAGAATGTTGCATGTTACTAGTTCTATTAAAACATTTATTGAGAAATTTTTGTTTCACTATTGATGCAAAGATTTTATTTGTCCTTTAAAGAATTCCAGCAAATTTGAAATTCAAAAAAGTTGTTTATAAAATAATCTCCCCCCCCCACCCCCCCCAAATCTTTACAACATTTCATTTTATTTATTACTCAAAATGTTTTCAAATGCTGAATTATTATTTATGTTGCTCATGTATGTGATTTAATTTATGTTTTTTTTCGGTCTCTATTATTTTCTTAAGACTTTTTCCAGGCTTGTATACAATACAACCTTATTATATCTAGTCAGACTTTTTCTTTGAAAAATAAACATGGTTGATCACATGATTTTTTTATATACTAAGCAATGCATACTAATTTTTTTTTCTTCTCAGCTGAATAATTTTTTTTTTTAAAGGTTGCTTGCACCTATTTCGTTGCTCATTTTTGTTATTAATACACATGTATTTTAATTGTCAGTGATTTTTAGCAAAGAAATAATGACCGATGAAGCTGTTCATTGGAAGGTAAAGGCGTTTAATTATAGTCCAAGGGAAAGTTTTTTTGTTTTTTTTTTAAATGTACAACATTATGCCTGGGTTGTGATTGTTGTCATGAATCAGATCTCTTCCAAATAATACATAAAATACCTTTAAATATCTGTAAAATTAATCATCAAATGCTATCTATTTCTAGGACATATATTTTGTTTTTATTTTGATGCATTTAATTAATTTAAATCCTTTACACACATTTTCCTTTTTATTTTTTCCTTGTACACTTTAATGTACTCCATTTTGTCTTACTCGAATTCAATGTTGTGAAGAGCTTTATTAAGTAACATCTTTAAAAATGTATGTTACCATGTGAGAAATTTTTTTTTCATGTGAGCTGTACATATTTTCAGAGAAGGTCAGATAGCATTCAACATTTTTGTTGCCTCAAATTATTGTCATCAGAACTGGAGTTTTTTTTTTTTTTGTCAGGGGTTAAACTTTGGTTTGGTAGCCCCCCTTTAAAATACCAATATGTTGGCTGAAAAAAATGTACAGCTTCTCCTTTCTGGAATTCTCACTGCTAAAATGTTGACTTTTAAAAAAAATGTGCAACTAAAAATTTATCGTGCCATGCACTAATAGTTCACTTAAAATTATCTGCTGGTTTATTTTTTTTTTCATTTTCTTGTGCACTGTTACAAAATGACTGCTGTAAGTTAATATAATTCATTGTTAACCAATGAAACTATTGCTATATTAGCTATTAACATACATTCAAACTGGCATAACTTGATAAGTTGTTTAGGAATCAAAAGTTGCATCGATTTTGTGCAAATATTGAGTTATCCGAGGTTGTCTGTATAAAGAGACATTTTTTTTTTTGGTTAAAGTTTGAAAATGACAAATTTGTGGTGTGTTATTTGGTCCATCAAATTGTCTGGAATGGAGTTTGTTTTTTTTCCTACTGTAACTGGATTCTAGTTAAAAACAGTTTAGTGAGAGTGAAAATAAAACATTAAAAAGTACGTAGTGGATACAAATTATTACTTAAAATAATGAAGTTTGGTTTATTTTAGGATTAAAATGTGCATTAAAAAAAAACTTGAACAATATCTGTCATTTGTAAACTATCTGTCATTTGTTAAGTGTCTTTCATTTGTAAAATATGTCATTTGTTAAGTGTGTCATCTGTAAACTGTCATTTGTTAAGTGTCTGTCATCTGTAAACTGTCATTTGTTAAAAAGAGATGTGAGAAAATACCTGTGAACATTTCTGAGTCCAAGACTAGCCCGTAATGGGTAGGAATGGAGATATTCGACACTTGCCTTATTTATGACAATGTCTAGGCTAAACAAGCACCCTATTGTCAGGGTATATAACATTTAACTAGCCCGTCCAGTGGAGCAAGGGGGATGTTCTTGTGCATAAGCAAAGTAGGTCACTGTCTTAGCGCTATGCGGGCCCCTGGAAAATCTAACTTGTCAGGGTCTTATGGCTCAAATAATGTAAGAATGTATGTTTTCAGAGAATGAACCTGTTTTTTTTTTTTTAAAGATTATTAGCCCCCCCCCCCCCCCCCCAAAAAAAAAAACAACATAGTTTTGTATGAGACCCATAATTCCACCGTTGGCCAAGGGCTCACAAATGTATTTCTGCTCTGGGTTGCAAAAAAAAAAAACAACAAAAAAAAAAAAAAACAACAACGTAAGAACTACTCTGTACAGTGGTGTCCAGACTTAAATAAATCTAAGCCATTTTTTTTTTTACGGACAGGAAAAGAAGTTCCTCAATTCAAAAAAACAAGCGGCCCACCTTCAAGTATTAATTCAAATTAAACGTGATACTGAGAGGTGGGTTTTTTTTTTACCCAAGGCCTCTTACTCCCCCCCCCCCCCCCCCACGACTACCAAGGAACGGTTTTAGTGCGGAACCTTGGCAATTGCAATGGTTGTTATACTCAACCCCCCCCCCCCCTTCCCATAGACACATATTTTCCCCCTTGCAGTGGACCAGAATACAGTTTCAGCCCGGCTTTTGTTAAAAAAAAAACCTGTTGTTGTCTTATAGATTTTAAACTGGTTGCACTACATAGCATAACATATCGGCTTGTATAATAAAGTCATGATTACTATTTTACCGTTGACCGACTGAACGGCAAGTTTTTTTTTCTTTTCTTCAATGGTTCATTAAAATAAAAGTTACTGGCTATTTAAACTAGTTAGTTTCAAGTACTTGTTCTGCTCTTTTTAGGATCCAACGGTCACCCTGCAGTCAGTCAATTCTTACTTAACTATGCCCCAGTCACTTGGAAACATGGTCAATCACAAATTTGATTGAACCTTAATAAGCATTGAACTCTAATATCAGTGATCTTTAGCCCATAGTAGCAGGCATAGGGGAAAAATCGGGCATACCCCATTCCAGAAATGAGTGAAGGTTTTTGGATGCGCCATTAAGCACCATATATCTCTATACTTATACGACGCATTTGCTGTCTGTCTGTCTGTTCCCTTATAATTCAAGATCCAGACAACCAAATAACGTGAAATTTGGTACACGTACACATAATTATATGGGGAAGGTTATAGGACATGTTTCGTTTCATCTCGATGGGTAGTTTAATTGTAATAAATTATTTTTTTTTAGTATTTTACTATATTAAAAGTAATCTCGACGGCGCCATAAATAAAACTTCTGTGACGTCATTTCCTGATGATACATTTTTAAAAGAGGGGTAACTTCCGGAAACTCCAATTGTAAACATGGCGAAATCAATAGTCATATCTATTTACCTATCGTTTTATGTATTCAGAAGATTAAAATTAAAGGTGCACTTTAATAAACCGAAATACGTTGATTAAAATGTTTCCGTGACATTATTAACATTATTAATACAATCTCAATGGGTAGTTTAATTGTAATTGATTATTTTAGTATTTTACTATATTAAAGTATTCACGGTATGGGATCGCTTTCACTATAAATAAAAGTCCTCTGTGACGTCATTTCCCGATGATGAACTTGCGCGCGGGTGCTTTAAATGTTATTGCATTCAAATTGTATCAATGCACAGGGAATTAATTCCCTGTATTCGCGCACCAAGTGAATGTGTAATTGAACGGACGGAGAAGAAAGGGTTAGGGACGGAAAAAAAAATTGCTGTTGTTTTTTTTTCATGCTGCAAGTACCCGGCTTTGCCCGGGATTAAAATTAGGTTTCCTGTTTATTTAAGAAGCGTAATTAGACGTTTTATTGTACAGAGAGTGGGAGGGGGAGAGAGATAAAGAGAGAGGGGGGCAGGGAGGGAGAGGCAGGGAGGGAAAAGGGAGAAGGGAGGAAGGGGAGGGGGAGAGAAGGAGGGAGGGAAAGGGAGGGAGGGAGGTGGTAGGGAGGGAGATAAAGGGAGAGGGAGGGAGAGGGAGGGTTGGAGAGAGAGGGAGACAGAAAGGGAGGGAAAGAGAAAGGAAGGGAGGTAGAGCAGGAGTAGGGAGGGAGATAGAGGGGAGAGAGGGAGGGAGAGATAAAGAAAGAGGGAGAGAGAGATTAAGAGACAGGGGGCAGGGAGGGAGAGAGAGGAAATGAGGTATGGAGTGAGAGGGGGTAGGAGGGAGAGAAAGGGAAGGAGAGAGGGAGAGAGAGGATGGGAGAAATGGGAGGGAGAGAGATAAAGAGAGAGAGGGGGCAGGGAGGGAGAGAGGGGGAGGAGGAAGGTGGAGAGAGGGGGACAGGGGTGAGAGAAGGAGGGATGGAGAGGGAGATGGGAGAGTTAGGGAGGGAGAAAGGGAGGGAGGGAAAGAGAAAGGTAGAGAGAGAGGAAGGGAGAGAGGGGGGTAGGGAGAAAACAAAAGTTAAACAGAAAACCGTATTTTAAACCCGGGCAAAGCCGGGTACTTGCAAAGTGTGAAATTCCGGCATTCTATAGAATGCCTAGGCAATGTATAGAATGCCTGGTGGTTTTAGGCAAAGTATAAAATTTTTAAATTGTGCATACTTTTCCTAGGCATTCTATACAATGCCTAGGCATTGTTTAGAATGACTAATGTCGTTTTGGCAAAGTGTAACATTTTTAAATTGTGCATACTTTTCCATCATGGTTTGCATGCTCATGCATGTCTTCTGCAGAAAGGGCTGTCTCTTGCATTCCTTCATGTCTGTCTATCTGCTCTTGTGTTGTTTGTATGCTCTGTATTCTTTTTTCGAGGTCTTTCTCTGTTTCCACATCTTGTAAAACGTCGTCAGGTAGGGACGACGTTATGAGGCCTACTTTAGCTTTGCAGCCAAAGAGTGCTTCGTATGGTCATCTTTTAATCCCAGAATGAAAATCTCTGTTCTTCATGAGTTGGACGAACCGTAACCCATCACTCCAGCGGCCAGTTTTTCCATCTTGCATCCAAGCACACAACATATTTTCGATGTCCTGGTTAGCTCTTTCGACGTTCCCCTGGCTATGTGAGTGGCGCGGCTTACCATGAACGATCTTCAAGGTGGGCCAATACTCCTTTCAGCTGCTTACCACATTGTTTGTAAATTCTCTGCCGTTATCGGACTGTAGAATTGTTGGAGCACCAAGCAACGTAAATATGTCTACGAGCTGGTATGCTACTTCTTCTGCCCTCTTTGTCTTTGGGGCCCTGAGAACCACGAACTTGGTGAGATGATCTTGATACACCATTAAAAACTTGTATTCCCCATCAGGATGGTATTGAAAGTCGATGAGATCGACATGACAATGGGAGTTGAATTAAGAAAAAACCATTGGCTTGACTACAATGCCTTTTTTGACGCCTTTTTTTTTCTGGCAATGTTCACAAAGGTTAACATACAGTTCAATATCATGACGTGTAATGTTTTTGTATATGGGTGATAGTTCTTTCAACATTCTGTCCCGTCCTCCATGACCAATAGCCCAATGGGCGTTATGAAGTACGTCAAATAACTCGGAGTCCGCGACGTAAAACTGAATGGCATTCAGACCTTCTTTAACAGGGTAGATCAACTTACTCTTATTTTCCACCATCATGACATCATAGTGTTTCACCAGCCGATAGTTACATACTTTGCCGAACGGGAACTCGGCATTCTATAGAATGCCTAGGCAATGTATGAAATAGCAATTTATTTCATACTTTGCCTGAAAAATTCAGGAATTCTATACATTGCCTAGACATTCTATAGAATGCCGGATTTCACACTTTGCCGGTAACATATATATAAACAAGATTTTTAAAAATGCATGTGTTGTTATTAAAAGGAAATAAAAATTTCCGGAAGTGTGAAGCTTTTGGTTAACCAATGGAATCCTTTTTATAATGATTGGAAGCGATGGCTGAGATCAATTGTATTAGGAAGCCTGCCACTGATAGGGTCACATGCCCACTGTCATATTCATATAGTGATGTCAGAAGGTCGTTATGTGGTTGTAACTTTTTATTTATGACTGAACATTGAAGTAAAAAACAACAACTCTTGTTTCGACAAGGTCTAAAATAAAATTAGTCTATCGGACATGACGAAATAAAGACATGGAATGCCATGAAATCATAATACACCTACATATAATAGACCTAAATATAACAGACTTACGTATAATATACCTACATATAACATACTCAAGTATAATAGACCTACATATAATAAACCTACATATGAGACCTACATATAAGAGACCTACCTATAATAGACCTACAAATTAGTTATAGTAGTTTCGCAGCTATCCAGAACATGCTTTTCCGGCCTGATTACCAATAGACCTAGTTTGTTGTGAAAAAAAAGGGTGAATTTTAATTGAATTAGGTTGGACAGGATACGTAAACTTATTTATTTCTAAGGATTTGGTGTGTCATCCTTCTCTGTAAAGAATTGCCCTTCTGTAAGAGATGAAACGATGTCATGATATTGTATCTAAGTTGTTAAATTGCAAAGTAATTGCCTCGTTTTCATAGAGCAATCGAGCTAAAGGGATAAATTGATAAAAATAGAGAGTGGGAAAGGGATTGATAAAAATAGAGAGTGGGAAAGGGATAAATTGATAACAATAGAGAGCGGGAAAGGGATAAATTGATTAAAATAGAGAGCGGGAAATGGATAAATTGATAAAAACAGAGAGCGGGAAAGGGATAAATTGATTAAAATAGAGAGCGGGAAATGGATAAATTGATAAAAACAGAGAGCGGGAAAGGGATAAATTGATAAAAATAGAGAGTGGGAAAGGGATAACTTGATAAAAATAGAGAGCGGGAAAGGCATAAATTGATAAAAATAGAGAGCGGGAAAGGGATAACTTGATAAAAATAGAGAGTGGGAAAGGGATAAATTGATAAAAATAGAGAGTGGGAAAAGGGCGGAAGAGCTGTCTAAATGGTTGTAAAGCGTAGCCACTGTGTTTAAGTAACTAAATGGTAAATATTCAACGTGTTGCAACAAGAAATAGTTCTTTATCATAGCCCATATTCTTCTGCCGGACGGGTCCATGCATAGAGAACGACGGCCCCGGAGAGAGAGGGGGGGGGGTTAGCGGATAGTTAATAGTACATGTAGTACTCTCTAAATGAAAATAACTCACAGAGATTCATTGTTTTCAGGATAACAGCTTTGAAAGTCAAAGAGAGGCTGTCTGACCTTATTAAAAAACAGAGCAGGGAAATTGATAAACAAGGTAAGGGAGATAAAGTACTTTACAAGCGCCAGTGCTGAAAAGTGAATACAAAAAAAGTTACACCCCTTCTATAACGTTGTTTTACATAGTTGTCAACGTCTTTCAATAAACACTGAGTTTAGCAGTGCAGTTACGGCGCCTTAACAGCTCAGGTAATCTCGGACTGTTCTAATACCATCTACAAGAGCCATTCTTATGGATCGGGCACACTAATCGGCTGCTTAGGGGGCCCCACTGCTAAAGGGCTCCGTGTCAGAACCCTGGTGTGTGTGTGTGTGGCTGTCGGTTTGGGAACAATGATATCATCCGAGGGTGACAATTTACCCTCCCATGGATAAAGTAACCCATCAAACGTATAATGTTCCCCCCCCCCCTTCCTGCAATTGTTTTAAGCTAACACATATGAGAAGTCACACATATACTATTATTCCCTCATAGGCAGATATTGCATACTAAATGCCAAGTATGTGAGTTATCCAGCGAATATCAGCCTCACTAACATCAAAATTGTGACCAGCCAATGGGAGGACATCTTGAGATGCACTGACCTATATGGGAAGCGGCTACTCTTATAGTTGAGTACATCTATCTATCTATCTATCTATCTATCTATCTATCTATCTATCTATCTATCTATCTATCTATCTATCTATCTATCTATCTATCTATCTATCTATCTATCTATCTATCTATCTATCTATCTATCTATCTATCTATCTATCTATCTATCTATCTATCTATCTATCTATCTATCTATCTATCTATCTATCTATCTATCTATCTATCTATCTATCTATCTATCTATCTATCTATCTGTCTGTCTGTCTGTCTGTCTGTCTGTCTGTCTGTCTGTCTGTCTGACTGGATATCGGGGGTCGCCACCACAATGTCTTCGGCCCCCTGACATTTACTCGGCACGGTGAAAATACGGGGCCCCCTCCATCAACTGGAAGATCATTTTCTCGAAAAGAAAGCGTTGGGGCTCCAACGTTTGCCGAAGTAATAAAAACAGATGAGTTCTTAACTTTATCTGCCCCGACGGCCCTATAGGGCTAAGGGAGCTTCACTAGTCTGAATTCACTAGTTATTGTTTAAACAGCGTGTTAGCAAAGTGTCCCAAAGTCAAGGCTCTGCACCACGATCTGTACACGAGTCTGACTATGAGGGCCAAGGTTCCGGACCCTAGAGCTGACCAGTACGGCCGCAGCGTGGTCCATCACATGTCCTGCATCATATTCAACCTCAACAGGGCCCCGGTCGTGGAGAGCATCATCTGGTCCACTTTCCAGAGCCTCAGACACCACGGCTACACATCGGACATGGTTAAAGTGAGTGTGTATGTGCTATATCTGCGGCTAAGTACTCAAATTTCCAACTTTCAGGATTTTTAAAGAATTTTTCTTAAATGGATATTATTTAATAAATGCCTTAGATTATATGTTGAAAATATATGTGCCTATAATTACATCTTGGGCACTTATTAAAACAAGCAATTAAGCCTGTTCCATTCTGGACACAGGACGTGTTAGCGCATTTTTGTGTTATGCATCAGTACGTATTTTAGCTTTCAGTAAATATTTGTAAATTTTGGAAATGTTTATGAATTCAATTGTGTAATTGTAAAGGATGTTTTTCGAAAATAAAATTATTGTGGCTGAAGAATAAATACTCTACTGCGCAGAACACGTGTGACGTCAATCTTGGTGAAACTACATGCTGCAGTATTTCGCACCAAATGAATGGGTTATTGAACGTATAAGGTGAAGAATGGGGCCATGAAAATGACATAATTATTAATATAGCTTATATAGTAAAAAAACGGTAAAAAACTGATGTCCAGCCCTCAGAGATCAGATCGCAAAATGAACTTTTGCTGCACACATGGCAGGCCAAGACCTACAAAATGATATATACATCATGGGTCTGGGACTTATGGTTGTTGAGATCTAGGGTGATGACAGACAGACAAAACGGGGACAATTTTTGATAAAAAAATGCTCTAAAAATGTTATGTAATCTAAAAGCATAAAGTGCATGTAAGTGTGAGCTTGTTCATAACGATGCCTCTCCAGGCCCGTAGCGTGTGTGGGGGGGCAGGGGGCCGGCCCCCCCTGCGTTTTGTCTGCCCCCTGCTTATTTGTTGTACTTAGTAAAATGTATTACCTGGCCCCTCCTGCTATTGCCTGACCCATGATGTAGAATGCCTGGCCCCTCCTGTAGAACCTTAAGATTTATTCAGGTCCTGGGGAAAGTCCCCAAGTTTACCTAGCTTTAAATGGGTACCTGACTTTGAGTTGGGGAAGTAAAATCTATGAGTAGGATAAATGTGTTTATTCACTTATTGTTTCAATTTACTTGGTCTTTTTAAACATTAATTAATTAAGCAGTCTGTGCGTCCTTCCGCCTGTCAGCCTACATATAGTCATGGTTTGAGGCAAATATTTTATTTTTATTTTTTGTGTTTAACTTATTGAAACAATATACGCAACGATTGCGGCGATGACCGATACAAATGATAAATATACTCATATAAAAAGATATTAAAATGCATGTTTCATATTTCAATCTCCTATGTAGGAATGCTCAGACGCCTTCCTGTCATTCATGCAACATTACTTCAGCAAAAGATGGTCCAAGGCCAACAGAGATGCTTGGTCTAAAACCATGGAAACTATTTGCCGCATGGGGATAAAAGACTGGGATAGTCCGACACCTCGTCAGGGGAAATCACCGAGCGACATCAGAGTTTACAAGAAATGCCGAATGTCATAAATGGACAGGTCATCAATTGAATAGGATATTTTTTGCGAAGCTGCCACGTCAATGAATAGACATTATAAATTAAAAATTTAATTAAAAAAAATGGTTTATTAAAAATACATAATTTGACTCGTTATAAATCTGTAAGTAGATTTTAATTTGTAGTACCATATATATATATATATATATATATATATATATATATATATATATATATATATATATATATATATATATTTGTTAATTTATCTGCGTAATACCAAGCAAAGCTACACATTTTAATTTCAGTAACGCCGGAAGTTGTACGACGTCATCATAAGTTGCAGAGAAGATTAAACTACAGTTGGCGCATGCTCAAAATAAAGTCCTATTGAGGAATCATGGGAAAAGTATCAGCTAGATAAAATTAGGGACAAATTAGCTCCACATTTATGTACATTTAAGAAAAAAGACAAATACTGTGGAGAGCTATGGCATCAAATAACAAAAACATCTAATAGCTTGTTTTGTTTGTTTGTTTTAACATGAAAGCACGTCTCCATTTTTTCGATTTATGTTAATGTTTTATATACACGTATTTTATTGACATCATATATGATAAATTGCTTTTACAAGAACATATCTACAACAAATATAATTAAAGTAATTTTCAAGCTATATACATGTATATATTTTTTCTTTCATTAACTTTCCTCTTTTTAAACGAAAAGTATTTACATTCAAAATAATTGGGTAAAATATAATACAAATAGTTTTGATAATTATAAACATGATGTCTTTATTCCTTTAAAAAAAATCATGGATAATTGGGCGGGTTGAGGGGGGGGGGACACAAATCGCCTTCTGCCTCCCCTTCCTCCGCAAATGACGCCCCGATTCTGTTCTCCAAAATGTTTGGAATAGGTAAAAGTGGCGTCCTTTCTAGAGAATTATTTCTGGAGAGTGGGTGGAAGGTTCTCCACGACAGAGTCTACCGTGTTGCTGACGACTTCCTCGGCGCTGGATGCTATCTCGTTGATTGTCTCCCTTGCACACGTTGCGGCCAGCGAGAAAATTTCACGCCACAATCTGCACGGTGACAACAACAACGATATTGATAATAAGTAATTCAAAAAATAAACGTATCAATAGGCTTGTTAAAAAATATATATAAGCATATCAACATATTAAGCAAAATTTGTTTCCTGGAAACATTTTTGCAAAATTTCTTTGCACTTCTTATTTTAAAAAAAAATAGAACGTAGATTAAAAAATGTATGTTAGAATTATGTTACTAATTATACTTTATAATATTTCTAAGGTGTATTTTCCCCATGCACATTGAACGTATACTGCTAGAAGTACCATTCTCATGCGACCTCTTTCCAAAGCCTCCACAACCCTTCGAGTATAACTCTCTATCAAATATGAATTTATAGGGACCCGAGCATGGGCGTATTCATGGGGGGGGGGCATTTTGAAAAAATGTCATATAAGAGGGGGGCATTTGCTCCCCCTCCCCTTAAATTAAAAAAAAATGTCATAAAGTTGTTATTTGCCCCCCCCCCTCTGGAAAATTTTTGCCCCCCCCCTGGAAAAATTCTTAGCGACGTCCATGGACCCGAGAGATACTAGTGTTTAGCCCCCCCCCCGCCCCCCATATATCTCTCTAAAAATTTTCTGCCTCAATATCAAAGAATGGTTACGTGCAGGCTTGCGGAGCCGGAGCCGAGGAGCCGGGAGCCGCTACTTTTTGCTGGAGCCGGAGCCGGAGCCGAAAAAAATCTGGCGGCTCCACGGCTCCCAAATGTTTTTTTTTTTACAGCAGAATTTTTTTTTAGCTTTAAAATTACAAATTTGTTTGATTGTTTGCCTCCTACAATTTGCAATAGACTAAAAACAAAATGGTAGCTTTCTGTATTTAACAATTTTATCATAAACAGAATATCTGAAAAAGAGCAGATAAATTTATAAGGCTGTGGCTATTTGGACCCGGGTCCCAATAAAATTCGATTGTTATTCGGACCCGTGGCAAATATGCACTAAGCTTAGCTATATTTAAACTTTATTAGACGGAACCCGAAAAAATAATAATACAGAGTCCGCTTAGTGAAACCCTAGACACTGAGTAACGGATAAATCATACAATTCAAACAATTATAAAAAAAAAACAATAATAAAGATTTGTATAGCTAAGCTAAGTGCATATTTGCCACGGGTCCGAATAATCAGACTTTATTGGGACGGGGTCCGAATAAAAATCGGAGTTTATTGGTACCCGGGTCAAGGCCCGTAGACAGAGGCGGCTAGGGGGCTTACCTCCCCCCCCGTTCATGACCTGAGCCCCCCCCCCCGTGCATGATTTGAGCTTTTTGACAACATTTTAATAATAACGGCTATAAAACATCAATCATTTTGTTCAATTTTGTTTTAGGGGCCCGGACTGAGCTGGCCAATCAACTTTTGAAAATATTAATATCAGCACGGGGGCCCGTGTCACCCCTGTCCAGGGACCCGAAAAAATAATAATACAGAGTCCGCTTAGTGAAACCCTAGACACTGAGTAAAGATTGAATCATACAATTCAAATAATTATAAAAAAATAAATAAACAAAAAACAATAATAAAGTTTATGTATAGCTAAGCTAAGTGCATATTTGCCACGGGTCCGAATAACAATCAGACTTTATTGGGACGGGGTCCGAATAAAAATCGGAGTTTATTGGTATCCCGGTCCAAGCCCGTAGCCAGAGGGGGGCTAGGGGGGCTGACCCCCCGTTCATGACCTGAGCCCCCCCCCCGTGCATGATTTGAGCTTTTTGACAAAATTTTAATAATAACGGCTATAAAACATCAATCATTTTGTTCAATTTTGTTTTAGGGGCCCGGACTGAGCTGGCCAATCAATTTTTGAAAATATTAATATCAGCACGGGGGCCCGTGTCACCCCTGCCCAGGGACCCGAAATTTCTGTCGGTGGGCCTGTTCGCAACCTTGTAATGGTTTTATATATTGATATCTTCTGAGGACAACTAGCAACTTAAATAAGTTAATTAAATAATATTGACTTCTGACTTCACTTTTATACATATGTATTATAAAATAATAAAGTACAAACTCCGTGATTTCTGAGTGATGTTATTTAATTTGCAAATTTATTTTTTAGCAGAATTAATTTTATTTTAAATTGAATAATTGCGACTGGTCAATTTGTTGTTGATAGATCTGTTCTTTGTTTTCAATATTTTATAAGAAATATCACACAAATAGCTAAGCTATATTCGTGCATCTTTGTCGTTCTTCCCGGGTTGTACGTTTAACCAACAGTATAATGATATAAATCAGGTATCTGTTATGTAACAATTGTGTAGCAGACAAATGGTCAATATATTTATAACAGGAATCAGAAATTGCTCAGCCTCAATAAATTTTTATCATTAAAACTCTTTACTATTTAAATTATTTTTAACAAAACTGCAACATGCCATGCATTATTGAAACGTAGTTAAAATTATATATTTCTAATTAATAGCTAAACAATCGGTACTAAAATGCACCATTCCAGATATGGAACTGCAAAAAATTTCTTGGGGAGGGGACTCACTGAGGTCCCCTCCCAGAACCCCTCCTCTCCGTTCGAAAGCTTTCGGCGCTTCGCACCTCCATCTTCGCCCCCCCCCCAAACATTTCTTCTACCCCACCAGGGGCATGCCCCCCCCCCCCCCGGTTATCGCAAGTTTAGGTAATACATCATTAAATTATCGGAATATTTTTTTGTTCAAAGACCAAATTATCAACAATGAAAACAGTTTCGCCCCCCACCCCCGGGGGTCAAAGTTTTGCCCTCCCCCCCCCCGTCAAAGTTGTCTAGATCCGCCGCTGTACCCCAGAATCAGTTCTTCGGCACCCCCCCCCCCCATGTCGAAAAAAATTTTCTCCCCCCCCCCCAATGCAATAATCCTGGCTACGGGCCTGCCCGGGTCCGAATAGTCACTTCGAATTTATCAATAATAAATATAAATACTGAAGTCTTTAAAATATTTTAAATAATGTATCAATTTATTATTTGCTAATTTGATCATTGAAATAACTTTTTATTACTTATGAAAATGGCGACTCGATGGAAAATAATGATATAATTCTGGATGCACTGAAATGATTTGTTTTTAGTAAAACCGACAATGGACAAGTTCCTGACTATGGGGGCGAACGCGGCAAAATTTGCATAACTTTTTATCAGCGGGATGTTAGCATAGAGCAATTACAAAAAAATTTGTCTCGTGTGATACTATCTTAATAGGGAGCCGGAGCCGTCAAATTTGTGGGAGCCGGAGCCGAAAAAAATATGGCGGCTCCGCAAGCCTGGTTACGTGCTGCCAGAGTAACGTAAATAGGCTTTTCTAAGTTGAAACCTTTTTAACACTTAAAAAACAAGTCTGTAAAGCTTCAAAAAAAAAACATTCAAAAGTCAAAACTCATTAACATTTAAATGTACTTATGGCAGTGACCGTTATAAATTTCAAGGCTGACTACAATATTTAAATATGTTTCAACTTAGTTTTTGGAATGAAATCCATTGAAAGAAACTGCACACAGTGTACGCAGGAATGGTACTGCGGGCTGTACGGGGAAAGGCGCCAAAAAAAAAAAACGTCATGTTAAATGTTTTTGCACTTTTAAGATTGGGAGGAAGGCACCAAAAAAATGTAACTCGCACAGGGCATTACATTGGCTAGCTACGACTCTGACTGCACACAAATGATACATTATCAATATGGAATTCAAATGAAGATTTAAAAAAAAATGAATTTGCGGTAATCTAGCTGACGTTGCTAATAGCTTCGAAGCCTTCCAGCAAAAAGTTTGATGGGGGGGGGGGAGCTGTCCTAAATTTATAATTACCTCTGTAGGGCCCCCCCCAAAGACCGGCACCCGCCTCCCTTCACCTCCTATGAATAATGGCAATAACCGCCAATGGATAATGGCACCGCGTGCTTATAAATTTTTAACAAATATTAAATTTACAACAACTTACTTTCCAGCTCCTCGTGTAAATAGATTAACAACTTACTTTCCAGCTCCACGAGTAAATAGATCTACACCAACTTACTTTCCAGCTCATCGTGTAAATAGGTTTACAACAACTTACTTTCCAGCTCCTCGTGTAAATAGATTTACAACTTACTTTCCCGCTCCACAAGTAAATAGATTTACAACAACTTACTTTCCAGCTCCTTGTGTAAATAGATTTACAACAACTTACTTTCCAGCTCCTCGTGTAAATAGATCTCCAAATTCAAACAAGTTGAAGAGCTCTGCAGAATCGTGTCTCAGGATGCCACAGAATCCGTTGTCTGGAGAAATACACAGTACAGGGATATGTGAAAATGTGATATTACTTAGTGGTCATTCGTAGTATTATTGTTCTGTGAAATATTTATAGGCCTAATTCTAATTCTAATTCTTACGATATTGCACCGAATGTTTTCGTTTTATGGAATTCACACCATATTAGCGTAGAATAAAAAAAAAAATGAAAGTTGACCTCACCAGTGAAACAGGGCGTGATGGAGTCGATGGCGCGGTGCTCCAGGGAGTGGCAGTCGACGTCATCACTCCTGTACGTGTCCTTGAGAAACTGGGTCATGCATCGTTGGGCGTCGTCGATGAAACGCTGACCCTGTGTGTGTGCGGGGGTGGGGGGGGGGGGAAGGGGGGGGAGGTAAGGGTTGGTGGAATTTAAAAAAAAGTTATCATTTTTTTTATAATCAGGTGTAACATTTCGCTACCTATATATTAGCGTTTTAGTATTGCATGGCATGACTGTGCTAAGGCCGTAGATAAAATATGTCAGTACATGAAATAATTTTTTCTGTTATGTTTTGTCTGTCTGTCTGTCTGTCTGTCTGTCCGTCATCACCCTAGATCTCAACAACCATAAGTCCTAGACTCATGTTGTATATATCATTTTGTAGGTCTTGGCCTGCCAATAAATGACTTTTTTCCATTTCGCGATCTGACCTCTGAGGCCGTAAAAGGGGCCTTATAAAGTACCGTTTTTTACTATAGAAGCTATATTAATAAAGGAGCGCCCTATACCTCAGCAACCATAAGTCCTAGACCCATGATGTATATATCATTTTGTAGGTCTTGGCCTGCCATGTGTAAATCGAAAGTTCATTTCGCGATAGGACCTCTGAGGGCCGGGCTTCAGGGCTCCTATGGGGTTTATATATTATATACATGGCCCCATTCTACACCTTGTACGTTCAATAACCCATTCATTTGGTGCGAAATACTGCAGCACGTAGTTTCACCAAGATTTATTAAGAAACTCATCAAATGAAATAGTAAGCTTGTGTTCTGAGTTTAATTGAAAGTATCAGAGCTATGCAACAATTGACGGAGTTTTCGGACGATTAAATGACTACAATTTCGAATGTTTCCAATTATGAGTCCTATTTCAGTAACCACAAACCACTTGTAGTTAGATTTAAGAGAAAATAATTTTTTTTTCAAATATAAAGAAACTTCTTTATAATATTTTTTTTACAGATATATGCATTATACAATTGAATTTATAAACATTCCCAAAATTTACAAATATTTACTGAAAGCTAACAAACGTACTGATACATAACAAGAAAATGCGCTAACACGTCCTGTGTCCAGAATGGAACAGGCTTAATTGCTTGTTTATTATTATTATTATATGCACGTATTTTGCATTATTTTCCCATTGATATTCTTCTTCTTTGATCCTAATCAAAAGTAGTATTTGATGAGAGTACATTCACAGGCCGATTAGGCAACTACCTAGTAGTATCTGATGAGAGTGCATTCACAGGCCGATTAGTCAACTGCCTAGTAGTATCTGATGAGAGTACATTCACAGGCCGATTAGTCAACTATCTTGTAGTATTTGATGAGAGTACATTCATCGACATATAGGCAACTACCTAGTAATATTTGATAAGAGTACATTCACAGGCCGATTAGGCAACTACCTTCTAGTTTTTGATGAGAGTACATTCATCGACAGATAGGCAACTACCTAGGGCCCTAAAGGGGCTCATACCAGTATTAATTTATATCAAGCCTCGTGTTAACAGGGCCCCTACAGAAGATTAGGGGCCTCCAAAAACCTAACGTATCGAATAACGTACACTGTAGCAAATTTCAGCTACACGAACATGAACTGAGACAGGTACCGTATATTAACGTTTATAAAGGCTTATACACACATTAGCTATACTTGAGGCAGGCTAATAATGTTAGCAAGCATGAATAGGGCTAAAGTTATGCAGGCATTAGTAATAATTGCATGTAACATTATGAAGCATACAATATGCGAAGATTACTATTGTGAAATTACGCTGCGTAAATGCAGATTAAGTGCTAAGTAACAGTTCATTCTTGTGATTGGTTGTAGTAGGGGGCGCAATACTCCAGTTTACTCGACGGGGCGGAGCGGAGGTGGGGGATTGGGGAGGGGAGGCTTAAACTAAAACAGTTACAGATAGCAATATTACCCACATTTTCACCCAATCCAATATTCAATTTCCAATTACACCTAGTATACGAAAGCTCACTTGACAACAGCCAGTTCAGAAACATATAAAATTACAAATAACTTTTTTTTTTATATAAGTACAAAGCAGTACAAAAAAAAAAAAAACTAAACTAAACTAAACGTGAGAACAGATAGCTTAGACAAGTATGTACTTCTCTTGGTTTACATAATAAGACTTTTAAGAAAAACTTGTGGTGTTCAACTGTCGTAGTTTTGTTAGTCGTTTCCGAGTTACAGACTGCTATTCACTGAGAATCAAATAAATGTACACATTTGTTTGTAATGTGAAAGTTAGTTAAGTTAGATTCTCGCAGTTTCTTTTGAATGCTTACCGCCGCAGAAAAGTTGGGTTTCCGCCTCTGCATTTTGTTGCAGTAGTACTGGCCGGTTTTCAGAATGTACCACGATCTACCACAGGGAAGGCGTCGTTCAAAGCAGGCGTAGAAGTCACAGCTGCCGGCATCAGCCAGTTCCAGACATGATGCTTCCACCGCTGTAAATATTACGAAAAATCGCGAAATAATAATTAGATGTGTGTTTCGAATCTTAGAATGGACTTGGTGCAGTGGCCGACTTAGGTCGGTTGAGGGTTCGAACACAGAATAAAATAGCCCCCCCCCCCCTCATAAGATAAAAGAGAGACACCGATAATGGTATAAAGTAGAGATTTGTGGGGCCCCCTCGTAAAGCGAGACCCCGGCTGCATACCGTTAAATCCGCCTTTGACTAGATGTTGGGGGAGACTATTAGGCCAACGTAGTCTCCTATAAAAAGTCACATCAGTCAAAACAATTAAATGCATATGTTTGAGTGACATTGGGCCCCCTTTGTTCGTGGGTCCCCGGGCCAGTGGAGAAACGAGGACATACCTTAATGTAATCTGAGTCACTCAGATAATCATGCTGATGTTTGCGAACTTTAAACTTGTTTTAAATTGTTATTATTTCACAATAAAAGGCAATTGTTGGCTAATTTTTTAATCAGCGTTCACGACTTAACACAAAGAAAAACAAATAAAAATACAAAACATTTATCATTTAGCTCAGTGGTTCTAAAATTTTTTGCGATTCGCGACCCATCTATAAATAAAGACAAAAAACAATGATAGCTAATGTTATTTTCTCAATTTAGTAATGTTCAAACTTTTGGCGACCAGTTTCAAATCAGCTTGCGACCAGCCGCAGCTGGCGAACAACACTTTGAGAACCACGGATATAGCTTTGTCTTTTTTTTTTTGGTCTCCGTAGAAATCCTTAATGTAGTGGAGAATAAAAATAGAAAAATGCGAATTTATCATTTCACGAGCCTATACCTCACCTCTTCCATCAGCACTTGCATGAGCATTTGGCCTAAACAGAAAGCCGTTACACACAGCCAGAGCAACACAAAAAATAACACTGTGGTAAAACTCCATGGCTCACGTAATAACGTTCTGTCTATTGTTATGAGCTGTCTCGAATAATACTCACCCAGTTTTAAACATCAGCGTCATTTATGTTTGTCTCATTTTTGTCTTGAAGAGTGAGCACTCCAACTTGGAGCAGCCACTCAAAAAACAAACATCCGTAAAAAGTGTTCTGTCCTTTTGACCTTTGAATTTCTTGTTAGGTCAAGAAATGTCATCCAAACAGTTTTGGAGAAGGATAGACTTTTCGTGTTTTATATTAATGAGACCCCCCTCCCCTTGTTTTATTTTTAAAGAGACACTTGTAGTGTTTAACTGCCATAATGTTTTACCCGTTGCGGTGTAAAAGGCTGCACTTCACTGACCGGAAACTGACAACGTAACAATTTGGTTTACATACGTTCAAGAGCACAATGGAAAGAAGATACAGGCTAAATTCGAATCGCTTGACATCTTTTCTTAAGACCTATCCACAGAATATAAATCTCTATACTTATAAGACGCATTCGTTGTCTGTCTGTCTTTCTGTCTGTTCCCTTATAACTCAAGATCCAGACAATCAAATAACGTGAAATTTGTTACACATACACATAATTACATGGGGAAGGTTATAGGACAGGTTTCGTTTCATCTTGATGGGTAGTTTAATTGTAATTAATTTTTTTTTATTTTAGTATTTTACTATATTAGAGTAATCTCGACGGCGCCATAAATAAAATTCCTCTGTGACGTCATTTCCGGATGATAGAATAGAACTTGCGTGCTGGTGCTGTATAGTTCCTTTGTGCTGCGAAGAATTGTTGTTGTTTTTTAATGCTCCCTAATATGTACAGTTTGAGGAATGTAAAGAAAGGAATGAAGAAGGATTTTAGAAGAAGTGTGAAGCCATAATAATAAGTATATATATAAATATATATATATAAATATATATATATATATATATATAGAGAGAGAGAGAGAGAGTGAGGGAGAAGAGAGAGATAAAGAGAGAGAGAGGGGGGGCAGGGGGAGGAGAGAGGAAAGGAGGGTAGGAGGGAGGGAGGGGGGTGGACGGGGGGGAGAGAAGGAGGGGGAGAGAAGGAGATGGGAGAGGGAGCAGGGGGAGAGGGAGATGAGAGAGGGAGCAGGGGGAAAGGGAGAGAGAAAAGAAGGGAGGGACAGAGGGAGGGAGATAGAGGGGAGGGAGGGAAAGAGAGGGTGGGAGAAATGGGAGGGAGTGAGAGATAAAGAGAGAGAGAGGGGGCAGGGAGGGAGAGAGGGGGAGGAGGAAGGGAGGAAGGTGGAGAGAGGGGGGACGGGGGTGAGAGAAGAAGGGAGGAGATAGGGAGAGAGAGGGAGAGATAGGAGAGTAGAGAGGGAAGGAGAGGGAGGGAGGGAGAAAGGGAGGGAGGGAAAGAGAAAGGGAGATAGGGGTAAAGAGGGAGAGGGAGGGGGAGGGAGGGAGAGAGGGGAGAGGGAGAAAACAAAAGGTAAACAGAAAACCTTATTTTAAACCCGGGCAAAGCCGGGTACTTGCAACTAGTTATACATAAAGCGCATAGCTATTTTAAAAAGTCCAATGATAATGCGGCCATTTGTTTTAGTTTCCTTTTTACTAGTGCATCACTCCATGTAAAACCTTTACATAGCCCGTAAGCTACCTAGTCTTATATATCTATATGCATCAACTAAACATTGATACGCATTAAAACAATAATAACAAATATGGCGGCTTTCGGAAATGTCAATTTTAAATTGACGGTGCGCATTCTGCATTATTTATATTCTATGATTCACACAGATGTGTTTGTTACGATGTGGGTTATTTTAGCACAATAGTTTACGGCTTAGGAACAAAATGTGCGTGAGGAAGGGGTGCATCATTGTGACCAGATAGAAGAATAATTTACGCGAAAGCACGCCCCATCCTCCCCCATGTTAATTAGTTGTGAGTCACCGGTGGTACTGAGGGCTCACAGAGACAATTTACCTGGGAAAGAATGTTCGTGACCGTGACACGTAGGATGAAGTTGGAACCGTTACGAAAGTCGTGGGGCAGAATCTTCTCACGAGGGATAACTGATTGGAGGGTGTCATAGTGTCCCTTGGTTAGATGTCAAATCAAGTTCCCACCCCCACAGACCCGTCACATAAATTACCCCGAGTGTAGAGGTAGTTGGGCTAGAATTAATTACAACTAATTAATCACCGGTGTCACAGCCAATTGTGTACTGTATATAAGCGGGACGTTTTTGTGTGTAAGTCAGAGAGGAGGAGAGAAGAGACAGGAGCGAGACTGAGAACTAGAGAGCAGGAGCAGAAGAGTGTGACGTAAACTGAAGTACTGTATGCGAGGAGAACTGGCGTCAACATAATAAAACTTGTGCTATTGGCAAAGAAACCGGTGTTTGTTGACTTATTAGCAGAGACTGTACGTGAGCTGTGAAAATAGAAATATTGTCACCAGAACATCTACAACTATTCTCTCATACTTCTAGACAACGATCTGTACGTGGCAAGGATTAGCGTTAGGACAATCCGGAACGTAACAGTGTTACACGTTCGGAATTCACATTAATAAAATGTCAATATTTTGTTGGACAGAAATACATGTACATATTCTTTCAGCGTATTATTTTGACACTCAAAACAAAACAATGAGTCCTGCACGATATTCTTATTTCCATAATGCATCTACTGTGACAAATATACATATAGAGATAATAATTCAACACAAAGTTGTTTTTAAATCTCTGTCTAGTCGACGTCTCAATGGGTCAAATTTATGCGCACCTAAAGGCACTGCTCTTGCAGTTTATTATGTAGCCTCGTTTCCGTCAGCCCATAAACATCTCACGTTTGATAAAATAAAATTAAAATAAACAACCTATTGATGAGACATTTTTATAAGTTACATTGAATGGTGAACGATGGAGAACGGGAAGTTTGGTCTCTCATTTGCAGACGATGTTGGCCCTTTGACACAGTCCTACACTGACATACGAAGGTAGGCTCTTGCCCCTGTCTCGATGAACGATATTTTATAACGAGACATGTTCATTCATAAATTGCGCTGTCTTATCTCATATGACGCATATTCCAAAATCACATGCTTTTGGGTGGGTGTGTTGGGAGGGGGGGATACATTACAAAGATTAGTCTGAAGTGGTAAGGCTTAGTCAGTCAGCATACTTGTGCTCACGTTGGTGGGAGAGGGAGAGGGACCGTAGGAAATTCATATGAAAAAAAAAACAATAAAAAAAAAATCTGTCGAGGCCAGCAAGTCTTCATCTAAGACAGGAATTATTATTTGAAGGGGGCCCTTTTTGGCTGGCTGTGTGTGTGTGGTGGGGGGAGGTAGGTGGTTTCATTGTTATGCCTGTCCATATGAGTGGTTCAGTGAAAGAGAAAATGTTTTCATGATAATCATATGGAGTGTAATGAACAGCATCGAGCGTTGATCGACCATTAAGATGGTACACACACACACATACACACACATAAACACACTTATAATGCATACACACAAACACACACACATGCATGCACATACACACACATAATACATACACACATGCATACACACGCATACATACACATATAATACATATACACAAACCCACACACATACATACATACACACTACAAATATATACACACATACATGCATATTCACACATACATGCACGCATATACACATACACGCATATACATACACATACACATACGTACATGCACACATACATACATACGCACATATATAAAAACATAAACCCACCCACACACACACACACACACACACATACATACATACATACATACACACACACATATAGAGAGTGTGATTTTAAAGTCGTTCCCAATAACTGCAATATATTAAAATGGTCCAGATGAAAAAAATACACGCAGAGCCGTTCCTGGGGCATTGGTGAAATAGGCGACAGTCTTTTTAACAGGTGCGTCGTCAAAAACAACAACAACAACAACAGGTCTGTATGTGGGTCGCAAATCGCTAAAGTTTGAGAGCCACTGTCTTAGAATGCCGTGACCAAAGCCTTCCAAACAGCACCATGGGTCCCAAAGCTATCCAAATTGTTAAGTTCCCCCTTATGACAAACATTCAAAATAATTAAATATGACCCCACCCCCCCTACCCCCCCTGGCAAGCACTCTAGTACTTTAAGACGGCCGTGACAGTAACTACTATAATCATCTGACCATATGACCCTGAATGGACCACACACTTAACACTTACACTTTTTTTCTTGACACCCCCCCCCCATCTCTCTCCCACACACATATAAAACTTTTTTTTTTTACCATCCATTAACATGTGTGTCACACCTCGACACCCCTCCCTCCCTCCCTCCCTCCCTCCCTCCCTCCCAACCTTTCCCTTTTATGCCTTGCACGTAATAAGTGAACGACCCACGAAGAAGTTATTATTTCGCTACCCTTTTTTAATAATAATAACTAAAAACTATATTAATGATTGATAGAACATAATACAAACTAACCTTTCAACGAAATCAATCGCTACTTACACACAAAACAAAAAAAAAAAAACAACTGTTTTTAAAAGATTCAACAATCACATTCGGTTATTTTAAAGCGATTGAATTGATTGATTCTCTTAATTGATTCACTTTATTGTACAGCTAAAATCAATAGTTGTATGTGTGCTTGTGTGTGTGTGTGTGTGTGTGTGTGTGTGTGTGTGTGCGTGTGTGTGCTAAACTAAATTTAAACAAAAAAAACATACAAAAAATGTTAGTTGTATCGGATACACTCCACAGACTTGCTGCAGAAAATGCTGCCAGGAGATTACAAGCATTAATGGCCAAACAATGCGCACAAAACTGTGAGTACGTTTGGATTTTCAAATTGAACGAATCAACAGCCCACAATGACATTTTTTTGAAATGTTTTATACGTTTATTGGTGTCATGAGTATGGGAGAGGGGGGGAGGAGAGTCGATGTAAGATGACCTTGGCATTCTTATGTCTCTGGGGGGCCCTTGGTAGACCTTTCAGGGATATTTTGGGGCCCTGATGAAGCAAACAGCCTTATCTCGCTCTCGTAATTATTTACTAAAAACAAAAAAAATTAATACAGGACCCATTTGCGTCTGCTTTGTTTGTTTATCTGTCTATAATAACGGCTCTGTAGCTGGCGGTAGCCACAGATTAGATATTATACAGATTGCGCACGCCTCGTTTTGAAACAATGTTTTCATCGCCGCCATTAATGATATTTACTCTGACCAGTCCATTCATTGAATAGAAATGTTTATTATATATATATAAAGCTCTTCAAAACCCATGAACTCATGAATTAAATAATATATTATCGCTTTTTTATATTTATACAGCTAATTGAAAGCTTTTTCATTCATATTTCATGTCTTGAAAAAAAAAACAATAAAGAGGTGTGAACAGGTCTGTGGGTTTTTTATGAATGGAAAGCGTCATTGGAAACAAAAGCGAATAACAAGAATGGCGCGAGAGTTTTTAACACAAAAACGAGGACTAGTGACGCGCTATCTGTATAATATATTATCTGTGGCGGTAGCTAAAAATCACGGTGCTCTCTGACGCACTTGTAAAAATATTTTGCGGTAAAAAAAAAAGAAAAAAAAAAAACCAAAACAAACATAGCTGTAAGATTATGTTTTTATAAAAGATATCACAACTGATAATTTTGTGTAAAATATTATTTAAGATAACAATTTTTTTTAATGTACGCAATAAATTACAAACAGAAAAAAAAAATTCTTAAATTTATCAGGTATACAAAAACTTGAAAAAGGAATAAAAATAATAAATAAGTACAGATATAAAAATAAATAATCCCCCCCCTTCCCCCCCCCCCCCCCACCAAATGCCAGGAGAAGAAAGAAGCATACAAACAAACTAAATAAACCTCTAGGTATGTTGTGCTTGTTTTCTGCTCCATGTTATTAATTGAAGCGATAACTTACATAGCCCAGTGAGATGGCAATGCAGTAGCAAATATTTCTATTTACATTTGAAATCTTAAGCTGGGTGGGTGGAGGAATCATTCACAAGTCAACGGCAGGGCGAGGTCCTCAAACAGAAAGTAGCCCCCCCCCCCACAAGGAATCTATGGGGGCGGTTTTTTCTGGGTACGTCACAACGGGTAACTGTGAGAATATTAGTCATAACTTTTCTAAAAAGCTTTGCTGTAAATGTAAACAATATTACTGAACACCAGTGGGCGTATGAAGGCTTCTGTGTAATTTGTGCGACCGCTCATGGCGCAGAACTAGAAAGGGGGCGCCGAAAGAGTGGTATTAAATGTTTTTGCCCTTTTTCAAATTTGGGGGGGGGGAGGGAGGGAGGGCGCCAAAATTGCTGCTTGATTAGCTAGCTACAGCTCTGATGAATACTGCATGATAACAAACTGGAACCTGCTGGTGCCAAAAAAATGTAACTCGCACAGTGCGAAATGAATAGCTGGCTACGGCTCTGCTGAATATTTCATGATAACAAACTGGAACCAACCGATGCTTTAAGTTGACACCGTATGACACCGTGGAAGTGAAGCCTCGTGCTCAATCAGAGTGTTGGTGTAGGTGGGTCAGGCAGGTCTACACCCGCACGTCCTGCACGGTGGCTCCATAGACACAGCTGCCCAGGCCATCGTGGGGGGGGATGTGGTCAGGGCTACCTGCTAAAGAATGTCCCAACAGCGTTCACGACTTATTTAAATGTGAAATCAAGATGCAATCCTCTCATCTTTACGCAGTGGCGCATCCAGGTGGAAATGGTCCACCTCGGACGGCACTTAATTTGTTGGCAGCCTGGAGAGGCCTTTCACCCACATTAGTTTTTTTTTTGGGCGCGGGAATGGGCGACATTTTTAGTCCACCTCGGACGACTAACGCTAATTCCGACACTGGCTCACAAAGCATACACAAGTTTGATTACAGGCTATTCATGGAAACTATTTACTTACGTTAATTTCGGTGTTTTTTTTCTTGTCTTAAAAGAATTAAGTTCAGTCCTTCAATACGTTAGACATGTCTTATATTCTGTAAGCAAGTTTAAACATCCGTTAATAACTTAGAGGAAATGTAGGCAACCAGCAGAATATCTCGTATTGCGGCAGTAAAAAAACATATTTTTATTTACTGCACAAAATAAACTAACAAAAAAAAAGGTAAAAAAAAATAGAAATAAATGAACGAATGAGTACATCAAATTGACCCCTTAAAACACGGTATAGCATCTCAGCGTTCCGTTTAAGTTATTATCTTTCAGAGATAAATTTACTATTAAACCCAACACTGATAACATCCAAATATGTTAACTCTGTTAAAGCGACTAGCATGTTGATTTTCTTTAAAATATGTTACAATTCAGTTTAAGAAAAAAAATGTACATATTTTTTTTTCGCTTTGGGGGAATGGGAAGTGAAGAGTATTGCGGCTGTCGCCCAACCATGAAGTGGCTTAGCCTCCCCCCCACCCCCCCCCCCCCATTTTCTATACAACCACACTAACAAATTGCCACTCAAGAAATGTTAGAAGCAATGTTGCCAGATGTTTTTAACGAAAACCGCCCAAACTCAACAGGTAATCCGTCAAAAATACCGCCAGATTAATGAATGTAAAAAGAATTGTCAAAATTACTTTATAATTGTATATTTTGTGCATCATTTTTTATGTTTGCGTAATCTATATCTTTGAAGCCGCCAAAAAAAATTAAGCCCGCTGACACGTCAGTGAGCTAAAGTACCGCCGATTCTCTAAAAAACTTCTCACAAACTGGCGGTAAAACCGCCAATCTGGCAACATTTGTTTAGTGGTGTGTACACGCATTTCATTTTAAAGTACATGTACTCGCGTGCGCATGATCAAGTTGACGTCGCTCTGTGAATGTTTTAGATTTAAACGCACAGTGTTAATTTATGGAGAACACGTGTCAAGGCGACACAGGGTTTTCGAGATTAAGTTCCGCTAATCTTGTGTTTTAAACCTGACTGATTTCTGCCACGCCCCTTCCCCCTTTATCTCCCTTAAGGGCTTAGTTGTAAAGCTAAATAAATTAAATAAAAAAAAAAGCAAAGGCGGGGGGGGGGGGTTGAACTTAAACGCATCACGAGAAGTGTGTTTGTTTACGCTTCTCTCATTGTATGTGTGTGTATGTATATGTGTGTGTTTGTTTTTCGTCATCGTTTCGATATAACGAAAAATAGATTTCAACCAATAACTAGGTAACCTTCTTTAATGGAGGTGAACGATCCGTAAAAATTCCGACAATGGTAGTTCGTAAAAGTGACGAGGCTTGTGTTAGTACTGCGGTTTTCAACCCTAGGGGTTCTGGAAAGGTTATGGGAGGGAGGGAGGATAGATACCTTCAAATAAATCCTCTTGCATATAATTTGCTTGTAATTCGCCTCCTTTTTTTAGGTGGAAAAATTCTTGGGCGTTACTTAAGCAATATCTCTGTACGTCAATGTTCGACCTCAGGTCCTAGAAGGCCATTGGGCAGAGAGTTTTTAGAGATATGGGGTCGCGAGGGGGGGACATGCAAATTTACATGTTGGGGCCCCGATTGCATTATATTTTTTTTGTTGCATTTTTTTTAGAAGCGAGGGATTGGGGGGGGGGGGGAGCTTTACCAGTGATTGGTTCCATACTGTCTTTGTCAGTGGTGGGGAACTTATGGCACGCGGGCCACAATCGGCACGCAGAGCCTCATCAGCCGGCACGCGACTAAAAAAAATCACATCGTTTAATTTTAACTGGAATGTTGGCACTTTTGATATAAATGAGTGGCTTTTTGGTTGAATTTCGGGCAAGCGGTCCCCCCCCCCCCCCAAAAAAAAAAAAAGGTTTGCCACCGATGGTCTATGACCTCTCCCTTATTGACATCACCTTATGAAAATTTTTTGTAGTGTCCTACAGGTTTTAATTAATGTTCTTTTATCGAGGAACACGTAGAGTTCCACTGAATCCAGTGAATCGTGAACGTTCACTGGCAATGGGGGAAAAAAGGTGTGTATTTTTCTTTCCCGTAGACTCTAATGGTAAATACTTCTAATGCTGTCCTATGACGACGGTAAGCAAACGTATAGTTTACGCGCCGACACACGCACACTTAAGATGTATAATTTATCATTACGCTACATTATGTCTGAGACATTTTGAAGACCTGCCCCAGAATTTCCAATGGAACCTGTTCAAAAACTAAACTTCACCTTTTCTTTCTTTTTAACTTAATTTTAAAAGTAAATTATATGTACATGCATCCTGTTTCAAATAATAATAATAATAATAAAAAACCCAATATAAATATCATGATTTTTTGTTACATGATATATTTTGGAGATATACTTAAAAAAAAATATGTATAAAATTAGCAACAGGTTTATTTCAACTTAAAAAAAAAATTTTTTTTTTCAAAATTATTACTAGCTTGTTGATTTGAACTTTAAAAAAAAATGGATTTATTACCGAAATGTTGTTTTGAATAGCGTCACAGAGCTACGGGGATTGTGTGAGGCTGGACGACGAGACTGTACGCCAGGTCACCGTGATCTGGGACTATGTGGTCAAGTACCAGGATGTTCTGGCTGCGAAGATCGCCAAACGGTAAAGTAACAACATTGCCTCTTATACGAAATTGTTTCCTCTAGATTAAAAAAAAAGATTTTATATAGGGCAGTGAGAAGAGAGTAGGTGTATGACAACGAGAATGGAGAAAGATCAGGAGAGTAAATGGGTAGGGGGTAGTTTAGGGGAGTAAATGAGTGAAAAGGGTATAGGGGAGTACACGAGGAATAAGTTTAGGGGAGTAAATGGGGTGGATATAAGGGAGTAAATGTGGGAATCAGTTTAGGGATGTAGATTAGAAGAAAGTTTAATGTAGGAAATAAATAATTTAGGGGAGAAATGATAAAGTAATTTGAGGGTATGAAATGAGGAGTAAGTTTAGGAGGGATTGAGAGAAGATTGGGGGGGGGGGGGGGAGGATAATAAAACACTGCAAATTCTCAATTTTAATGTAGTCCATAGTCAGTCTCACGTACAGAGCAGTGTGAGCAGTATGAAACTAAACTGACTAGTTTCCAGAGCAGAAAGTGACAAGGGAATAGTGGTTTTTTTTTTTTTAAAGAAGACATTTCCAGTGTCAAAACGTGTGAGATAAGTAAGAAGTGAGGCGAGATAGTAGGCAATTCCAGGAATTCAGAATTAGGTGCTAACTGAAGTCATTTCACGCAGCAGCGGAGATGGAACTTCTTCGATTCTTTCTTCTCACCTCTCTTTCTGGTTCTCGTTCAAATAGGAAACTTAGCCCCGTTTTCAAAACGGTTTCATGGGGATAACTCAAAACAACAACAACAACAACACAACTCTTTATCTATTATTAGTGTTTGTCACGTGATCAAGGGAAGGAACCAGGACGTCAACAACGCCGTCAGGCTGGACAAATGCCAAACCAACAGCATGAAACGGTTCTACCGGATCCAGGACGCCGCTCACCGCGGCCGATGCATGATCGGCCACATCACGGACATCGTGGGGAGCCTGAAGAGGGGGTCGGGCCTGAGAAAAGTCCTCAAGTCCAAAATACGTTCATTAATCGCCGCGGGGTACTCGAAGGACTACATAACGGTAAGAGCCGATTACACCCCCCCTATAATTAACTCTACGTTCACTCCCCCCCTGCCCCCCATTGCTGAGATTCAAAAGTTCGTAACGTGGAAAAAAAAATAGATGTAATGGCTAAGTACCCGTTTAAAGAGATTCGCCCCACTTTGATTTACCGGTAATTCGATGACGCTGTTATCGTTAATTCGAGAGCAAGGTTCACCTGCCATTTCCGATCACCTGGCAGGGGCGTTTTTTTAAAAGTTACGCCATGACCGACTTATTTCTATTTTTTTAAAAGTTACGCCATGACCGACTTATTTCCATTTTTTTAAAAGTTACGCCATGACCGACTTATTTCCATTTTTTTAAAGTTACGCCATGGCCGACTTATTTCCATTTTTTTAAAATCTTGTCTGGTCGCCGAGAACCATATTGCTTACCCCCCCCCCCAACCACCCCTCGGACAGGGAAGAAGATGATTACTTAGATTAAATTATATAAAAAAAAAATTAAAACGGAAACTGTAGCCTACTATACAATTTTGTTCAGGAAGACCCAGTTATGTCAAAAAGTAAAAAACTAAATAAACTTATGAACGTCATAAAAGATGGTGTAAACTCAAATATTTTTTTTTCCCGTTTTAAATCTTTTCTTTCCTTTTTTTTTTTTGAGGTTTTGTAAGTTGCGTTGAAAAAAATGTAAACTTTTAAAATTGCACACCAGACATCGTCTAGAGAATATAAATTACACAGATTTGCACAATTGTCAATTTAAATTTATTTTTTTTCCGAAAGCCGCCATATTTGTGTACTATGCTCTTGTGTATCAACATTGAGTGCTACACTATAAAAAAAAGGGAATTTCTTTTTAGCCATTATTTGAAGGATATTTATTCTGCCAAGGGGGGGGGGGCTCTATTCCAGTACTAATTCCTATCATATCTGATTCTATAGGGGGCCCCGATAAGTACTGTTCTCTAGCACATCACAACATCTCAACGCTTCTGCTTAGGGCGCCCTCCAAAAAACACCTAAAACAAACAAACGACCCTGCTTTCAGGTACAGAAAGTTGCCATAAAATGGCAGCAGGAGATTGGTGTATGTGTGTGTGTTTGATCAGAGGGGGCCCCTTGTGGGTAGAGATTCCCAGAGGGGTGGGGGACAGAGGCTAGCTGGCGGCAGCCAAGGATCATTTCAACAACATTAATGTTCATGGATTATTATATAGATTTTTTGTTTCCTTTTTTTATACAGCGGGGATGCCATTCTTTGACCAGTGTTTTGTGCGAGCACCTCCCATCCCAGTGGTCAGCCCAGAGGGAGAGGGCCTGGGGCACAGCGCTGGACTACCTCCTGCACGTCGGATCCAAGCTGTGGGAAAAGATCGCCGAGAAGAAGAAGAAATCCTCCGGAGTCAACAATTTCTTCACAGACCTGTCTCCACTGGCGAAAGGGAGAAGGGAGAAACGTTTGAGACCATTTCGACCTTGAACCTATCAGTGTCAAGCTGAACTCAATATATATATATATATATATATATATATATATATATATATATATATATGTATGTGTGTTTCAGTGTGTGGAAATAATTATACAGCCATGATTTAAGAGTTATCGCCATATATCAGCCTCAGCATTTTACTGATGAATAGATGGATCGGTATAAAACAAAATAATAGCAACATTAAAACCATAACCGGTCATGGTTGCCGGACTCAAACTTATATTTGACTATTTAAGAATTTAATGTTCCTGTTGTTAGTTTTCTCTGTTGAAGACACAATTAAAAGATACATTTTTTTTTCGACTGTTCCATGAAAACATTTTTGCTTTTGTTTCTCAATACTGATTCTATCTTGTCTGTCACATCTCAAACACGCTGTCGTTCTTACGGGCAAACAAGACCTATGCCCCTCTCACCGACGATGCATATGGGGCTCCATCAAGTATATATTTCTATAAATCTGATGCTAAGTTTGCCAGGGCCCACAACCATCGCATAAAGGTCACCAACCATCTCTGGAAGTCTCTTCCTATTGGCCACCAACCATCTCTGGAAGTATCTTCCTATGGGTCTCCAACCATCCCTGGAAGTCGCTTCCTATGAACTCCCAACCATTAAAAGTCTCGTCCTATAGGCCCAAAATACTGAAGAACGGTTTGGCATACTTGTTTAAGTTTTGAGACGGTCATGGTAACTGCTCAGTGGTATAACTAGGTGTGGCCAGTCGCGGGTGCGCAGAATCTGCCGAAATTCACTACGTTTTTGTGTGTGCACGGAAACGGGCATATTATTCCCCCCCCCCCCCAAAGTTAGCCCCGGCAGCCATTAGACGAGTGTTTCCTAAGTGGTACACCTCATTTCATATGCAGACCGTGAGTCTGATCCAGGGACGGACTTAAGTCAGTTGGGGCCCCGGGCGCAGAAGAAAATGCTGTAACCTTAAGAAACAGCGGGACATATCTAAGGGCTCTGTGCGGCAAATCAATATTTGGGGGGCCCTGGGTGCGCGCCCGGTGCGATCATCCTTAAATCCGCCTCTGGTCAGATCCGGTCCCAATCAGTCATCCGAAACTGTAATTTACCTCTGATCCATTGCTGTCTGTTATTTATGAATCCACAACACTATATCCGGTAAACCGTATTGGCGATTTACAGACCTGTGTTTAAATATATTTTTAGAACTGCAATCAACATTTTGCCACGTTCCGTTAAGAAGGTGGGTGTGACCACTGCCACGCCCAACCTATCCGCAGGTCACCCCACCCCCCACCCACACACACACACTTGATATATATTTTTTTCTTTAATTCAAAATTCTGTCTTACAAGGTAATATTTTACCCCCACGACTAGCATTGCCACACGTGTGTGTACGGCGCTGCCCTGGGTGGGACTGTGAAACGTCATACGGGGGGCCCGTAAATTTTAGGCGTCAAAACAAAAAAAAATCAACAGCTCATTTTAAGGAAACGTCTTGGTAATATTTTATAGTTGACCTTGCTGGTAATTGTAGTTCGCCATGAAGTAAAGGATACAGAAAACGTCTTATCCAAGATTAGTATTCAACTGCACTTACCTATAAATCACAGACTTGGACTAGAAGAGTCTGATAACCCTATACAGGGAGACTACCTAACGTCTGCTACTAAAGAAAAACGTAATAACTTTGGTGAAAAAAAAGCAAAAAAAAAAAAGGAGTGTGGGGTAGCATATGTAATAGTTAAACCGACACTGTATGCAGTTGCGCAGCAAGCTTTACTCGCGCCCGGGGCACAATACCTTTTTAGCGCCCCCCCTCCCCATTCGAAAACCATATAATACTACATGTAAAATATACCATTTGGCGCACCTTTGCCCCTCCCCCCTCACCATTACTACGTCACTGACTGTATGGCATAGTTTAGATTAGAGTTGACCCATTCTTATGGATAGGCGAGCAAAGTGACCAGAAGGCCTAAGTCAGTATCCATTTTTTATTGCTCTATGTAGCCAGTGCCGCCGATTGGGGGGGGGCAAATACCCAGGGCCCGGCGAGTTTTAGGGGCCCCGACTGAGTTGGCTAATCAACTTTTGAAAATATTATTATCAGCACGGGGGGTGGGCCCTTGACAGCCCTTGCCCAGGGGGTCC
Organism: Bulinus truncatus; assembly: GCA_021962125.1. NCBI lineage: Eukaryota > Metazoa > Mollusca > Gastropoda > Planorbidae > Bulinus > Bulinus truncatus. The sequence continues at coordinate 2,034,373 of JAGDYQ010000069.1, forward strand.
GAAATTTTTGTCGGTGGGCCTTTATGTGGCCCTCTCTTCTCGAGAAGGTATATATGTCGAGAAGTCTCTGACCAGGGCAGCGGTTCTCACCCTTTTTTTCACGACTGTACACCACCGGGTGTGAAAGTGTGTCTGCGGGTCAACCCTAATCAAGCGAGTTGGCGAATAAACGATGTACTTATTTTCATTGATCACGTGGTTTGGTGATGAGTCACGCAGAAAACTGTTGACCGTCTTCAAACTATGGGTGATTTTAAACGAAAACTATACGTCGTCGCTGCGTACCCCCCCCGGCTTAACATTTCCCCGTTACCCCTTGGGATACCCGTACCACCGGTTGAGAACCGCGGGTCTGCCCCCCCCCTCCCTACAGATATAAGGAAGTCTCTTCATAAAAGATGTTCAGAAAATACAATTTAGCGTATTTTTTTTAAAGTTACAATTTCGACTTGAAACTGTAACTTGAAAATTCTGCAAATAATTAGATGAATGGGTGGGTGGGGGGGGGGGGGTGGAGAGGAAGGGAGTGAATACTAACTTCTCCTTCCACCCTTCTTCGACTTCCTGGAGACCAGGTTTTATGTGAATCAGCCCAGCTACTGGTGTGTCTTCCGTGCAAGCTTATCGTAAGTGTGAGATGTAAATGGGTTAATAAATCTATCCCATTCTTCTGCGCTAAAATGATTAAAAAAAAAAGGTTTAGATACAAACAGCAGCCAGACGTAGATCCCCACACTGTGTCATATATACATGTAGTCTTTTTTTCTCGTGTGTGTATTTTCGACCTCCGTGTACATGAGATGGGAAGCGCCTACGAGTCAGCACACCGAAATAGATAACGTGTAACTACTAAAGCATGACGGGATACACATTTACAAAAAGATGGCGGGGTATAACGACCAGCATATTTCAATGACCGTGTGCTTTGAGTAGTGGTTCTCTTACGTTCACGCCCCCCCCCCCTGCCCCGCCACTCCCCCACTTTAAAAGTCACTTTGCGCGAGCTAAAGGAAAACGAGGCTTTAAGTCATCAATATGTCACACATATTTTCTCTTTCAATTTATTTTTTTCGCGATCCAATTAATTTTCTTCCGCGCCTCCTCCCCCCCTTCCACCCCATTCCTCTTCTTTCTTAAAGTCGCGATCCATACTTTGAGATTCACTGGCAAATATAGATGTTTATCACGTAAAACAAATATGCCACGTGATTTTACACACACACACACACTCACACATAAACATGCAGCTCAACAAATATAAATATCAACATGTTATGACTGCATGAAGTTACGCAGGTTATCAACACTAATGCATTCACACGTGGTAATTTTAAAGAAAAAGGTGGACTGGACTGAAATTCGGTTGCAAAAAAAAATACAACTGAGATATAAAATTTCAAACCCCCAACCTAGTAAGTCTAAGGAGTTGGAAAATGAATTTGAAAGTTGTAGAGATAAAAGTTAGGTATTAGCAGCTCACGAGTTCTAGGGTGATTGTGTCATTTGCGAGGCCTTGATAACACATTTAGTTTTGTTACAGTTGCATAATCCAAAAAACGCGGTAGCCCCCTTATGCTCGGGGCTTTGGGCAGTAGTAACCCTCTAGGGTCGCTACGGCTTCGCTCAGATCAATATAATTTTTATCTTAAATTTGATTCAGTTTAATTATCGAAACAAAATATTTGAATCAATTTATAATAATAGGGTGAGGCATGGGTGGAGCGAGTTTAACTTGCGCCCGGGAGGAACAATACTTTTTAAAGCGCCCCAACCCCCATTAAAAACAATATAATATTATATGCAAAATATACCATTTGGCTTCCCCTCCTTTCCCCCCTCCCCCCTCACTACGCCACTAGGGTGAGGGGGAGCACACATGTGTCCGTTGAGAGCAGCCTGTCAGCTATATATATATATATATATATATATATATATATATATATATATATATATATATTTAAACTTAAAGGGGCCTCTTCAAAGTCAATTGACCAAGAAGTGAATACAGATAATTAAATGCACGTAGAAAAAACAAGCAATTAAGCCTGTTCCATTCTGGACACAGGACGTGTTAGCGCATTTTCATGTTATGTATCAGTACGTATGCTATCATTCAGTAGATATTTGTAAATTTTGGAAATGTTTATAAATTCAATTGTGTAATGCATATATCTGTAAAAAAAATATTATAAAGACGTTTCTTTATATTTGAAAAAAATATTTTCTCTTAAATCTAACTACAAGTGGTTTGTGGTTACTGAAATAGGACTCATAATTGAAAACATTCGAAATTATAGTCATTTAATCGTCCGAAAACTCCGTCAATTGTTGCATAGCTCTGATACTTTCAATTAAACTCAGAACACAAGCTTACTATTTCATTTGATGAGTTTCTTAATAAATCTTGGTGAAACTACGTGCTGCAGTATTTCGCACCAGATGAACGTACAAGGTGTATATATAATATATAAGCCCCTTATGAGCCCTGAAGCCCGGCCCTCAGAGGTCCTATCGCGAAATGAACTTTTGATGTACACATGGCAGGCCAAGACCTACAAAATGATATATACATCATGGGTCTAAGACTTATAGTTGCTGAGATATAGCGCTCCTTTATTAATATAGCTTACATAGTAAAAAACGGTACTAAGGCCCCTTTTACGGCCCTGAGAGGTCAGATCGCGAAATGGAAAAAAGTCATTTCTTGGCAGGCCAAGACCTACAAAATGATATATACATCATGGGTCTAGGACTTATGGTTGTTGAGATCTAGGGTGATGACGGACAGACGGACAGACAGACAGACAAAACGGGGACAATAGAGCATTTTTTTTCGAAAATGCTCTAAAAATTGCTCACAGGGTAAATAAAGTAAAATTGAAAAAAAAAATAAAATAAATGTTCAGTGGCTGCTTGCTGATGTAGTTCTGCTTGCTGATGTAGCTCTGCTTGCTGATGTAGTTCTGCTTGCTGATGTAGTTCTGCTTGCTGATGTAGTTCTGCTTGCTAATGTAGTTCTGCTTGCTGATGAAGTTATTATAAGCAGTACTGCGGGTTGCGCGGATTTGTGTGGCCGCACCGGGCGCCTAACTAGGATGCGCGGTGCCTAATGTTTTTTTCCACTTTTCAGATTGGAAACAGGGCGCCATTAAATGTAGCTCGCATGGGGCGCCACAACATTGGATAAATATCCAATTAGCTGCGGGCTGATGTCTTAAGTACTTCTCTATGAATTACGCGTCACCAAGGGGTACGCAGGTGTACGCAGTGAATATAATTTTCGTTTTAAAACAACCAACAGCTTGAAGAAAATCGCCAGTTTGCCGCGACTCATCACCCAAACCAAGTGGCCCCAATATTGGAGTAAAGAGAGATAAGAACATTCCATTTTGAAAATATGTTCATTTATTCCCGCAACCGTTGATTGAGAAGCACTGATATAGATCTACGGAATGTTGGTGTGGTTCCTGCAACAGTGTTGAATTTTTACATGTCCCAGTTGGTCGCGTTTGTCTTCTTAGACAGATTTTAACGGCAGTGTGTGTGTGTGTGTTATGTCCCTTGGTCCTCGCCGGAAATGGAACCAGGTACCTTCAGATGGACAGTCGAGCGCGTTACCGCACGACCATCCGTCCCCGTAATGAACGTGGATCCATCCTTTTTTAATATCATAATAATTTAAAATTCGAATAATTAATCTCAGATTTTGGGGGTAGTTTAGCACGGCAGATGCAAACCCCCCTCCTCCTCCCCCACCGTAGGGTTATTTACTACTGGTAGGGCGGCGGCTGATATTTCGTTGGGTAAATTCGTGTTTTTAGTTGGAATCACTTCATTGTATATCATTTACAAAGGGAAAAAAATGATTCAAACGCTGAACGATTTGGGATTCGAACTATTTTATTCCGATTAAGCTCGGACTTTGAGGTATGACGGGACTGGTCACCAACCGAAAATGCCCGCGCGCAGGCAGAAGAGGAAGTTCCGCCCATGTAGGACCGTACACGCCCCTCCCCCATTCCTATTTACGCCACTGGAGCCACAACTTTCGACAGGTTTTAGAGATGAAACAATAGGAAGGGCCCAGTTGTAAAGAAAAAAAAAACTGTTTAATAAAATTGTAATAAAGCGAAATTATGGACATTCTTAGCGTCCCTCTTCAAATTAGCTCGCGGCCCACCTGTGGGTCGTTATCCATCATGTATTAGACGAGGAAGATAACCACAACATATTAAACTTAATAACGCCCCAATCATCTACTCCTCCCTTCATCCCCCCATTTTTTTTAAAACCATCTATTAATTAAAAATTAAAAATAGCCGCCTTTATCAATTCATTTGACGAAAATAAGTGTTTACATTCTTCTCTCCCCCCCCCCCTGCCCCCACACACACACTTCACAGAGAAAAACATTTTAGCGGCATTCAAAACAAAAAAAAATATCGCAGGTAGAAACTGTTTGTTTAAAACTCAACCTGGGGAATGGTCACAACAAAACTTCAAATCAAAATTCATGTAGGACTATATCACATTTGATGTGCCATGAAATATTTCTCATTGAAGATCTCTTTAATTAAAAAAAACAAAAAAAAGTATTGCTTTACAGTTCAGTGATATGTAGATAAGTGTGGAGCCGAAGTATGATTTAGGGCAAACAGTCACCCAGTACATAGTTTGGGATTGTTTACCTGCTACATCTTGTTTACTGCAGTCTCTTTCAGAAAATTTCTTTCCCTAGAATAAACATGTGGTTATTTTTTCAGCTTTCTTGAGGGTCAAGAATATATTTTTGATTTATATTAAATTATAAATTAAAAGGTGTTGATCTATAATAGAAATAAGTGTTGATTATTTTTATAAGTGTAAAAGGGAGGGAAGGTTAGTAAGTCGTTTGGTAAACTGATTGGATGGGAAATATTCTTACTAGGACCCGTTAAAAATACGGCTGAAGCTAACACGATAAAACAAAATTAATTAATAAAAATAAATAAATGCTTGCAGCCATTAAAAAAGGACTAGTTGACTTAAAAAGTCTCATAAAGTGATCTTAAATGAATAAAAATGAAACCAGAGATGTATGCATGTATGTTTGTTTGTATGTATGTCTGTGTGTACGTTTGTATGTCCACTTTTCTGATTTAACCCCCCCCCCCACCACCCCACCCCCGCAATATTTGTCTATGTTATTCATTTTGACCATGTCAATGCACGTTGCTAAATATTTTTCTTTAAAATTTTAAAGATGTTATAACACGATTCTCTCGATTCAATTCAGCGAGGCGCCCTACTTTCTGTCCTATGTATCGAGAGAGGGCATTCTAAAAAACCAAACATAGTCCTGAAATAGAGATAACTTCCGTGAACGAAAGCAAAGTTGGTGCGCATTTGGTGCGCATTGAATTTATCAAATGACTCTTTTCTTGAATAAACTGCTATCTATCTATGTGTAGTCTTTATCAATAATATTCATTATTTTTCTTTAGATTAATGTTTTTGGTTTAACATGCATTTGAAATTACATATATTTATGTTTAAAAAAAAAGAAAACTAACATATGTTAACTAAGTTGATATTAGAATGAATCTTAAAATGTATGAAGTCTAAAATATAACCGAATAAAAATTTTTAGAAACTCAATTTCTTGTCAGAGGCGTAGCGACGGGTGGGCAAGGGGGGGGAAGGCATCATGCCCATGGCGCTACTCATAAAGGGGCGCCTAATGGTATAATTTACATATAATATTATATGGTTTTCGAATGGTGGGGGCGCTAAAAAGGTATTGAAAAAGTATTGTGCCCCGGGCGCGAGTTTAGGCTCGCTACGGCACTGTGTCTTGTTACACTGACAATAATATATGTTTAAGAAAGAAAAATTCACTAAGTTCCCAAGGTCGACAGTCGAGATCTTCAACACACGACCACCCGTCCCCGAAAATAAGAAATAGGGGTTCACAAACGTAGCTTTCAACATTAGTTGGGGAGTCCTCGAGCTAACCCACATTACTTCAAAATTGGCGTATTTTATTACTGTAAGCTTGTAACTGATGCAGAAAGAGACAAAGTTTACGAAAAGCTATAAATGTTCTCCTTAAAAAAGTGGATTATATATTAACAGAATATAATTATGAATCCACTCCCTACTCTATAGAACGCCCTTTTGTTTTATCCTGACATGTCTCATGTTTTTTCTTGGTTCAAATATCCCAGCATACTCACTTTGGACCGAAGTCCAAAAAAAAAAAAATCAATATATTTATATATTATTCAGAAATAATCTCACATTAATAATGGCACATGATGATGTATTCTATGAGCTTCAATCTCTCTCAGACATGCTGATATATACTGTTCACATGTTGACAAAATGGTGATAAATCAAATAATCCCTAGAATATTGTTTCGGAGATATTTTATAAAAAAAAAAACAACAAAAAAAAAAAAACAATTTATTTACTTTCTGTATATAAATATTTATTGTATATGGACGTTGTATATCATGTTTAAGAAACAAATATTATAAAATGAAAACAACAACACACCCAGTCCCGATCGTAGAAATGAAAAGATAAACAACAACATTGTTTAGATTTGGACATTAGTTAATGGCTTAAAAAAAAAATAATAGACCCTGTTATAACAACATTCAGCAACAGGCATGCGCGACATTCAACCTTTGCCCCTAAAAAAAAATGGAAGGCCAAATTTTCCTTATTTTGATTTCTTCCGACAGACAGACGCACAGTTCCCCCTCCCCATCTCCCCCCAAGCACCAGACTATATATTTTTTTTTTAATTTAAATCCTCGTAGGGCCGACTGACGACTGGTGGTCGGACTTGTGGTCAGCGACAGACGATTTGTGGTCCGCCACGGACGACTTGTGGTCCGCGACTGACGACTTGTGGTCCGCTACGGATGACCTATGGTCAGCCACGGAGGACGTGTGATCCGCGGCGGACGGCTTGTAGTCCACGCCAGACTGGTGGTCCCTGACCGACTGGTTGATGTCGCTGGAGTCGTCGATGGTGTTCCTGGGGGTGGTGCTGGCCTTGACCTCCTCGTCCTCCACGATGGCCATGATGAACACGACAAACTTCTTCCAGGACACCTCCATCTCGGCCGTAAACTCCTTGCCCAGCTCGGCCTTGACGAACTGCACAAACGTGAAGAGCATGTCCTGAGGACGGAGGAAGGTGTTTTCCAAATAACAGCCACAACAATAACAGCAATCAGTCAGTTACTTTACAATGATCACCATACACAACAAAAGCAATCAGTCAGTTACTTTACAATGATCACAAAACACAAGGAAAACAATCAGTTACTTTACAATGATCACAATACACAACAAAAACAATCAGTCAGTTACTTTACAATGATCACAATACACAACGAAAACAATCAGTCAGTTACTTTACAATGATCACAATACACAACAAAAACAATCAGTCAGTTACTTTACAATGATCACAATACACAACAAAAACAATCAGTCAGTTACTTTACAATGATCACAATACACAACGAAAACAATCAATCAGTTACTTTACAATGATCACAATACACAACGAAAACAATCAGTCAGTTACTTTACAATGATCACAATACACAACGAAAACAATCAGTCAGTTACTTTACAATGATCACAATACACAACAAAAACAATCAGTCAGTTACTTTACAATGATCACAATGCACAACAAAAACAATCAGTCAGTTACTTTACAATGATCACAATACACAACAAAACAATCAGTCAGTTACTTTACAACGATCACAATACACAACAAAAGCAATCAGTCAGTTACTTTACAACGATCACAATACACAACAAAAACAATCAGTCAGTTACTTTACAATGATCACAATACACAACAAAAACAATCAGTCAGTTACTTTACAATGATCACAATACACAACAAAAACAATCAGTCAGTTACTTTACAATGATCACAATACACAACAAAAACAATCAGTCAGTTACTTTACAATGATCACAATACACAACAAAAACAATCAGTCAGTTACTTTACAATGATCACAATACACAACAAAAACAATCAGTCAGTTACTTTACAATGATCACAATACACAACAAAAACAATCAGTCAGTTACTTTACAATGATCACAATACACAACGAAAACAATCAGGGTGAGGGTACTGTGAATGTCAAAGAAAGGAGAGAGATTTTCAAAGACTGTCTTCTAAATAATAATAGCAATGAAGATCGTTAAGGAAACACGTAACGGGGGGAGGAAGGGGGGGGGGAAGAGCCGGGGGTCACGTGATTAACGACACTCACGTCCTCATCGTAAGAAGGGTCAACACCGACCGTCCTTACACAGCTAGTTCTATCAGTCCAGCGACACGTTCAGTTTCCAAACCTAACTGGTTAGCTGACCATTCATACTATTGTGCAGCCATGCGTTCAAATCGATCACGCACAGCGCTGCCCGCACGCACGCACACACACACAACAGGCCAGTAGCGTGCGGGGGGGCCAGGGGACCGGGGCCCCCGCGTTTTGTCTGGCCCCCTCTGCTTAATTGCTCTACTTAGTAAAATGTATTACCTTCCTCCCCCCCCCCCCCCGCTATTACCTGGCCCCTGCTTTAGAATGCCTGGCCCCTGCTATAGAATTTTCACGCTACGGGGCTGACACACACACAGTCAGAACATACTTTAAGGAGTTTTGACTGGGCAACATTAAATTGCCTGATATTTCATTACAACTAAACCACAGAAATTATAAACAAAATGTACTTGTCAGTCATACTATACCAGAACAAAAATGTCATATAGAAATCCCAGCGCTTTTTTTGTGCTGTGTACATTGATGTTTATTTCTGTATGATTAGCTTTCAATGGCTCCAATTGACTTTGACTCTATAAAGGGCGCGTATTTCTCCCCCCTCCCCCACCACCCGATATTTTTGAACCATGTGATAAAATTTCTACTTGGTGAAAATTTAGAAAAATAAAAAGCCAAAATGAGTTGACGTCATTACCTTCAAATGTAAAGGCCTGACTCTTCTGTTCCGGTGGCTAAAAGTTAAATCCCAGATTATCTCCTGGAAAAGAAAGAAAGAAAAAAACAAGCAATTTAAGTCTTTTCCGTTTCGGACAAAGGACATTTTAGAGCATTTTCGTGTACGTAAAAAAATAGAAGCAGATGGGTCAAAAAAAATTGTTACAGTACAACTCACTAAGAAAGGTGACGAGGTGTGTGTGTATTCGACCTGTGCTATTTATTTCACCACCTGCCCTTCGAACTGATGCAACCTGATAAAATACCTACCGCCCACCACAGGGGCTAGAAAATATACACCCCCAGGGCAGACAGGCGAAGTGAACAGTGCCTGATCCGTTTAGCCAAAGAATACAAAAGAGAATCACGGTGGCTTGCACCCAATTACCGACAGGTATACATTTATAAGATTTTTTTTGGTCGAGACTAGAACGTCAAACAAACGAAACGAGAACAAACATCTTTCCACGAACCAAGAATTTATTTTGCGAACTTGGAGGGGGGGGGGGAGCAATTGAGGCGATTGCCCCAGTCCCTTTCCCCTTGCGTCTTATGGGGAAGGGGCGGGGGGAGGGCGGCGCATGAAATTTAGTTGCTTGTTACCTACAAATGACTAAAACTGAGCGCAAAATGAACCTAGCCGAAGGCGCCCCGCATAGTGCAAAGGCCATCCATGCATCCATCAATTTTTTTTTTATATTTATGCTTATAGACTTGTTTTGAATTTTATGACAAGCGACATTCTCCCGTAAAGCATGTTATGATATTAAAATGTTTTTTTAAACGATACGTGAGGTCTGCAGTCATGATGAGTTCGCTTGCATGGACGAGGCTTTAGTGTTGCCGCTCATAGTCATATTTATAGAAAATTATTTGTATTGGTACACTCGGTTTATTGAAAATAGTAAGCATATTCATTCATAATAAAATGATTACAAGTTTAAATAGATATAAATACCTTTCATCTATATATAAACCGTAGCATATATGTTGCTAGTCTAATAATTTATACAAATATATAAATCTATGTTCGTTTGGGATTTGTATATAGCCTAGCATACAAGCGTCAATACATTCTTCTCTAACAGTTATAACCGGCAACACTCACGCCTCGTCCCTGGTGCGCTGTATACGTTTGGAGAAATTCAAACTATAAGGCAGCGTTTAATAGAAGCCATGATGGGTTTTGCTAAAATAAGGCAGTTTCAGAAAAAAAACCAGGAAACAAAAATTATAAACATTTAGACTATAGGCCTGCACATACATCATAATACATTTTTATGTACGAAATGTTTATTTATAGGGTTTAATTTCCCGATACGATCGAAGGCCTTGGGAGCAGATGAAGTGTAGAATCCACCTGTTTCTGCAACCACGGCATATTAAGGGAATTGTGTGGGTTAGCACAACGCCCAACCGCCTTTACTTCCCCAGCTTAAAGTCACGCCACCCATCTGAAGCAGGGTGAACTTGAGGTGGGGGGGGGATGAACCAACTTTTTTGTCAGGGTTAAACCAACCTTCATTTTCATTGGATCGTTAACGTGGTTCACCAAAACTTTCATTTCGTCCATGACCTTTCTCCCGTGGTTTTCAACCACCGGAAGTGACAACAGTTCTTCAGGGGGCGTGTCTCTAAAGGCTTTGAAGTATTTCTGATGTTCTGGGTAAGCTTTGAAAAATCTGGCCAATTTTAAGAAAAGTAAAAAAAAAAAATAAAATTCAACAAATGACTAATTATACATTGCCTAATTCAATTCATTATAAGAAAACAACGACAACAAAATAACGACAAGAGAAAACAAACAGAACGTACTTGATCTTGATTCTGCAGGATTTATAATAACAGGGGCACTTACTCAATAATAACAGGGGCACTTATTCAATAATAACAGGGGCACTTACTCTATAATAGCAGGGGCACTTACTCTATAATAACAGGGGCACTTACTCTATAATAGCAGGGGCACTTACTCTATAATAACAGGGGCACTTACTCTATAATAGCAGGGGCACTTACTCTATAATAACAGGGGCACTTACTCAATAATAATAGGGGCACTTACTCAACAATAACAGGGGCACTTACTCAATAATAACAGGGGCACCTACTCTATAAATTACAGGGGCACTTACTAAATAATAACAGGGGCCCTTACTCTATAGTAACAACACCTACTCTATAAATTACAGGGGCACTTAATCTATAATAACAGGGGCACTTACTCTATAGTAACAGGGGCACCTACTCTATAAATTACAGGGGCACTTACTCAATAAGAAAAGGGACTGCCTTCCTCTCCAGGTGTTTCTCTGTGAATATGATGCGTCCAGATTGTGAGATGAGCGTCCGGTCATGGTCCTCCAGGATGGGCTGGTACCCGAGGATGTCGAATTTCTCGCGAGGGGTGGGCGACTTGGTCTTATTCTTGTCCTTTTTCTTGGCTGCCAGGTGAAGGAGAATAATTTTCGTCTTTCTTAAACGTGACATAGCTAGAGATGTAGATAGATAGAGAGAGATAGAGATAGATAGAGAGAGATAGATAGAGAGAGATAGAGAGAGAGTTTGATAGATAGATAGATAGATAGATAGATAGATAGATAGATAGAGAGAGAGAGAGAGAGAGAGAGAGAGAGAGAGAGAGCTGGGGCGGACACACTGACAGATAAATACAATGGAAGATAATCATATACACACATACATACATATATATATATATATATATATATATATATATATATATATATATATATACAGTATATATAAAAATAAAATCGATAGAGAAGGGTTGGGGGTAAGTGCTCAGTGAGTACTTTTGGGGCGTTCACTGGGACTGTCGCCGAAGGTACACGCGTCTGTGATTCATTGGTCACCTGGACGTAACAGAAGTGATCGGCCGCCAAACAAACAAATATACCGGTAGTTGGCTTGCGCACGAATTCACACCAAGACGTTGCTTCGGATCACGCGACATTCGCCGAAATTTCCGGCTGTCGATATGGGGGGTGGGGCACCCTTAAACAACGGTTGGGGGGGGGAGGGGAGAACGATTAAGCCACAGGGCCTGATTGCGCATGAGCGATATTACATTCATTCAGTGGCGGCGCTACTACTTAGGAGCTCTTCCAGCAAAATCTTTGAGGGTTTGGGGGGGGGGGGGAGTGTCTTCCTAAAAAAAAAAGAATGCATGCGGTTTTAACTCCTTTCGATGGCCCTTTAAGTAGAACCCTGCCACTTCCCCGCTCCCCCCGGAGACCCTATCTCGACGCCCCTGACAACTAGAACTTTAATAATAAAAAAAAAGTGAAGAAAAAGTCAAGTCAAGGAAAACAAAAAAAAAATCTAACAACTAAACAGAAATGACTGATTACGTAAAAGTAGACGACGCCCACGACAAGTAATTAATACCAGAGTTGGCCGAGGCTTAATTAAAGGACGAAGCGTAAAGGACCAAAGAAAATTTTTAAAAAAAGTCAAGAGAGATGACCTACTGGGAAGTCCCCGCCCCACAAGTATAGAAAGAATGAGAGTTGTCCTGAGATTCCCCAGCCTTGAAATATGTCGGGTATTCGAGGAAGGGAAAGGGGGGGGGGGACGACGCTCTATTATTATTATTATTATTATTACTACTACGTGGCGCACACTTTCGAACCGCTTCCGTATTTGGGCTTCTTAAAGTTGGGCTGACCGCGGGCCGTGTCAAACAACCTGACGGGCCCAAATGATTTATATGGGCTTCGGATTTCTATGATATTTATGGATTGTAATAATTTTGTTTCACTCTCCGGTGCATTTTTTTTTATTAGAAAAGGTTTATTTCTCTCTTTTTTTTAAAGATTTTCTTTTTAATATATTATTTTAATTTTTTTTACACTATTCAGTAGTGAAAGAATTCAACTCTCTATTGTTGCCCGTTACTGCCAAATTATGACAAGTCTACCTACAGAAGACTGAAAATAAAAAAAGCTTCACTGTTTTGCGCAGGTATGCACTGGTGCTATACAACGTTTATTTTTTGTGCACATGATGATCTCAAGGCGAATTATTTTTTCCCTCGTCATAAAAAAAAAAAGGAATTCTCTTCTCGATTCTACAAAATGTTAATTTTCATGGAGGAAATTATTAGAATCGTGTAGTGTCATGCAAGAATCGAAATTAGAACAGGTTTCAAAGTGAGTTACAACATTTAAGGACCAACCAACCCACAAACACACAGACAGTGAAACTGTTTAAAAAGAAAACTCTTTAAATAAATAAAATATAAAAAAATGAAATTCTTCATCGAAGTGATCTTACTGTTCTATTTATAGGCCAAAGTGGGATTACATGTATATGTGTGCGTATGAGTAGCTATGTATGTGTTTTAGTGTGTTTTTGTGCATGTTAGTGTGTCAGTGTACATGTTTGTGTGTTTCTGTGAATGTTTGTGTGTTACTGTGCATGTTTGTGTGTTACTGTGCATGTTTGTGTGTTAGTATGCATGTATGTGTGTTGGTGTTCATGTATATGTGTTAGTGTGCATGTATGTGTGTTTGTGTGCATGTATGTGTGTTAGTGTGCATGTATGTGTGTTAGTGTGCATGTATGCGTGTTAGTGCGCATGTATGTGTGTCAGTGTGTCAGTGTGCATGTTAGTGTGTCAGTGTACATGTTTGTGTGTTACTGTGCATGTTTGTGTGTTACTGTGCATGTTTGTGTGTTACTGTGCATGTTTGTGTGTTAGTATGCATGTATGTGGTGTTAGTGTGCATGTATGTGAGTCTGTGTGTGTGAGCGCGATGTAAAGCCTACTGTCTTGGATTAGGGCCAGGCTGGGGAGGGGGTGGGGGGGGGTCACACATGTCAAAAGAACGAAAGAGTCCAGGATTTATGAAAGAACAAACGAATACTGGGGGGGGAGGGGGGAGTTAGGGGAGAAGGGTGGAGCGGGGTGTGTGCGCATACAACCACAACAACAAACGCTGAAGACCAATGTGGCAAAACGAAAAAAATAAAACAAAATACTTTAGTCGTGAGGATGAATGACTTGGTGATAGTTGGCAGGTTAAATGGCATGCTATCTTTCCTGGTTTGGGGAGGGAAAGGGGGAGGGGGGACTGAATGCGCTGATCGATAATTATCAATAATTACAGAGCTGCACTGCAGGACGTGTGGTTAGCACATTTTTAACCGTATTATTTCAGACTGCTGGATCGCTGCTTAATGAGAATACTTGGGTTAGAGTTAGCTATATAATTTGAATTATGTATGATGGTGGTGGCCATAGGTGATGCTTGCCATAGGTGGTGCTGGCCCTAGATGGTACTGGCCATAGGTGGTGCTGGCCATAGGTGGTGCTGGCCATAGGTGGTGCTGGCCCTAGATGGTACTGGCCATAGGTGGTGCTGGCCATAGGTGGTGCTGGCCATAGGTGGTACTGAGTTATGTCTAAAGTAGTCCAGCAGCACAAGATACGCAGACAGAAAACCAAAAAAAAACATGCTCTAAAAAGCGAAGTTTGTCACCATTTTTATAAAAAAAGAAGGCGACGAGATACGGCAAGCTCGATTGGCGTGGTGAGGTCATGTGTTCGAACCTTACTACATCCATATCACTCGTGGCAGGGGCCGTTTTCACTTTATTACAGCCATCACCTAAACAAACCAGTGTGTTGTGACGCGTGTGCAGCCACAGGGACTAATGCGCCCGTGTGTGGGTCCATTCGGTATGCCAGCCCTGTTTGAGTAGTATTTCCACTGTTTTCTTACATTTACAAAGTGTCTCTGGTTTTGCGACGCCTGACGGACGAAGGATCACTTTGAAAAAAAAATTCTACATTAGGTTTAGAGTTTTTTTTTTTATATATTCTTTCACACATCGGCGAATCTCTTTTTGTTTTTCGTTTGGCACCTTGTGCGTTTAAAGTTTTCGAAAACTCTGATTGGTTTTCACCATTTCGATGTTATCATTTATTAGCTGAGTAGCTGTACCCTGCAAAACATTTGCGAAGATTTATATCCCCTTAGGCTTGATCGGTAGGCTAGGTTATTTTTGGTTTCGGACAGATCCGGATTTTTTTCATGATTATATTTTAAACTGGAAAACTGTTGCATTAACTCTTTACTTTCGATTTAACGCAGAACTCTAATCGCTTATATATATATATATATATATATATATATATATATATATGGCCGGGAACCATTCAGCTTAACTACAGGTTGCCGATGCGCTACCGTTAATACTGACTGGAAAAAAATGCCTGTGAATTTATCATTTTGTTTTGTTTTGCTTCCATTATTTCCCGTGAGAAATGGATGGCAGATATGTAATGCCTGCGGCACTGTCAAAATATGATTTCAGTGAAGGAAACGTAAACCTTTCAGACTGCACACGACCCGCGTCATATCCTGTTTCAATAGGGTAAAAAAAAAGGAAAACAAAAACATCATGTAACCTTAGTGATTTAAATAAAAGGTAAACAATCTACGTAAATTAAGAATCACGTGTACAATATCAGCATCAATACTTTTCCCATTCCAATTCCCCTACCGATGTCTTTGTGGCATAGATGAGCACATAGTAGAACGAGAGCACCGTTGAGTATCCACCGTGTGGCATAGATGAACACATAGTATAGCGAGAGCACAGTTGATTCTCTGCTGTGTGGCATAGATGAGCACAGAGCATATAGAGAACACAGTTGATTTTCCAGCTGTGCGTGACATAGATACGCACAGATCATAAAGAGAAACAGCCCATTCTCACACTCTGTAGCATAGATGTGCACAGAGCGAAACAGAACACAAAGTTAATTCTCCCGTTATGTGTGACATAAAGAGAACAAAGTTAATTCTCCCGTTATGTGTGACATAGATATGTGCTGAGCATAAACAAAACAAAGTTAATTCTCCCGTTATGTGTGACATAGATATGTGCTGAGCATAAACAAAACAAAGTTAATTCTCCCGTTATGTGTGACATAGATATGTGCTGAGCATAAACAAAACAAAGTTAATTCTCCCGTTATGTGTGGCATAGATATGTGCTGAGCATAAAGAGAACACAGTTCATTCTCCCGTTCTCAATCTATTAAAAGCAATCATCGCTGACCTGAGGAGCAAGGTGGTTGTGTTAAGTTAAAAAAAATGTTTTAGTTTATGAGAACAGAAAAGGTTACACGGAGCAGGGGATGCGGCAGGTATGTCAATTTAGTAAGAAGATGTTTTTTAAAGTTCTGGATTTAATTAAAGCTGCTTTTAATGAAGGAGGTATCAACGGTTTAAGCGGCTTCAGAGATGAAAGGGTAAAACGGAGAGAGATTAACTTAAGGAACTAGCATAAGGATCGGCAGGCAATCTTATTCGAGTCGCGGACCACATTGGGTTCGTACATTTGACCCGGCGGGCCGGATCCAGAGTCGATGGGCGAAGTGTTGACAATAACTAATATCAATTTAATGTGAACGTAAAAAAAACATAAAAGAATAGTGGTGCGCTACACCCTGAAACGAGTGGCAGCCCGCGGGTCGGTTTTGGCCGACAGGAACGTGGTTGTCTCGACGGTTGAATTAGCCCTTCCCTCTCATACAGTGAATACGAAGAATATTTTTTTTTGTGTGTATTTATTGAGCGTGGGGAACTAATTTCATGCCATGTGTTACCCCTCGAGCTGGTCTACGGTCTTTAGAGGCCCTACTCTGAGGCATACTGAAATAGTTTAGGTAATAATACTTGCCTGGGCCCTTATAGCACCATATTTAATAGAATTTAATAAAGTAAGGGGTTCCATTATAACGGTTCGCATTTCCCTTATCTATTGCAACAGGGCAGATGAGATTCAGGCCTTTGCTGACAGGCACGACATGAAAAATTTCTATGCTGGTCTGAAAGAAATCTTCGGCCCGACTTCAAACGGTTCGTTACCGCTGCTCAGCTTAGATGGGTCTCACCTGATTACAGAAAAGGAAAAAATTTTGCAGAGATGGGCTGAACATTTCGACAACGTGCTCAATCGCCCGTCTACCATCAGCGACGAAGCTATCCAGCTTTTACCTCAGGTCGCCACTAATACCACACTTGCTGATCCACCCACCTTTGTTGAGATCACCACAGCAATTAGACAGCTGTCAAACGGCAAAGCGCCTGGATCAGATGCCATCCCGGCAGAAATCTATAAGGAAGGTGGCCAAGCTTTGACAAAAAATCTCCTTCAGCTCTTCATTCTAATATGGCAAACAGAGACACTACCCCAGGACTTCAAGGATGCCTCTATCATACATCTTTACAAGAAAAAAGGAAATCGCCATGCCTGTGACAATCACCGCGGCATTTCCTTGCTATCCATAGCAGGGAAAGTCCTCGCCCGACTCCTCCTCAACAGACTCAACGTACACCTGGAACAACAAGGTCTCCTGCCTGAAAGTCAGTGTGGGTTCAGAAAAGAACGGGGAACAGTCGACATGGTGTTCGCTGCCAGGCAGCTCCAAGAGAAGTGTCAGGAACAGAACACTGATCTGTACTCTACTTATGTTGACCTCACCAAAGCATTTGACACCGTCAGCAGAGATGGCTTATGGAAGATCATGGCTAAATACGGATGTCCCTCAAAGTTCGTCTCCATCGTGCAACAGTTTCACGATGGCATGCAGGCCAGGGTGCAGGACAACGGTGAAGCATCCCAACCATTCGCAGTCACAAATGGAGTGAAACAGGGCTGCGTTCTAGCGCCGACCCTATTCAGTCTCATGTTCTCCGCAATGCTGACAGATGCCTTCAACGGCAGTGAGATGGGCATTGGGCTGAGATACCGCACTGATGGTGGCCTATTCAACCTCAGAAGGCTCCAAGCCAAAACAAAGGTTCTGACAGACACCACGAGAGAATTCCTATTCGCCGACGACTGCGCTCTAAACGCAGATTCAGAAACCAACATGCAACACTGCGTCGACCAATTCTCACGTGCATGCCTCAACTTTGGTCTCACCATCAGCACACAGAAAACCGAAGTGATGTACCAACCAGCCCCAGGCAAACAATACATTGACCCCAACATCCACATTAACGGCCAGAGACTGAACACGGTGGAGAAATTCACCTACCTTGGCAGCACTCTCTCTCGTTGTGTTGTAAAGGACGACGAAGTTATCGCACGAATCGCCAAAGCCAGTGCAGCCTTTGGTAGACTTCACTCCAACGTCTGGAACAGAAGAGGTATCAGCCTACCCACCAAGTTGAAGGTGTATCACGCCATCGTCCTCCCAACACTACTGTACGCAAGCGAAACCTGGACAGTCTACCAGCGCCATGCCAAGAAACTCAACCACTTTCACACATAATGAGGATCAGATGGCAAGACAAGGTTCCCGACACTAAAGTCCTTGCCAGAGCCAACATGTCCAGCATCTACACCATACTAATGCGCTCTCAGCTTCGCTGGGCAGGCCACCTCGCTCGCATGCCAGACCACCGACTGCCTCGAAAGATCTTCTACGGAGAATGCAGCAGGGAAAGCGCTCTCGCGGAGGCCAGAAAAAGCGCTACTAGGACACGCTGAAGTCCTCTTTGAAGGCTTTCAACATGGATCCTGATTGCTGGGAGGAAGATGCCCAGGACAGAGCTTTGTGGCGTCACTCTGTTCACATAGGCGCTGGGTTATGTGAGGCAAATAGAACTGTTGCTGCTGAAACGCGACGCCTGGCTCGCAAAGCTCGCGCTGCCGACCACCATCTGACAGCCACCATCCCCTGTCCCCACTGTCATAGACATTTCCACGCAAGGATTGGACTAGTCAGCCATCTGCGCACACACCGACACCCACCAACCAACACTCCAACCTCTGATGACTAGATGGTCTTCATCGAATACGATGGACGAACTATATATATGCAAGAAAAAACAACAATAACAACAAAACCCTCAATATGTTGAAAAAAGGTAAACATCATATTTATTCCCAGGCTAGAAAAGTTGAGCTTCAATCTGTATCTCAGGTTGAGCAATTGAATCTTTTTTTTTTGTGTTTTGTTTTTTTTTTTTTGACTGTAAATTTAGCCGGTGAAGGGAACTAACAACATCAAAGAAATTCAATCAAACCATAAAAAAAAGAGGAAAAAATAAAATATATATATATGAATTTTTAAAAAATAAGACTATTAATCATGAAGAGATCAAATTAAATGAAGTGCTTGCATTACAAAGATATGGGCGGGGGGAAATCCTTTCACTCCTTGCACTGGCTTTGTCAGAGCTCGTTTCAATATCACAGCCAGTTATTTCCCCCCCTCTCCCCCCCTCTCCCCCCCCCCCCCCCCAACACAGTGGTGACAATATCCAGAGCTGATTTATATCAACAACTTCATAAAAAAAAATGAACTGCCTAGTTGTGGAATCAAAAAAAAAGTTGTATAAGATCTCATTAAACCGTTAATACTAGAAGATGAATTGTAGACTTTACGGTTCTGTTGTAGGGGGTGGGGGGAGGGGGAGGGCGATGAGTGGCTACCACAACGCCCAGCAGTTTTTTTTCATATACTCTACTCCAGAGTCAGGCACCCATTTTAAGCTGGGTGGGGTGGGGGGCTTGGTTCACTTTCACAGAGACCTGAATCAAGTCTCTCAGCAGGAATTGAACCCCGGGACTACACCAGGTCGTCAGTCGAGCTTTCTACACTGTTTGATCTATCCGCCAAGACAATTACCAGCGCCGGGGAGGGGGAGAGAGACAGGCCCGTAGCGTATGGGAGGGGGCTGGGGGGGCCGGCCCCCATGCGATTTGTCTGGCCCCCTCTGCTTGTTTGCTCTACCTAGTAACATTTATTTCCTGCCCCCCACCCCCTGTTATTGGCCTGGCCCCTGCTGTAGAATTTTCACGCTACGGGGCTGGGTAGAGGGGTTTCCTGGAGCTTTAAATGGGGGTGGGGGGGGCGGCTTCGAGAGAAAGAATCATAAGGAAGGTCCTGAAACATTTCGCTCAAGTCCCACCCACCCTCTCAGTTGTTAACATCGTCACTGCTAAAAGTATACATGTACATGCAATTAAGAAACACGTCAAACCATCAGCAGTTTAATAAAAAAAAACTATGACTATCGGGTACCCATTATAATTTGTTAATTTCGGTATCCAGTGTTGCCGTGTTACTACCCACCTGTTACCTGTATGTCAAACGGGTTTTTATCTTTGTTCTTCGATTCAACCCACGTTCATTTAGAGAAACAAACAGACAAACAAATAAAAAAAGAGTAACAATAGTCAACAACAAAAAATACAATAAAAAAAAAACCCAACTGTGGTGAAAACTGTTTATGTTTATTAAAGGACTAGTCACTAAGACGTCACGCGTCCAAGGGACATCCCCTGGTCATTTCAATACCCGAGCGATAGGCAGACCTATAGATGTGAATTAGATAAACGGACTTACAGGTTTTGTTGAGTGCTGCAACGTTAGACGGCTGTTAACACTGCACTCACACGTGCGTTCGATGAAAAAACGACTGCTGTAAGAATTGGTTGCAGCAAATGTCGAGCCGACATGGCGTACGGCATCATTCCGAACATTCCCCCCCCCCTCCTCTTTAACATAATGATATATATATATATATATATATATATATATCAACATTAGACGTAACGTATATAATACACATAAACTTTTTACGACCAAGTAATGTCTTCAAGTTTTCCTGCCAACTATATCTGTCTCCCGTGGAGCCTCCATAGCCAGTGCACTTTCGACAATGGTGGTGGTGGTGGTGGTGGGGGGGGGGGAAGACAGTACCAAAAAAAAATGAAGATCTAAGAGATAACAAAATATAGCCATTAAAAGTCTTTTTCTTTAAAAGCGGAAGTTGGGCTCGGAAGTAAAGAACGAAGAGGTAGAAAGATTTGAAATTAACACGCGACAACTGCTGAACGGTATATCGGTTGGTTTGCAGCTCCGTATAAAACTATGTCGAACTTATAATATCACTAATTAAACTGTGTTAGCCCTTGTCCATCACATAAAGAAGCCACACACACACACACATATACAGACACACACACATCAGGAGGAGCTAAGACAATGCAGGCGCCACGAGAAACGATTGAAGGCTGCAGTCAGTGAGCTACGGCTAACAGCACAACGATGCCACTCACTAGTTGTACATATTGTTTTGTTTTTCTTTAAATCCTTACATTTCAGAACCAGTGGACGGTTTATGTCCACCTTTGAAGCGGTGCTGCCAACTTGGATATTTTCTGAGTCAACTAGGTATACAATTTTGATTTTCATGTATTGTTTTTTTTACACATATTATTTCTGGAAAATTATTCAGGAAAAAGAAAAAAATAGTTGGCAGTCCTGTAGTTGTAGGAAGGTGTCGTTTAAGGCATTTTTATACAAATTACACATCGCAAGAAGCAGAGATGTTTCAAGTACTGACCAAACAAAGTACAAGTTCGATTACAAGTACCCAAGGTGCAAGTACGAGTCCACACGTTCTTTTTTAAAATTGCAAATATGACTGTGAGTAAAAAAAAATAACCATAGTACAAGTATAAGTACTCAAGGTTCAAGTACGAGTACAAGTAGTCCCAAAACGTACTCGAGTACTACTTGATAAAACAAAAATACCAAGTGCCCCATCTCTGGTATGAAGATGGATGGTGTAATCTGGTTCTTTCTTTTATCCGTTCTTTAGGCAAAGGAGATTGCGATCGATGTCTACTTTTTTGTTCTACGTTTATTTGATACATTAAAAAAAAGGGGAAAGGGGGGGGGGGTCATAAACAATGTTCCCTCTAAGGTGTGATATGAAGAGAGCAAGAAATTTTGTCTCTGAGCGACATTTTTGTTTTGAGGCCAAAATTTGTGAGCGATTTAAGCGATGTCGTTCGTCGGAGTGAGCAATCGTACGTATAGTGTGAGCGACGCTCTGTATTCATGTGAGCGATCGCTCACGCGCTCAGCTTAGAGGGAACATTGGTCATAAATCAAATGGAATGGGGAAAATGGGACCTGGATTTTTTTTTGTTATAAAATTATCTTAAGGATGGGGTACTTTTTTTTTTTTATTTGGATTATTATCGCTTTCTGTAATATTGGGAACTGTCCCAAATGAATGTTTAATTACAGCAAGCCGGGCTGACCTTAGGCTGATTTGACCGATCTCTCCTAATTGGGTCCCGCGCCCGGCATGGGCCCCGCAATTTACACTTTCATTAATTGTAATGGTTGTTATTGTAAAAAAAATAGAACGGGGGGGGCCTCGCAAGCATCCGTTAAATTGGGCCCCGCAATTCGTAAGACCCGGCTCTGATAGCAATAAAAGCGATGAAAGAAAAAAAAATGAAATGATTAAAATTACCTATGCAGCAAAATATTGTGTAAGTAGGCATATCCAGGTTTTTTTTTGTGGTTTTTGTTTGTAAGTGTCACGTCACACGGTTCAGGCTACGTCATTTCAAAATGTCCCACGTTGATTGGATGGCGTCAAGGTCACCTGCAGTGAGAGGAAAAGTAAAACCGTAAGTGAAAGTTCACAGCAGGCTGCAAATATATATATATATACTAGTTGCAAGTACCCGGCTTTGCCCGGGTTTAAAATAAGGTTTCTGTTTACCTTTTGTTTTCTCCCTCCCCCTCTCTCCGTCCCCCTCCCTCTCCCTCCTTCCCCCTCTCTCCCTTTCTCTTTCCCTCCCTCCCTTTCTCCCTCCCTCTCCTTCCCTCTCTCCCATTCACCCCTCCCTCATTCCCTCTCTCTCCCTCCCTGCCCCCTCACTCTTTCTCTCTCTCCCACCCTCTCTTTCCCTCCCTACTCCCTCCCTTCTTTTCTCTCTCCCTCTCCCCCTGCTCCCTCTCCCCCTGCTCCCTCTCCCACTCTCCCCCCGTCCACCCCCGTCCACCCCCTCCCTCCCTCCTACCCTCCTTTCCTCTCTCCCCCTGCCCCTCTCTTTCTCTCTTTTTCTCTCTCTCTCTCTCCCTATATCCCTCCCTCCTTCTCTCACCCCGCCCCCCCTCTCTCCACCTTCCCCCCTTCCTCCTCCCCCCTTTCCCTCCCTGCCCCCTCTCTCTCTTTATCTCTCACTCCCTCCCATCCTCTCTCTCCCTCTCTCCTTCCCTCCCCTTTCTCTCACTCCCTCCTCTATCTCCCTCCCTACTCCCTCCCTTCCTTTCTCTTTCCCTCCCTCCCTTTCTCTCTCCCAACCCTCCCTCTCCCTCCCCAATCTCCCTCCCCACCACTCTCTCCTCTCCTCCCTCCTCCTTCTCCCCCTCTCCTGCCCCCTCCTTCCCTCTCCCTCCCTGCCCCCTCTCTCATTTATCTCTCTCTCCCCCCTTCCTCTCTGCACTATTAAACGTCAAATTACGCTTCTTAAATAAACAGAAAACCTTATTTTAATCCCGGGCAAAGTCGGGTACTTGCAGCATGAAAAAAAAACAACAACAATATTTTTTTTTTCCCGTCCCTAGCCCTTTCTTCACCGTCCGTTCAATTACACATTCACTTGGTGCGCGATTTTTATTTATAGTGAAGGCGATCCCATACCGTGGATACTTTAATATAATAAAATATTAAAATAATTAATTACAATTAAACTACGCATTGAGATTGTATTAATAATGTTAATAATGTCATAGAAACATTTTAATTAACGTATTTCGGTTTATTAAAGTGCACCTTTAATTTTAATCTTCCGAATACATAAAACGATAGGTAAATAGATATGACTATTGATTTCATCTTGTTTACAATTGGAGTTTCCGGGAGTTACCCCTCTTTTAAAAATGTGTCATAGGGAAATGACGTCACAGAGGAATTTTATCTATGGCGCCGTCGAGATTACTTTAATATAGTAAAATACTAAAATAAAAATAATTAATTACAATTAAACTACCCATCGAGATGAAACGAAACCTGTCCTACAACCTTCCCCGTGTAATTATGTGTATGTGTAACGAATTTCGCGTTTTTTGGTTTTCTGGATCTTGAGTTATAAGGGAACAGACAGACAGACAGACAACTAATGCGTCTTATAAATATATTACACATATAAATATATAAATAAAGTGGCAATTTTACTTGTTGCAATGTTTACGTTTAGATATCGGCTGCTTACGTCTTTGAAACAATAAATAAATCAATAAGTAAATGTATAGGCCTACACATTTGGCCTTGTTAATTTTAAGTTGCGCTGCTGAAAATAAGTGCTCGCCGTCCCACCACTCGCCAGTATGTAGACCAGGGGCGGCAAAACGTATGGGATCGATGAGGGCCGCATTTCGATTTTTTTTGTCTATAATTAACAAAAAAATACTTCAAATAGCCGCATCATAATCCATTTATCGAAATTTAGCGCAGCGAATAACTAAAAAATTATGAATTTATAAATAGGCCCATTGGCGACCTCACAAAACAAATCAAAGAGCCGCAATGGGCGGGCTACCCCTGATATATCCAGTCAGTAAACAGAATAAGCCAAGAAACATACCGAGGAAAGGGTGAGTGTGTGTGTGGGGGGTACTCAAATATGGCATAAAGAGATGGTTTGTGGAAGTAATGAATATATATATATATATATATATATATATATATATATATACATACAGAGAGAGAGAGAGAGAGAGAGAGAGGAAGAGTGAGAAAGAGAGAGAGAGAGGGAGAGTGAGAAAGAGTGAGAGAAAGAGAGAGTGAGAGGGAGAAAGAGGGAGAGAGAAAGAGAGAGTGAGAGGGAGAGAGAGAGTGGGAAGGAGACAGAGAGAGAGAGAGGGAGAGAGAGAGAGAAAGAGAGGGAGAGAGAGAGTGGGAAGGAGACAGAGAGAGAGAGAGGGAGAGAGAGAGAGAGAGGGAGAGAGAGAAAGAGAGAGTGAGAGGGAGAAAGAGTGAGAGGGGGAGAGAGAGTGGTAAGGAGAAGAAGAAGGAGGAGGAGGAGGAGAAGAAGAAAGACAGAAATAGGTGGAGAAGATAGAAAGATCTATTTATCAGGCAGCTGCAGACATTTTGACAAGGAAACACGTAATTAAGCTCACTCATTATCGGCTATTTACGAGTACAGAATGTAGGCCAGTAGGAGAGAGAGAAAGAGAGAGAGAGAGTAGGTGGGAGGGACATTACTTTGAGCTTGGTAGAACCGAAAAATATATAATGTTGTGGGATTCTATTTCTGTCAGGTAAGAAACGCACATCTCTCTCTCTCTGTATAGATAGATATATAGATGGATAGATAGAGATAGAAGGGAATCGTGCGGCATAACGCACAGCTACCATTACTTCTCCAACTAAAGTCAGGTACCCATTTAAATCTGGGTCGATTTGGCGGACCTAAGAACAAACTTCACCCGGGAAAATTTCCCTGGTTCTCACCAAGGATCGAACCCGGGACTCTGAGGTCGACAGTCGAGTATCTACACCACTCGGGCACCCGTCCACTTCAATAGAGCTATCAATTTCTTCACCCTCATCGAATCATCATTAGAACCTAAATATTAGCTGTCGTTAAGAAACCATACATATTTTGCTAAAAACTGCCCTAGCTTAAATTTAAACATAATCTTTTTTTTTAAGCCAGGCCAATTTCTTAGAAGCAGATGAAAGTATTTTTCTTTTTTAAATGCGGAGGACAAAAAAATATAAAGGACAGCTTTGCTACAAAGTTTAAAAAAAATCATACCTTACTTTACTTCGAAAAAAAAAATCCAAGAATAAATAAATGTCGCGAAAATAACTTACTTCTCGTCTGCTTCAGCAGACGACCGACTTATAGACCGAAAGAAAAAAACAAAAACAAAAAAATATAAAGGACAGCTTTGCTACAAAGTTTAAAAAAATCATTCCTTACTTTGCTGCGAAAAAAAAATCCAAGAATAAATAAATGTCGCGGAAATAACTTACTTCTCGTCTGCTTCAACAGACGACCGACTTATGAGACCGAAAGAAAAAAAAAAAACAAAAAAAAATATAAAGGACAGCTTTGCTACAAAGCTTAAAAAAAATCATTCCTTACTTTGCTGCGAAAAAAAAATCCAAGAATAAATAAATGTCGCGGAAATAACTTACTTCTCGTCTGCTTCAGCAGACGACCGACTTATAGACCGAAAGAAAAAAAAAAAAGAAAATCTTCACTTCCTTTTTTAATCAGCTACAAAAGGAAAAGGCGAGTGAGGGTTTTTGATGACACTTTGAAAAAAGTGTGGTTTTGACCGGCTCGATAGAGAATTACAGTAGTGAACATTTACTATGACCTACTTCAGTTCATATGATGACACTTGCCTAGAAAATATCAAGGAAATAACAAAAAAAAAACATCACCGTAAAACAAGAGGCGGCTGAGTCGATGATGTGTGTGTGTGTGTGGGGGGGGGGGCTGAAGAAAGTGTTCCATAATTGAGACAACAAAATCTGGTATCCGAGAGTTGTTTAAATCAATGAGGTGATAAGTGGAAAAGAGATAAAACTGTTTTTTTTTTTTTTAATATGGATGAGCTCACATTTAATATGGCGGGAATCATTTTAAAGGTTCAAAGATGTTGTTTAAAAAAAAAAGATTATAAACATAACACAGGCAACTTGACGAAACTTTATTACAGCGAATGTGAATCCAACAAATTAGTAAATTGGATTCATCAGCCGGTTCGAAATGAATGCCGTTGTTCTTTCACCTGCACTTTGAAGAAGTTAACTTTGATCTAAAGATTTGTGAAATCAACCTCAAAACAGATAGAGCTAAGTTGTTTCCAAAGATTTCTTTACTAAACTGTACTCTGTGGTTGAAGTATTGTTTCTAACGAGGAATAAAACCTCACCAGATTTGGAGGGGGGGGGGGTGGAAGCCCTCTCGACCTACCCCTCATTTAAAAAAATTTAAAAGAGGCATGAATTTGTGCAACGCGATGCTCCTTAACACTCGGGGCACCTGGCGAGCACCCCTGCGCACCCACATTTAAATCCGCCTCTGGTAGAAGGCGCTGTTTAACAATGTTTCATCCCAAACAGACTCACGCTGACCTTAGGTCTTGGGAGGAAACGATGACAAAAAGAAAAAAAAAACTTTTTTTTCCTCAATGAAACTTCAACAGAGGTTCAAAGAGAATTTTGAGGAAGGAGCGCCAATAGGTAATACTAGCTGTACCCTGCAAAACCTTTGCATAGAGTTATATCCCCTTTGGCTTGATCGGTAGGCTAGGTTATTTTTGGTTTCGGGCAGATCCAATTTTTTCATGATTGTATTTTAAACTGGAATACTGTTGTATTAATTCTTTACTTTTGATTTAACGCAGAACCCACACCGCTTTTATATATATACTAGCTGTACCCCGCAAAACCTTTGCTTAGAGTTATATTCCCTTAGGCTTGATAGGTAGGCTAGGTTATTTTTGGTTTCAGGCAAATCCGTTTTTTTTCATGATTGTATTTTAAACTTCAATACTGTTGTATTAATTCTTTACTTTCGATTTAACGCAGACCCCCAAATCGCTATTATTATATTAGATTATGTTAGAGAGTTATGACAAACTTATCATTAGGCTTATTTTTTTGAGCAAACAAACTAAAAACTCTAATTAATATTGACTTGATACTGCCACAATGAAACAAAAAAAAATAATGTTACCTTTTTTTTAAAGTTAAAAAGGAAAGGAGAAGACAGTGACTTACCTCTAAAAAATGAATCAGAGAAAATAAAGAAAAGGCGGGATCTATGTTTAATACAGGTGACGGGCTACATAAAGAGTCCATAGTACTCCAACAGGCTTTGTTGAATGGGGGGGGGGCGCATTGTTGGTGTGTAAAGTTTGTGAATTTCACAGGCAGACCCCAGCTATGGTGGGGGGGGGCCCTCAACCGCTATTCAATATATTTTTTTAAACGATTCAGAAAATGCAATCCTCTCTGAACCCCCCCCCCCCCCACCCCCACATTCCCTGCTGGACACATCACGCCGCCTATGGAATGGACACCACATCAACAATAAGATTACGAACAGCTCGACTTATAAGGAGAGACATTTTTATTTTAACTTTATAATATAACAATTATACTATTATTGATTGCGAGATATGTATATATAAACAAACTGACAGTAATGGAGAGAATACAAATCTGAAAGTATACAATCATCCGACACTGATGATATATAAGAAGGACCGACCTGAGTTAGTTTATTGTTTTCATCTGAGCCATCACCATTATTGTTTGTTTTACTACACGTCTGGTTTTAATCTAATGTTATTTATAACTACTTCCTGTTTAAAACAAAACAAAAAAAAATTCAAGAAATAATACATTAAAAAAAAAAGACGATTTAACGAAACAAATACAGGACTTTTGGAAAAAAAAAATAACAAACAACCGATAGTGTATGGCAGCGATTCTCAGAGGGTGTGTCGCGAGCTGATTTGAAATGGGCTGCCCAAAAAAACCGGTAAAACAATCATTTCATCGATAATTCATCATCATAAATTGTGACTTTTCTTTCTTTTTTTTTTTACAAAGTGTGAGAACCACTGGTGTACGGTGACTCTACCTATTACTGGACACGGAGAGTATCCTTTACATAGTATTAAGTAGTACGAAGCTATTAGTCTTTAGTTGTTGTTTTTTTTCCTCCCTTTTTTTTAATTAACTATATTTTTTCTTACTTTTCTTTTTTTTTTCAAAATCATGTCTTCTTATGTTCCACCACTACTGGTTATTTATTTAGTATTTACCCATCTCCCCCCCCCCCCTTTTCCTTAATTCGTCTCAATGAATCAAACATTGAGCAAAGTGTATGAAGGACAATAACTTGTTCGCTATTTGACTTACCTCCCCCGTATAAACTATTGCACAATGAACACGTTATTGACATGCGTTCGAAATTAACGTAAATAAGTTTAAGAGTGTACATGAAAAAACATAATCAGCTTTTAAAAAAAAAAAAATAAATATATAAAAAATGAACGAGTCAAATGACTTGGGGTATGGGGGAAGGGGCTATATTTGATACATCCACGCCCTTCTCCCTGGCACTCTCTCTCTCTCTCTCTCTCTCTCTCTCTCTCTCTCTCTTTTATCTAATCACAAACTATAATTTTGCTGAAACATTTCTTTGACTCCAGGATTTACAAAGAAAGGTGGCTTTAACACCACGATCTATCACCACAATCTATCGCCACGATCTATAACTACGATCTATCACCACGACATATCACCACAATCTATCACCACGATCTATCACCACAATCTATAACCACAATCTATCGCCACAATCTATCACCACGATCTATCACCATAATCTATCACCACGATCTATCACTACGATCTATCACCACGATCTATCACCACAATCTATCACCACGATCTATCACCACAATCTATCACCACAATCTATCGCCACGATCTATCACTACGATCTATAACTATGATCTATCACCACGACATATCGCCACGACATATCGCCACGACATATCGCCACGATCTATCACCACAATTTATCGCCACAATCTATCGCCACGATCTATCACTACGACATATCGCCACAATCTATCACCACGATCTATCGGCACAATCTATCGCCACGATCTATCACTACGACATATCGCCACAATCTATCACCACGATCTATCGGCACAATCTATCGCCACAATCTATCACCACGATCTATCACCACAATCTATCGCCACAATCTATCACCACGATCTATCACCACAATCTGTCACCACGATCTATCACCACAATCTATCACCACAATCTATCACCACAATCTATCACCACAATCTATCGTCACGATCTATCACTACGATCTATAACTATGATCTATCACCACGACATATCGCCACGACATATCGCCACGACATAACGCCACGATCTATCACCACAATTTATCGCCACGATCTTTCACAATCACGATCCATCACTACGACCTATCACCACAATCTATCGCCACGACCTATCGCCACGATCTATCACCACAATCTATCACCACAATCTATCACCACAACCTATCGCCACAATCTATCACCATCACGATCTATCGCCACGATCCATCAACACGATCTATCGGCACGATCTATCACACCTATTTGTTTCCATTTCTCAATTGAATCGACGGCTTATATTTTAAGATTGGCAGTGTCTGGAATTAAGTGGCTCTCAAACTATAGCTATTCGTTACCCACTTAAAAAGTGGAGACGGATGGTCGTGTGGTAAATCGTTCGACTGTTGACCTGAGAGTCCCTGCTTCGATGTCAGGTGAGGACCAATGGAAATTTCAGGTCATGGTTAAAGTCCCCGTGGTGCCTCCAAGGCCATTGCACTGCCGCCTATGTTGGAGGTGAAAGAAGGGCACCCATAAGAACAGTCCTAAAAGAGAATCTAAAAAAAAACCATAGGAAATGTTCTCGGTGAAGTAATTTATGAAATGTCGGATGAACCCCTCTTCAAAGTAGCTCACAACATACACTTTGAGATCTACGAAAACAACAACAACGAAACATGTTTGTACTTGTGAGCGAAATGAATGCGTCAGTATTAATCAAAGCCGCATTAATAAATGGGCTAGCTCAGGCATTTGCCCACTGGGTCTCAGAAGTATTATTTTTTATTGGTTACTGTAATAGCTGCTGATCGCTTGTCTGATATCGGACTTTTAAAACAGTTTTAAAATAATTGTCCTTCTAAATGTCCTGCTAAATGTCCGGAAGTGAAGGGGCAGTCCACCTCCGTTGACACTTTAACCAGCCACACTAAACATGACGTCTAGAGCCAAATACTAACAAATTTCTGTAAAAATGTCTGTTTGTAAAGAGGGGACAAAACTCCACAGCTTCCCAATATCAAAAAGAACGGCACTGAATCCTCTTGTAAAAGTAAAAACCAAATATTTGAAGATTTTTCTTTTTATGTTAACATTTAAAAAAACTGCATTTAACAAGAGAGAATTACACAATTTCTTGCAGTAATTAGGAATCGTCACGTTTTGCTGGGATATGCCCCTTGTTTGCACTCAAATCACGTTGAATCTCTCAAGCGAGTTGTTTCCCTGTTTAGATATTATTTTTAAACATTTTTTTTCAAATGTCATCGACTTAAAAATATGTCAGTTGAATTTTTTAAATTTCTCAACAAATTATCAAGCATTTAACAAAGAATGGAAGAAAAACCTAGTAAAATGAAAGGTCACACAGTAAAACTATACAAAAAAATCTTCGCTCCATAGAATAACATGGAAGCTACTGTTTGATTGTTCATATACGCAATGGATGGCAATCACTCAACATATTATCGCAGATTAGAACTAAAAAAGCATTAAAACATATGCTCAAAAACGTTTGAAATTTGATTTAAGTTTGGATTTATGATAAAACCATAACTGCCATTTCAGTGAAATCATGTAGCCTTGACGGGATTATAAAATATAGCCCTGCTCTGATAATGACCAGATCTGACAATGAAACATACCACTGTTCTGATAATGAACGATAGGTCTGTTATATCATGAAATATACACCTTCTCAGATAATGAAGTTTACCCCTGATGAGGAAATATATATCCCTGCTCTGATAGTAAGCATACGACGTTCAAACACACAATTAGCTCACAAAACTTGCCAGGCAGAGAATCTCTAAAAATAGTAACAAAAACTACCATAATATAAACGCTACCTGTATCAACCAGGGCCGTTTTAAGGTCATCGTAGGCCCCTAGGCACTTTCAAAGTCGTAGGCCCTCCCCGATTTCCTTTTTTAATATTTCTGAAGAATGCACCGGCACTTATTTGCCATTCTGGCTTTCGTAGGCCCTTGAAAAGTCCGTAGGCCCTAGGCACAGTGCCTACTGTGCCTATATGATAAAGCGGCCCTGGTAATCAACAACTTAATGTACTGACACGCGAAAAAGAAATTGTTTCAATTTACTTTAATTTTGGCAATTAATAAAAACCAGATATTCCATCCCTGATATTTGCTATAAAACGTTTGTTCCTTAGCCTATGTACATGTAAGGTTGGGGGGGGGATAGCCCAAATTCGAAAGTCCCCCCGAGCCCCAGCTAGAGGGGGGTACCAAAAATTTCTTTTACATTAAATATTAAGTAGGCCTACACTGGCTATATGTATACACAGTGGCGCCGAGAGCCAACACGGGCCCCAGGGCAGGACATCAGTGCGGGCCCCTTAATAAACAAAAAGTCGTGAACAAATTGACATGGTCGGGGAGGTCCCCCAGGCAATGACCCCCCCCTGTCCCCCCCTCTCGGCGTGCCTGTATATACAGATTTACAACCAAAATAAAAAATTCTCCTCCTCATTTGATGATTGGTCGTTACCTGGATAGAAATGTGAAAATAAATAAATGTGTCAACTTTGTTTTGGAAATGGTTAATTAAATCTAACTGGCCACTCGTTAACATTTCACAGTGACAGATTCAATCGATGGGCTGAGCATATCTCTTTTTTTTTTTACTAATTATCTCAGTATCTATATATCTATTAATCTATCTATCTGTCTGTATTCTGTCTATCTATCTAATCTATCTGTATGTATGTCTGTCTGACTGTCTGTCAGTCTATTTATTTGAATTTCAAATGACGATCTATTAGTCTGCCTGTGTTGTTCATCTATTTTTTTTTAATCGATTAGTCTGCCAATTAAGCAGCCTATGTATTTTAGTTTGTCGTCATAAGTATACCAAATGGGAGAGTGTGTATGTGATTACATTTGAACCTCTCAACGTTGTAGCTAAAAAATATAACCATCTATGCTTGTTATAACAGGACAGATGATCACCACTGAAAGTTATAGCTAAACTGTGATTAACTACGCTTGTTATATAAGAGGACATTAATATAGTCCAAAATGGAGCGCACACACACACACACACACACAACTACACACATATAAGAGAGATGATGAGATAGGTCCACAGATAATATGAACAATGAGTCAGTGTTATAAATCACTTAATGAGCCCTGATGTCAAGCGGCGTCTCCGATAGGAAACGATCAAGAGAAGCGCAGTTCTCCCTGTCAATAGACACAAGGTATTCAGGTAGTGACCAAGAAACGAACTTCTTTCTTCTCTTATCTCCATCCGCAGCCCCTGTCTGTTAGCAGGCCTTTAGATAAAGCAGTACAGCAGTCTGTGGGGGTTATTTATGGGGGATTTAAAAAAAAAACAAGGAAAAAAAAACCTTTCGCTAACTGCCGGTCATGCGGACGATGACCGTTACCTTTAAGGATATTTAGGTTAACATGACATTAGCTGTGCGTTTTATTTTTAAATAATAAGTTTTAAAAAAAAGTGATTTTTTTTTTAACTTGATAGATAAACAGAAAGACAAATTGAAAGACATATAGATTAGTAGATAGATACAATAAGACGAATAGATAAATAGACAGAAAGATATATAGATACATACATAAGTAAGTAGGTAGATAAATATAGATAGTTTGACAGAAATTTTAGATAGATTGACATAAATTTAGACAAATGGATCAATAGACAAATAAAACCCATCTACCAATAAAGGAAATTGGGGAGTGATGGTGGTAATTATGTCGACCTAAACGTTCCGCGATCACCACAACATGTAAGTATCACCACCACATGAAGGTGTCACCACCACGTGTAGGTATCACCACCACATGAAGGGATCGCCACCACATGAAGGGATCACCACCACAAATAGTATCACCACCACATGTAGGTATCACCACAACATACATGTATCACCACCACATGTAAGTATCACCATCATATGTTGGTATCACTACCACAAGTAGGTATCACCACCACATGTAGGAATCATCACCACAAATTGTAAGTATCACCACCACATGTAGGTATCACCACCACATGTAGGTATCACCACCACATGAAGGGATCACCACCACCACATGAAGGGATCACCACCAACACAAGTAGGTATCACCACCACCACATGTAGGTATCACCACCACCACAAGTAGGTATCACCACCACCACATGTAGGTATCACCACCACATGAAGGGATCACCACCACCACATGAAGGGATCACCACCAACACAAGTAGGTATCACCACCACCACATGTAGGTATCACCACCACCACATGTAGGTATCACCACCACCACATGTAGGTATCACCACCACATGAAGGGATCACCACCACCACATGAAGGGATCACCACCAACACAAGTAGGTATCACCACCACCACATGTAGGAATCATCACCACAAATTGTAAGTATCACCACCACATGTAGGTATCACCACCACATGTAGGTATCACCACCACATGAAGGGATCACCACCACCACATGAAGGGATCACCACCAACACAAGTAGGTATCACCACCACCACATGTAGGTATCACCACCACCACAAGTAGGTATCACCACCACCACATGTAGGTATCACCACCACATGAAGGGATCACCACCACCACATGAAGGGATCACCACCAACACAAGTAGGTATCACCACCACCACATGTAGGTATCACCACCACCACATGTAGGTATCACCACCACCACATGTAGGTATCACCACCACATGAAGGGATCACCACCACCACATGAAGGGATCACCACCAACACAAGTAGGTATCACCACCAACACATGTAGGTATCACCACCACATGAAGGGATCACCACCACCACATGAAGGGATCACCACCACCACATGTAGGTATCACCACCACCACATGTAGGTATCACCACCACCACATGTAGGTATCACCACCACCACATGTATGTATCACCACCACGTGTAAGGCTCACCACCACCACGGCCAGAGGACTCATATATTTCCACCAAATTCTGAAATGAAATTCGTTTCCAGCAAAAAAAAAAAGGCTTTTAGGAAGTAAAAGATCTGTTCAGCCAATGAATACTTTGATTATGAAGAAGGTTTACAGGATGAATTCAACCAATGGAACATTTGATAAAGAGAGACTGTTTTGACTACACATAATCACAGAAAAAATATTAAATATTTAGTGAAAATAGATAACATGCATATTCTCTCACGTTTATTTAAAAAGTTATATATATATATATATATATATATATATATATATATATATATATATATATATCAACACCAACCTAGAACTAATGTTATTATGGAATAAGTCTAATATGATATTATCTTCTCCATATCAGTTTCTTGTTTAAGCATGTTAATGAAAAAAAGAAATTCCGTCCGCCTACAATACATTGTTGATATATTTTTATGTGATGATGAAACTCGTTGTTGGGTGGTTTGTTTAAATTCGTTATCTTTATTTTTCATTGGACGGTTATTTTCAGCTTTCACTTCTTATGTTCCGATGTTAATTTTATTTTAATCTGTCACAATATTATTTTATGAAACGATACGACAAAAGTATATATATCTGTATTTATCTATCAGTATTAAACTAATATCTATCTATCTATCTATCTATCTATCTATCTATCTATCTATCTATCTATCTATCTATCTATCTATCTATCTATCTATCTATCTATCTATCTATCTATCTATCTATCTATCTATCTATCTATCTATCTATCTATCTATCTATCTATCTATCTATCTATCTATCTATCTATCTATCTATCTATCTGTCTGTCTGTCTGTCTGTCTGTCTGTCTGTCTATTTATCTATCTATCTATAATATCTATCTATCTATCTATCTATCTATAATATCTATCTATCCATCTATCTATCCATCTATCTATCCATCTATCATTGTTAACGGGACCATGTACCTAACGATGTAAATAAACATGTATCTGTAAATGACATTGGATTTACTTCAACAATATAGTATTGACCGTAGACGGTTGCATGCGGCCTGTGAGACAGTGGATCAAAAAACACACACTCATTCACACACACTCACACACTCACTCACACACACACACACACACACACACACACATACATACTTAGACACAGCTCACAGCAGCAATGAACCTCCCGTTTATAAATACACTAACGACATACACACTTCACACGTTACAAACCTGCGGATCGATTTATTTCACGGTTTTAATATCTTTCTAGGATTCAATGGTATTGGAAAGTTTATTTATGTTTTAATATACTTATTATTTGTCCAAGGTAAAAAAAATAATGGGGTTGTAGAATTAGTCTATATAATTGTGTAGGTGAAACAGAAATTTATATTCAAACTCCAGGTTTTACAAATATCCGATCTTGTGGGTAAGTCCTCCAGTTGCATAAAGGCGATAGTCTATGGGACAGCTAACCATATTTAAGAACTGAAGCCCGACCATTAATATTAAAAATTAAACAAAGCATTCTTCGTATTTGTCCCCCCCCCCCCCCACCCTCCCTTTTATCAGAGCCGTGGATAGCTATTGTGGAGCCCTGTGCGAATTTTACATTTTTGGAGCCTTCATCCCAATTTGAAAAGTGACAACAAATTTAACAGCGCCCTTTCTACGCCCGCCCCTCCCCCCCCACCCTCGCAGTACCCGCCCTACGCCACTATCTTTTATAACATTCCTAATAATAACTAACGTTTTTTTTTTCTTTTTGACTGATTTATGGGGGGACGGATGGTCGAGGGTCCCGCCTGGTTCGATCCCAGGTCCTGTTTAAAATTGGCCGAAAGTTCACCATTCAGGTATATTCAGCTTACAAGTGTACCCGACTTTCATTGGTGGAAACTGTGCGTTGTGATAGGTCATATTCGTTTCTTAGACCTTTGCAATATGTTGTTAAATATTTTAACATACAATATGTTGTTCAATATTTTAGCATGCAATATGTTGTTCAATATTTTAGCATGCTATCTGCTATTCAATATCTTAACAGGCTATCTCCTTACTATTCAATATTTGAAGCATGCATTATGCTATTCAATAGTTTAAGCCAAGTATCATATTAAATAAAGAACGCTAAAAAATATTATATCGAAACTGGACTTTTTGAAATAAATTATTATTTACGTGCAGTGAGTAAGATAGAAGCATGGGTTAGAACAGGGATGGGTTGTGGGCTGCAATAGATTCTTAAATGACCAAAAAAAAACTAGATTGAGAGCAGATGCATCTGCTCACACACATTAGGCCTTAAAAATAGATTATATTAAGAGTCATAATTTGAACTCTTTGGGGCCCATCAGAAGTCGG
Organism: Bulinus truncatus; assembly: GCA_021962125.1. Lineage (NCBI taxonomy): Eukaryota > Metazoa > Mollusca > Gastropoda > Planorbidae > Bulinus > Bulinus truncatus. The sequence goes on from JAGDYQ010000069.1 coordinate 2,071,463, forward strand.
AGCCCCAGGCACCCCACCCCAAACCCGCCTCTGTATTTATAATATATGAAACGCAACGAACTGGCAGTGCTGAGGTCCGCAGCTCGTCTTAGCATATCAAATAGCCTAACGACCCAAACTTAGCCCGCGGGCATTAATTTGCCCAACCCTGAACTATAAGTAACTATCAATGAATGTTGAGCTGTTGCAATATTTAGAATATATTCCACACCAGAATCCTGTCCGCATAAGTAATAAATTAATATTGATATTTTTGTAAAAGTTGATTTTGACGGTTTTTTTAAAAGTGTGTTGAAGTTGATACCATAAAAAAACCCAACAATAAACAAACAACCAAACCACAAATCCAAAGAAAAATATATAATACAAGAATATCTTAATGTAAGTATAACCTTCGCATTGTGACGCAGAGTAATTCCTGTCTAGGCGAAAATAGCGCAGAATAAAAAAACAAGCAATTAAGCCTGTTCCATTCTGGACACAGGACGTGTTAGCGCATTTTCTTGTTATGTATCAGTACGTTTGTTAGCTTTCAGTAAATATTTGTAAATTTTGGAAATGTTTATAAATTCAATTGTGTAATGCATATATCTGTAAAAAAAATATTATAAAGACGTTTCTTTAAATTTGAAAAAAAAATTATTTTCTCTTAAATCTAACTACAAGTGGTTTGTGGTTACTGAAATAGGACTCATAATTGAAAACATTCGAAATTGTAGTCATTTAATCGTCCGAAAACTCCGTCAATTGTTGCATAGCTCTGATACTTTCAATTAAACTCAGAACACAAGCTTACTATTTCATTTGATGAGTTTCTTAATGAATCTTGGTGAAACTACGTGCTGCAGTATTTCGCACCAAATGAATGAACGTACAAGGTGTAGAATGGGGCCATATATATAATATATAAGCCCCTTAGGAGCCCTGAAGCCCGTCCCTCAGAAGTCCTATCACGAAATGAACTTTTGATGTACACATGGCAGACCAAGACCTACAAAATGATATATACATCATGGGTTTAGGACTTATGGTTGCTGAGATATAGGGCGCTCCTTTATTAATATAGCTTATATAGTAAAAAACGGTACTTTATAAGCCCGCTTTTACGGCCCTCAGAGGTCAGATCGCGAAATGGAAAAAAGTCATTTATTGGCAGGCCAAGACCTACAAAATGATATATACATCATGGGTCTAGGACTTATGGTTATTGAGATCTAGGGTGATGACAGACAGACAGACAGACAAAACGGGGACAAAAAAAAAATATTTTTCCAGTTTTCGAAAATACACACAATTTTTAACTCTAGGCTAAAGGCACTGCATATTATGTAGGGGGTTAGGTAATTAAAAAAATTAAAACTCTGTTGGGGTAAAAAAAATACACAAATTGTATCCATCTCATACCAACATCGTTTTAATTAGCGAAAAGAACATATGCGAATGACTTACCTGAAGGGAGATAACTCGTCTGTCGTGTGTACGCGGTAGGTTCCCTTGGTTGAAATGAGAATTTTTTTTTTCTGTTTTTGTTTAGCTTTTTCTGCCACTTGAATTAAAAAAAAACCCGTATATTGGTTGTATGTTGTGAGTGTCTGCCTGTGTACTCACCGTGGCGTCAACTGTAGCAATGAGACAAGATGGTGCCAGGCTGTTGGAATGGCGTGGAGGTGAGCTCTTTAAATGGCAGGGTCGGGACTGCGGGGTGTCTGAGCGAGCAGATGTCTTATCAGTGTACCTGTTGCTGGGGGCGCGTGCGGAGAGCTGTGCGTTTAAATGTGTGATATGGAGATTATATGAGCTGTTCAGTTTTAATATATGTGGCTGTCTGTGTATATGCGTGTATGTATGTATGTACACTATGTACGTATGTACGTTTGTAGGTATGTATGTATGTATGTTTGTATGTATGTATGTATGTATGTATGTATGTATGTATGTATGTATGTATGTGTGTGTGTATGTATGTATGTATGTCTGTATCTATCTATCTATCTATCTATCTATCTATCTATCTATCTATCTATCTATCTATCTATCTATCTATCTATCTATCTATCTATCTATTTATCTATCTATCTATCTGTCAATTTGGCTGTCTATTTAAATGTCTCTCTATATGTGCCTGTTAATTATATATATATATATATATATATATATATATATATATATATATATATATATATATATTTCTTTGTATCCATTTTTCAATCCACCTTTCAAATGAGCAATCTTTGTTTTCTGGTTAAGTTCACTGCTCTCTCTCTCTCTCTCTCTCTCTCTCTCCCTCTCCTCTCTCTCTCTCTCTCTCTCTCTCTCTCTCTCTCTCTCTCTCTCTCTCTCTCTCTTCCCCTCTCTCTCTATTACGTCTTCTACCTATTTATATAACAATAATTCTCTATGTTTTGACATCACTGTGTGTCTGTCTTTCGAGTTAATCAAGTCTATCTGTGTGTCTTCCTATTTATTATCAATTCAGTGCAAAAGTTTTATCAATTAAAGATTTATCACGACGTGTTAGATACATATTGAGATTTTATGTTTGGAATAAACTGATTCATAATATTTAACCGTAGTTTAAACACATTCTAATTACCCGGACACACCCACTCGAATAATTTAATAAGTCTAATAGGATGCTAACAAAAATGTACTAATATCAACGTAACAATGTCAATGTAACAATATCGATGAAACATAGCAGTGTAACAATATCAATGAGACAATACCAATGTAACAATATCAATGTAACAATGTCAATGTAACAATGTCAATGAAACATATCAGTGTAACAATATCAATGTAACAATGTCAATGTAACAATATCAATGTAACAATATCAATGAAACATATCAGTGTAACAATATCAATGAGACAATACCAATGTAACAATATCAATGAGACAATACCAATGTAACAATATCAATGTAACAATATCAATGTAACAATATCAATGTAACAATAGCAATGTGACAATATCAATGAGACAATACCAATGTAACAATATCAATGTAGCAATATCAATGAAACAATATCAATGAAACATATCAGTGTAACAATATCAATGTAACAATATCAATGTAACAATATCAATGTCATTGCACTAATGGCTATTGCAGGTATGAAAGGAGGGCACTGCAGACACAGTCCCAAAGTGGTTTATATGATCTAAGAGACGAACACCTCACCCTCACATGGACTTTACAGATTTACATGTGTTTTGAATTGTGAGGGTCTATGCATGGTTCAATGTATGTGTGACATTTATACTGCCTGCTTGACTGTTTGGTAGTCTTTGTATTCACCGAGTGCAGATACCTGCGTGTACCTACATCTAAAGGACTGCCTTTGGGTTTAACTGTTTGCAAGTCTTAGTGTGCACAGAGTGCTGATACCTGCATACTTACATGAACTGATGGCTGGTTACATACTTGTACATGGTTTGATAACAACGATGAGAATAATAACAACTTTTATTTGCACTCTCACTCTCTCTCTCTCTCTCTCTCTCTCTCTCTCTCTCTCTCTCTATCTATCTATCTGATGGCCTTGGTGAGAGATGAGAGGGGTGGGAAAAGAGAGAGAGATGAGATACAAAACATTGCCTTTGTAAGAGGAGAACATTTTCAAGATTTTTTATGACCAGTTCTTTTTTTTTTCCTCTTTGAGTCGAAATCTGTGTCTTTGAAAGTTGATATTACGATGATCCTGAAATGATATAATAAATCTGATTAAAATATATGTTTGCGAAGGTTTGTCGACACACACAGAGACACATACACAAACATACATCTGTAAATAAGGTGGAACGGGTGTACTCGTGTATTCGACAATAAAAACACTCATGTCTATGCTTCCCTTTTAGTGACAAAAATATGTTAGTTTTATTTATTTTTTAAAATTTGGTTTGTGATATTTTTTTTTTAAATGAAGCTCATTGTATGTGTCTGTACATCGTTATGTCGGCCAATTTACACGTTTTGACAATCAAGTTAACGGTTAAATGCATTTGAATGTTCTGGCTTATTTCATTAAGACTCATTACGCAACAAAGGGTCTTTTTTAGGAAATCAACATACATGTATTTCAAGGCTCTGGGAATTCCCCATTCCCTCTCTCTCGGTGTCAATGTCATAATGTTTCATCTCTATTCAGCACGTAATCGTCTTCGGACGGAAGCGGAGTATGGTCTTTTTGGGCGGGCGACCTTTCTTTGGCGGGTTACCCACGGGTGGTTTGGCTAGTTTTTTTATTTTATTTTTAGCGACTTTAACATCAATAAAAAAAATATGTACACAATACATAATAAGAATAATATTTTTAGAATTTTTTTTTTAACTTTTATTTATATAGCGCGTTTTTTGGCGGTCTCTTATTGAGTTTCGGCAGTTTTCGTTAAAAAAATCTGGTAACACTGCTGCAGGGCATTTGTATGTATGTTTACGTATCATATATGACATGTCAAGCAGAATTTCTTTCTTAAGACTTTGTATTCCGACATGTCTTTGGTCTAAAAAAAAAAGGTCAAACTTCGTATAATTTGTTTTAAAAACAAACAAACAACAACACCTCCCCAGAGACATAAAATGATAAACACTCCCTCTACCACTATGTTGTTCTGCCAATGTTTCACTCGGTGTAAATGAAGCGGCAATAAGCCACTAAAGTGAGAATTAGCGGAGCTCCCTGCATTCTGTCACAGTACCTCCATAACCTGCTAATCATGTTGTTGTCACTAACACTGTCAAGCGACGTCAATAAAATCAATAACTGCACTTCTCCTACTTTGTTCAATTTGAGAGAAAATAATGTATAATATTAACCTATAAAGTCCTACAGAGCTTTTTTATACCATGATAAAATTTAGTTGACAAATCAATACGGAAAACTTTATCAGATAATAAAATGTACCATAGCTCAACAAGCTATCCATCCATCCATCCATCCGTCCGTCCGTCTGTCTGTCTGTCTGTCTGTCTGTCTATCTATCTATCTATCTATCTATATATCTATCTATCTATCTATCTGTCTAATCTATACGTATCCATCCATCCATCTATCTATCTATTTATCCATCTATCCATCAATACACACTTCCTTTGGTCCATCAATCTCTCTGTTTATAAAACTACTTTCCATTTAAATCTATCTTAATTATCTAAAATCTGCTCAACATAGTTAATCTGTCTGTCATATATTTTTATTTCTACATTTGTGTCATCTATCTGCCTTTTATCTATCTGTCAGTCTTATGCAAATCTAAGAATGATATATCAATCTCCAAGCTGTTGAAGAAACCAAATACCCTAACACCCAGTGTTAGTTTTATATGGGTCTATACAAAAATCAAGAGAGGAAATTGTTCTGCGACTAACATAGGTCACTGCCGCTAAATGCGCAGGCAAAACGGTAACAACAAATTAGTCCTACTTAATAGCTTTAACTGATACTAAAAATATAATATAGTCATGGCCAAAACTATTCTCAACACTCAAATCCAAACATCTTGTTGCTTTTTTTTTCTGTTTTTAAGCCTGCCATCTTTGCTTTTACCGAGATAAGCTAATATATACGTCACTCCAGAAAACAATATCACTGAATTACGTCATCATTATCAGTTATACCGTACTTTTGATGTTCATTTGTTCATTTTTAGAGCATTTTTTTTAAACTGACAATAATGTTGTGCTAGATTTTTCCAATTATTTAATCTTCCTTGAAAAAAAAGAGTTAATTTTGTTGAATAAGTTTTTTTTTTTTTTTTTTTGCTTTCATTTTTTGATGTTTCTATCCTACAATATGTATTTGGCATGCCTGAAATATTGTGAAATCCTCAAACCCGAATAATATTAATGAGATGACAATGGTATGCATGACGTGAATACCTAGAATTACATATTACCGCAATGGCTTTTCTGAATGCGAAATCTATTCTCGAACATTCCTCGGGAATTCCATTAGCCAGGATATGCCATCTGGCATGTTGTCTTAATAAAGATGTAATAGGTGTAACGCTAATGTAAAAAGTAATGCGGTAAAAGTAATATAGAGATAACACATTAAAAAAGTCCAGATATGACAAGACAGCTCTTGAAAAATGATTCGTTTCAACCGGAAATACTTTCAGCTGTCTCGTGATGTTGCAGATTTTGAATGAGTCGAAGTGAGTTGATTCAATGATTAAATCATTTTCTTGTAAAAAAGAAAGGGGAAAAAATTGGGGGAAACGCTGTTTTGGGGTTAAGCATTGATAGAAATGAGATTTTAAAAACAAAGTCAAGTAAAGAGATGTTGAATATCTACTGAAAGGAAACATCTGGAAATTATTTCGTTTCGGGGGGTAGAGAGAAGAACATTAGGAAAGAGAAGTTATTCGGATAAGTGCAACCTGATAAAGATTAAATCAAAAATTAAGAAAGGAAATGTATTTGAATGAAAACCAAATGGTGCTATCAATTTATTGCAAGTTTTACTTTGATTATTTTCTATTTCTTCCTTTTTTTTGTGTGGATCACTTGCAGAAATATATGTGTATGTTAAGTTAAGTGAAAACATTGTGGAAACAAAGAAAAAAAAAATAGAAGTCAAACGACAAACTGATTTCTTCAATTGGTCTACCTCCCCTCTGCAAGGGTAGACAAGCACAGGTATCAATACAGGAACGACAACTTACAAGACAAGCGCAAAAATGGCATGGTATAACGAAATTAAAGCTTAATAAAAATCATGCTTAAAGGTAAATAAATAAAATAAAATAAATAGTTAATAAATATTTTTTAATACAGTCGGTTTACATATTTGCTGCTGAGATTATTATTATTATTATTATTTAAATGTACAGAAAGTTAAAATGTGAGTATCGCATTGCGATAATAAGCGCTGCTAAAGATGTAAATATTTACCTGGCGACTGTAAACACAACTGAATAGTCTCGCACAACAACGTTGGTTGGGGGTAACTGCAGGAAACAATGAAGCAATTTAGGCCCAAAAAAAAGTTGGCAATTAACTTAAAAATAAAAAAAAAGGAACCATTATTCAACGAAATGAGATCACACAAAAAAAAACAACTAACAACTACAACAACACAACGTAGTAAACGTCCCCCTCCCTCCCTCCCCCCTTTTGCCACTCACAAAAACACACAAGAACAAATTAAAAGAGGCCACATGTGGAGGCATCTTGATTAGTTCTCTAGTGAAAAAAAATTGGATAGTTTTTAGTAATGTAAACAGAAATACATTCCTGTACAGATTATCCACGCCAGTATACACTGACGATTTTTACGCAGTTTGTAAGAGATGCAGGAAACGTATGAATCCGTTGCTCAGCGGCGTTGTTTTGGATGGGCAGACATCAGGCGTGTCAGTACCTGCAAAGTGACCCTCCCCCTCCCGGTTTGGGACTTTTGTTTTGCTTGATAAGCACGAAGCGAAAAAGTTTGCACGACATAAAAAGTAAGGAAAAGGGATCCAGAAGGCTCTCCCAACATCTCCACCCCATAAAGTCGTCTCAGATTTTCAATTGGACCTGATTTATTAGTAACGATCTTGAAAAGCTGTTATTGCGGGTTTTTTTGTGTGTGGTGGGGGGGCTCATAAATACAATCTTTG
>JAGDYQ010000069.1:2079571-2343756 GCA_021962125.1 Bulinus truncatus
TGGCTAAAGATAAATGAAATTTTAAAAAAAAAATTAACACTGAATATATCATGATAGCTTAGCTTACGAAATAAGAAAGTTTCTTTAATTCAACATATTTTTTATCACCGATGGAAGAATTTATTTATTTTTTCTTTTTTAAAACAGAAAAAATAAATAAATTATACAAGTTCTATAAGAAATATGTTAGCCATATCAACAAAGATGTCTTGATGCATCTGATAAATGTATTCATCCTATGCTACTTAGTGATACAGACAATAATAATAATAATAGAAATAAAAATGCCATTAAATACAAAAAGACCTTTCTGTTGTCAGTGGGCTCAATGCACAAATCAGTGAGTCTCTTGAGAATCTATCAGAAAGTAACACAGAAAAATGCAGATTTTAAAGTTTTAGCTAAGCTTGTGATGAGACGCTACCATCATAGTCATTGTGAAAAAAAAAATGTTAATGTAAGGTAAAGAAAAAAAAAATGCACAAAAATCTTTGGGAATTTATTAAAGGGGGAAAAAAAAAAGTCACAATTTTGAATGTCATTCATATTTAGCGTACTTCATTATATATTACTGAATCATTACAAAGGACACTGAATCGAAATTTTTTCGGAGTAAGAGACTTAGAGGTAGAAATATTTATGCTTGGGAAAAATTTGAAATTGTGCGTTTTTTGTTAACATCATATATGTGTTATCTATGACACCTCTTTTAAATATTCTCGAGAGAATAAAGACGTCAATAGCTGTAGAGGTATTTTAAAGTCTACTCCATAGATTAGTTTTTACAAACAATGAAAAATGTAGATGCTGATCAATACTGTACAATACAGTATCTGCCTAACAATTCCGTAATTTGCTTTTTATAAAAAAAAAAATTTCACGTTTTGAATTCTAAACAATGTTGTTTTTCTAACAGCCAAATGAGAAATAGTCTGCTTATGCAGATAATAACAAACTGCAAAAGGATTGAGAGTGAAATAAGGCCATTAGACAATAAGTGCTGAAAATGTCGTGAAAGAAAGCCATCTAAAAAATAAGCTTAATTGCAAACCATCACAAGAAAATATAGATAGAGCTGCAAGAGAAAAATGTGTGAGCAGATGTGTGGAAAATCTGGTTTAAGAAAATTATTCACATTCATAATTTTTTGCTCATTGAGATTTTTATTAGGCTTTCTCTAATGAGGAAGCGGGATAGAAAACAAAGGTTTTCTGGTTAAGTGCGGCCCTTTTGATATTTGTTACGTTTTGAGATTTACTATTAACTAATATTAATTTATATAAACACTTCATCTATCTGCTCTTGAAAAGTCTGCCCCTTCCTGATGTAGAATGAGCAATACTTTCAATCCAATATCGCAATCATTTCATCAGGATTCATCAAATTCTACCGTGTATTAAAAGATACTTAACAGTGAACTTTGACAAACAAAGAGTGTTATGAAGATGCTTTTAAGAGGAACATGCTCTTCTTAAGCAATAAATAAACAAAAGGCAACTCCAGCAATGTGCGAGATACAGTAGCAACAAACACTGACCGCTTTTATAGTCTTGTAGTTAACACTGGAGTCGCTGCTTATTGGTGGCCCAAGGTCCAGGTCTATGGCTGACTCACCGTCGTTGTGACCCTGCCATGGAAATAAAAAAAAAAAACATTTCACATCAATTGGTTTATTGATCGCTAGTTTCAAACCATATGAGTGAAGTTTAAAAAAAAAATGAACTAGATCCTAATCACCTTTTAAATTCTGTAAATCTAAGAATGTCTACAAACATTTCTCAATAAAAATCACCACACCCTTTACTCAACAGTGGAAGAAATAACATTAAAATCTTCAGACATCAGTTTTCTTTTTAATATCTTACACTGCCACTTCCAGCCACAATTGTCAGTTAAATTTTTATAACCCAAACTTCCACTAAGAATAAATCATTTCTGACTAGGTGACCAGTGAATGTGTCTAAAAAATATTTTTAAAAAAGGGTGAATAACAAATTCAAATTTTAACTCTGCAGCAAACAAGAAAAATTGATTGTGCTGATTTCTATGTAAATAAAATACCGCAACTGTACAACCTAAAGAGCTTACAATGTGATCTTTCTTTTTGGACTTCTTTTCACTTTTTTCTGAGCTTTCTTTCCCTTCCTCCCCTTCTTCATTGTTGGCCGACTTTTTCTTCTTCTTTTTAGGGGCATCATCTCCATGTTTACTTTTATAGACCCACAATTCTGACTTTTCTACCAACAGCCTGAGCTTGTCCAAGTCTGACTTGATCTGTCTGTAGTTCTCCACATCACTATTGGTCACCAACAGCTGGACCTGTAGATGTGAAAGCAAGTAGTGAATCAACCTTGACACAAGCAATAAAACTAACAAATTTCAACCCTACTCACAACCAAGCAATCTGTCCAATGAATCATAATTATCCAAATAAATGAGTAATACATCTCTCAGTAGCCTAATTAAAAAAAAAAAAATTCTTAAATCTACAGCTGTACAAGTGCATAAATATTATAGAGAAAATTTCACCAGTGCTTTAATCTTTCATATACTTGCATTTTAACATTTTACTTACAGACTTAGGCAACAGAAAATGATTACAAGCTATGAAACAGAATATGAAATGTGAATACAGAAAATAAAAATAAAAAAAAACCTGTGTAAAAGCGTTCAGGACTTCTTGCCGCTGTGAAAAGTGACGAAATAAGAGCTGCAAAGCCCCAGATACCAACGGAGGGTAGTTGTGCATCACCATGTTTAGTAAAACCCTAAGGAACATTTTTCCTCCTTGACCATCAAGATCTAGCTCATCACTGTGATCAGAAAAAATACAACATCAGTAATACACTTGAGTTGTAAGTATTATCTTATAAATAAACACATTTCGTAGCAAGTGGGTAGATTGGCATTTAAATCAATTGTTGGAAAAGCTTACACAACTTAGCAAGGCTAAATCCATACTAACCTTCCACCAAAAACATCTTCAGCTTGAGTAGATATGCTGTCAAGATCAAGCCCTTGAAATAATAGGAATGCAATATTATAAAAGGAGAAATACCACATGACTTTAAAAAAAACTATGGTAGAAAAGCTATAATGACAATATTACATTTATTTTGTTTAAAAAAGACAATTTACAGAATCAATTTTATTTATTCAAAGAATAAATATCAGCTGTTACTGTCTCAATAACTAAAAACAATATTTATATATAGCTTAAGATTAAATCTTATGAAAGAAATCATTTTCGTACTTTTCCCCCAAAAAATTACCTAGTCAGATTGCAGACACTTATATATATATTTAAAAAGTTTATAGGATATGAAAGACTGATGGTTTACTCACAAAAAGTCAGAGAGCTTCAACCTATTACTTTTTACATGAAATTATTTCACAGCCATTCATTTAAAAACATAATCACTAACTACTTTTAATTATCTTGGAAAGAAATAATTTATTCATTATTAGTTTCACAGTTGAATTAATTAATGAACATCAATTTTTAATATGGTTCAAATATTAAACTCTAAAAAGTTACAAATATTTTTATTATTATTAAATGCAGGAAAAATAAAAAAATAAAAATATGTATTAATCTTTGAGACCAATTTACTGCAGTAGTTAAATAAGCAGAGTGGCCTGAACAAATTTACCTGCTCTGTGAAAATATCAAACAAATATTAAGGTAAAAATGTGCAAGCAAGGTACATTACTAACAATAAAATATTTCAACAACAGGTATGAAATATTAAAATGCGACTGAATGCAGCAGAAATATAAATTACTAGTGGTTAACAGGTGTGCAGCTAAACTTGAGATCAGGAGGCTTTGTCATTCAAATATTGCCCTTTCTTTTTTTTTTTGTAAATTTCAAATACAACATGAGAAAACTGAAAAGTTTAAAACAGTAAGTTATTTTAATACATGTATATTAGAAAGTATTGATGGAAGGATCAAGTTTTTAATTATTTTTTTAAAATTACAAATCAAGTGGTAATCTATTATTGCATAATATAACTACTAAATGTGCAATGAGTCATATAGATATATGCAGCTTTAAAAAAAATGTGAAGGAATACAAAAAAGTAGTTTTTATTTATTGCAAACTTGAAATGTAAAATTTTGGTTTGAGACAAGCAGAGTGAGTAAAAAAAAGGAACAGAGTTACTCAATGGAAAACAACACAGGAGCATGTGATGGTGGGGAGATCAGGGGAAACGACACCACAGAGAGACCCAACCAACAAAAAAAAGAGACCTACGTATGTTGGTATTAGACTTGTATACAGGGCTGCTATCTAGCTGGGGTTGTATCTGGGACTTAAACATGGCCAAAATCCAGGCCAGGCGATAGTCCAGGCGCACATGCATCAGGTACTAGGTGCAAGTGGGTATGGTCACATACATATAGTGTTAGTAGAGTAATTTCAGAAGAAAAAAAAAAAGATCATAAAAAGAACCTATACCAATCAATAATTGACTATTATTTCAATAGTAAGAAAAAATATTTTAACGGATGTCTATGTGTGATACAGTTCACCTACAAATAGAAAATATAATAAAACAGACATTAAAAATAATCTTTGAAGGTCTTAGGTTATTCACCACTGAGAGTAAAGAGGTTAAGAGATATTTATAAATAATAATAAACATATCTTTTAGTTTTAGTGAAGCTGATAAATCAGTCAATAGTTAAATATGAAAACAGAATCACAAAAATATATTGTGGGCATATGAAGTAGAAAAATTTCTTTGAAGTGTAAGTTATTTTTATCGAAATCCAAAAATAATAACCAAGAAATAAAAAGGAAAATTCATAAAAAATGTAGCTGCCAGACCATATAAAAAAAATTCTTTTTTCACGAAAACCAAATTAGAAAAAAAAAATTACTAAACAAAATACTGAATGTTAAAAAAATGAACAAATGTATTCATTTTATATAGCATTTTTAGGTCTGTTTTATTGTTGTTTAGTGGGAGCATGACAGATGAACTACGGAGCCTCTACTAAAAATATTAGTAAGATGGCAATGAATGCTTTCTTGAAGCCATGCAAAAAAATAAGCAGTTTTAGGTCCTTTATAAATGAGAAAAGAAGTTAGAAAATGCTTGAGAAAAAAAAACTAGATATAATAATGCCTGGGTTGTTTACCAGTCTTTTCATTTGGATTATAATTTTCATCATGTTCCTTCTTGAAAATTGAGAGAAGGGATGTAATTCTGAAATCTAGCCTTGTGTCCATTATGAACTGAAATAGTAGCAACACCCTACATCTGAGAGCAATTCGTTTACATGTTTCTATTTATTCTAAGTGTGAATCAGAAACTTTTACAAATGGAGCAAGTTTTTTTTTATTGCTTCTTTTATAGCCAAATATTTTTAAGAAACAGCAATTTTTTAAAATTAATTATCCTCCATTTTTTAACAGGCCCACAGGTGAGTAAACAAGAGTCTCAAAAGCTCATTTAAATATTTTACCTTAAGTATCTCAATGATCTTCAATTTTGTGTCCATGATTTTTGTATCTTCTTCTTCCTCTTTCTTTTTCTTATTTTTCAACTCGGTGGCTTGTTGAGACATAGGAATATCTAAATCTGGATCTGCGTGACAGGGATTTTAAAATCAATTGGTCACATCAAAGCTTGCAATTTTTTAGTTTAGTTATTTTTTTATCAGCATTTTTGATTGAATTTTTTAATATACATTGTGACTCCTACAATTAGCAATATAAGTTTTTATTAGCTGAAATAAGTGACGCTGATACTACATGCATATCTATACAACTGCTAGAGGCCTTAGTTCAGTGGTTCTCAAAGTCTGGGGGTCACGGAAAAGTTTTCAGCGTTTTTGAAAAGGGCTGTCCATTATTTATGTCAACAAATTTTTGGCGATCCAGGGATTTACCTCCCCCTTGTCAACAACTTGTCAAACTTCCAGAAACCCCACTGCCATAAAATTACGTCAACATTTGATTACCCCCTAAAAAGGTGGCTTCCAAAATGTTTATGTGGCAAAATTAGTAGGAATATAGTTAGTTTAATTAAAATACTGAATGTTAGTCGAGTGTGTAACACAGGACTATACTATAGCCTGTAATTTCCTATTTATTAATTATAGATATATTAAATTTAAAAAAAAGTAACATTGTTACGTCAACTTTTCTTGACCTCCCCCCATTGTCAACAATTGTCAAAAATTTTCTACCCCCTCCCCTCATTGTTTAAATGTGTGTTGACTTGTCAACTTTTCTTGAGACCTCCCCCCAGCTATCAACAATTGTCAAAAATTTTCTGACCCCCCTCCCCCTATTTTGTTGACATAATTAATGGACAGCCCCAAAATTGGGGCAAATTGAAAAATTAATTGATTGAAAAAAAGATGTGTGCTTTATTAGAACTATAGATATAGAATTTAAAAATAAAACTTTTGTTGATGATAGGGTGGGCCTCAAGAACAAAATAGTTTTAATAGAGGGTCACTAAGCGTAAAGGTTTGAGTCCCTTTGCCCTTGGTTATTTTAGAGTTATTTCATCTTTTTAGACAAACTCAAAACTGTTTTTTTTATTTTACATACCAAATGTACTGCTTTTTGGAATATAATTGCTTTAACACAAACTGGAATGTCTGTTTTCAATAATTTAGAACTTTATAGTAGGTTTCAGTAATCAAATACACATAAAAATATAGAGATAAGAAGTACAAAAGCTGGTTTTGACAAAGAAAATTTATAAATCTTGGTAAATAAAATAATTTTCAAGTAATCAAAAAGAAATATCTTCAGGCTGCTATTTACCTTCAGCAACAACTACAGAAACTGGCAATATGACTGCTGATGTTGCAATTGATTCAGGAATACAATCTAGTATACTCAGAAGTGTCTTCGTTAACCTCAGCAGATCAGAGAAAGAGTAAAATCCAAAGTAGATGAGTTGTCTTGCCAAGTTCACAACCTGAATAAATTCGATTTCACAGTAAAACATTTTTTTTTAATGCATAACAAATTGTGTAAAAATTATATTATATTGATACACACAAAATAATAGTTGAAATTATAACCATTAGCCCAAAATAATAGAACTGAAGCAGAATTTTTTATTTTGAAAAATAAAAAAAAAAAATTTTCAGTAAATATTTACCTACAGTGTATTTATAAACCAAAGGACTTACTTCATAGGTAAGATTGTTCTGCTCACCATCAGCCCAAGCTTTGTTGACAATATTACACAGGTAGTCTTCAACAAATGCTATAGTGGGGTCAAACTTTTTCTTAACTTCTTCCTTTTCAGGGGCTTTTGTGATATTTGACTCGTAGCTTTAAAAAAAATTTTTTAGGTTTTGGGTGCTTTAGAACAACATCAAATGTTGATTCCAAAATTTAGTCAGCATGTATTTAGTTTAAGTTTTCTATTGAACAAAAGGTAGAGTTAACTTAAATTAGTTTCCACAGACAAAACTAAATGTATGGAAGAATGGGGGCTGAAAGTAACAAATCATATTTAACCTTTATTTAACCAGCCCAATCCGAGGCATTAGGTTTCTGTGTATGTATTTGTATCATCTATAAAACTTACTGATAAACTCCTATTTTTGGAGAAAAAAGCATATTTTAGGATGACAATTATTTAAGGGTCATCACTTTCTTATTTGCTCATGCTTGTGGATGCAAAAGAGCAAGCCTTTGTGATTTACTTAGCCATTATAGAGTTATATTATTTAGACAGTGTATCATGTTCCTTCCTGGATAAATTACTGTCTCTAGCTTAGTGGCAGAAGTAGGATTTGAATCCATGCCCCAGTAGAGACTGGTGCTTCAAAATACACTTTATGAACAGTGTTACTATCAACCAACATCCCGCTAATCATTTGCTCATTAATTAAAATATAGGTAACATACTCTTCAATGGAGATTTTTTGAGGGATTTCTGACCACAGTCTTGCAAACTTGACTGGCTTCACTTGTTCCTGAGGATCTCTATCTACATGCATAGACAGCATCAGTCTACAAAAAGCTGCTCGCAGGTCAGGGGGAAGAGATTCATCAGCCATACATCTATTATAAGAACAATTTTAAATACTATGGAATAAACATAATTTATGGATATCATCAATGATTCTGTACAAAATTATTTGAGTGTATATTTGTCATATTAAAGTATATATTAAGATTGCACCGATATTTCTTGGAAAGAGAACACATTGTGTGAATTAACAGTCTGGCTGTGACACACTGTGAATTAAAATACTGAGATAGTGCAGCTAGCACAGGTTCCCCCATACCTTTTTTTCCCAATGTTAAGCATCTTATTTTCCAAATTAAGGTAATAGATCTCAGCCCACAATGAGAAAAAAAGCTGATTCATCTATCTTGACCCATCCCATCTGCGCATACTTATTGCTCAAGACGAGAACAACCTTAAGTTCCCTAATCTTTATTTTTTAATTATACTCTTAAAAAGCAACATTATAGAAAAAAAAGTATTTATAAGGAATAAGAGAAGAATGTATACTCACAAATCAAAACCAGATGAAACATGCACAATTTTTAAAGATATAAAATAATTATGCATGTACCAAAATATGGTACATTTTTTTTGTTGGTTTAGAAAATAAAAGCCTCAGAAACAAACACAAAATTAACAATTGGACATTATGCTTACTTGAGAATAAGATCTACATCAAGAGATTCACTGAGTTTGTTAATGGCAAGGTACTGTCTGTCCAAGCACATATGAGAGAACAGATCAAGCTGATGCCTGCAACATGTTTTTTTATCTTCAGTTTACAAAAATAAATATCAGAAAAATTAAAAAAAAAAAAAACACAGTAATAAAAAAAATCCAATCCCATGTAAAAGTGACATGAATGCACCTGTAATAGTCAAGGATTTCCTTGTCAGCCTTGATATTGTCAGCAGCTCCCATGGCCAGCTCTCTGATACCCTTCTGACATCTGTACTCCGCCCCTGTGGAACCGAGGACTTGCCTCACGCTGCTCTCTTCTTTGCTGTTCCCAGACTTGTCATAGGTGGGATCCCAGAACAGCACAACCTCATCATCTTCATCCATGGTCATCACAGTTCCTTCTTCACCTTCGGCTGGCATTTCATATTCCATCTGGGTTCGAATTAGTCTAAAATTACAAAATTTGTAAGATACAGTTTTCAAAAAAAAAATTCATTGTCAGTAAAGAATAAAATAAACTACATCAAATCTAATGTAAATTTCATTGCTTAGAGAGGATTCTAAAAAAAATGAAACAAATAGATACAAGTTTAATAACAAAGTAAAATTTGTGTCTAAACAATAAAACATAATACCTGGTTTCAATTAGTATATCTTGATTTTCAGGTGCTAACAAAGTCTTACAAATGAGCTCTTGGGTAATTGGAATAGCCACTTTGCTACACACACAAAGATCAGCAAGGTAGTCCAAAAATCTGTTCATTCAAAGCACAAATAATTATTTTTTTTATTTCCAAATGTTGAAGAAATTTAGTTTAATTACTGCACCTTCAACAACTTGCGTAACAAACAATCAATTCACAAAAAGTAATGAAAAACACAGTCAATTACTGCATCTTCAACATCTTGCGTAACAAACAATCAATTCACACAAAAAGTAATGAAAAACACAGTCAAATACCTTGGTTCTTTTTTCCTCCTGACTAAAGAGACAAACATTTCAATCTCAGGTTTCTTAATGTGCTTTTCCAAAAGCTTTCGGTTGTTGTGGAGTAATGCAGTGATAGTGTCTTCAGCGAGTACATCATAACCAATCTGTCGCTGCATAAACTGCAACTTTGTGGCAACATATTCCTATCATGGAGGCAACATCAGTATAAAATTATAAATACTGTTAAGGTAAATTTAAAACTAATAGCCAATGCAAGGATTCAATAGATGAAATCATCGTAACTTTTATTTTATTTTTTTATAAATATTACACAGCAGAAGCCATGATTTAATTTTCACTGAAATTATATGAATTTATATGACATTACAAGACATTATTTCTCTGAAATTTAGTTTATTAAAAACCATACCTGGTTTTTCCTATAATTCTGAAAGGATAACTTCAGAAGCCTGTAACAAAGTCGGCACAAATGCCTAAATGCTGCATGTCTCTGATCTGCAAGCTCCTCCATCGACTGCATAAGGGCACCATCACCAACATCATTAAAAGGAGCTTGTAGTATTTTAAAAATCTGAAGCATTTAGTAAAAAAAAAAAAAAAGGTCAGCACTGTATTAAAGTGAAATTCAGACGGTTTCTTTTTTCTTTTTATGAATTAAAAGGTTTTCATTAAAATTTCTACCCTTAGAGTACTGTTGATGAATTAAATCAAATTTATTAAAAAAATATATAAGTCTAGCATAAAGCAGTGAACAGAAAACTGTTTTGCAGTAGTCAATTACCTGCTTTAAAATATTTTGTTCTCTAATAAGTTTTTGTCTCTCTCTGTCAGGTTTGGTGATGACAAGATCCAGACAATCTCCGGTCGGGTTAGACAGCTCTAGGTGACCCAGAAAGTAGATCACATCAGTGATCAATTGGATCACAGATCTACAATGAAAATCGCATTGTTAAAAAAAAGAGTATAAGTTTAGGATCAATTGAACTCAACTTATTGAGGCAGCAAATCAAATTAACTAAATAGAAACAAACATACAACTTTTGCATTAAAATTAAAGCTTTAAAAATATTATGAATTTACAAAATACATGTAGCCTAAATAGATATACAACTAACTTCCTTATCAATCAGAAGGGTTATGCATACAGCTTAATTAGTGTTAAAAGTTTCAGATGTAAAAATTCTATGTAGTTTGCATTAAGTATGAAAACAAGCCTGACCATTTTTTATTTCAGTTTAAATGGATGTCAAATTAAGCAGAAGCAGCCTTCAATATATCTCATTCTCAGCACAAGTTAACCCAGACATGGGCAAATCATTGTCCGCATGCCATTTCTGACCCACTATGCTGTTTGATCCGGCTTGTGCTCTGCTCCTCTCCACTTTGTCACATTAATGAAATTTACCATTTTATGATTTATATTGTTTCAAATAAACACTCCATCTGCTCTTTACCCAACCCGCCTGTAAATTTTAAGAACCCAAAGTGGCCAGTGATTCAACCCTGAGTTAAACCAATGCAATGCTACAAGAAGTTTACTGTAGCATAACCTGAATATCTTTTTTTCTTTAACTTTGGGAACACTTCTTAAGATATATTTACCAGGGTAAGTACCACACATTGTATACTGCTCAATTATAAGGGAATACAAAGTATGTCACAAGTTAAAAAAAAAAAAAAGACTTTTTAAAACTGAAGAAAAACTCCATGATTTATCTTCAAATTTTTTTTCCAAAAAAAAAAAGAAAAAAATTTCCATCCTGAACCAATGGTTTTTATTTTTAAAAAAGCAACTGGCTATCATTATTATTTTGGAACTTCAGTTCATAATATGGAAACAATTAATTATAAAAGACCAAAAAAATCCCAAGATCCATCATAACCCGGTTAATGGTACAGATAAAATGGTTATTGAAAAACTAGTGCAATGATATATTAAAATAGCTTATGCTTGATATGACACTTTCTAAACAGATTTATTTCAAGCTTGTTATCCTGTTCACAGAATACGTTAAACATTTGCTATGAACTACTATTATTTAACCATCTCTAGCGCTGATCCTAATCAAAACTTGTATGCTTTCTTCTACATGTACAAACCCAGACCTCCTCTGATTCTGAGTGATGGAGGATTTCTCCAGTTTGTTAGCGATCTCTGTCAAAACTTTGGCTGCGTCATTAGCGAAGTCAAGGTCTCTCACTTCTTGAGCAGATACAGGAACAATTGCAAAAGCTTCTTTATCCTCTTTGATTTTTGCACAACCAACCTTAGAGTACCAGTCAAATCAATAAATTATTGATGCAACAAGAATATTTTTTTAAAGAAATTATCAATTTATCAACCCCAAGTAAAATAATGAAATATAAATAGGACCAGCACTAATTGCTGATGAAATGCAAGTCCTGGTTTTGCTGCAGCTTGACAGAATAAGAGTGATAAGCTCACAGCATAATCAAAGTTTCTCTCAGGTTTGATAAATAATAAACGAACTGGAAGAAATAAAATGTATCTTTAAGACACAATACATTTTATTTGCAGTACACTAACCACTTAAAAAGTTATCTTACCTTATTCATGATAGGCTTATCCTCATCTTTATCCAGGGGAATGCAAGTACTATGCACCCAGGAATCTGTGCACAAGTGATGAAGACGAACGTACGTTTGCCTACATGGAATTCAGATAGAAAAATTATAAAGATTTTGAATAACTAGTAGATTTTAACATTTGTTACAACCAATGCTATCATAATGAAACATGTTCTAAATAAAACTATTTTTAATAAAAATCCTACCTTGGGACTAATGAGTCAGTTCTTATCATTGTGGTAGGGTCTAATTCAAAAATGGATGCTATGTCATGACCATGTGGGACAGAGACCAAGCAGTAAACAGGAAGGTTGGGCTGACCCCGCAATTTACTTCGCGTTACATCTGGCGTGGGATCTGCATCAACCTAAAAGTTAAAACCAAGCAAAAAGTTTACATGCATATAAAGCCTACATATATACATGCATGCATATCAGATCTTGAACATTAGCACTTACATTTTATAATAAGACAAACATTTTCATAATGGTGATCTCAAGTCAGGGCTACTGAATGGCTTTACAAAAATATTTATTGAATAACTTTCACTAAACTTTTTAATGTCAACAATTTATTACAGCTAGCTATAGCTGATATGTTGTTTTTTTTTGTCACATTAATGCTATAAATTACTGTCATAAAAAAAGTTTTAAAAAATAATAAGGTAAAAAAGTGGCCTAAATTTTAAAAATCTTACTTCTGCAGCAAGGTACTGTCCGGTAGCCAAATGCTTAAACCGAAATAAACTATTCCAGTGTCCAGCTCCTCCCCGACAGGGATCATGTTGCACAACCTGGATTCAAGAAGAAATCAATATTTATTATAATTTATCACCACCTACCAGAATATACAGATTTTTGCTTTTATTTGTACATTCCATTCATCAAGAAATACAAAAATTTAAG
The DNA here is from genome assembly GCA_021962125.1 of Bulinus truncatus. Lineage (NCBI taxonomy): Eukaryota > Metazoa > Mollusca > Gastropoda > Planorbidae > Bulinus > Bulinus truncatus. Next base: position 2,092,699 of record JAGDYQ010000069.1, read on the forward strand.
TACAAATTAATCTTCTATACCTCCACTTCCCACAAGGCTTTAGAGCTTGTGGCTGCCGTTGCAGATGTTCTTCCAGTTGTACGTAAAAACACATACTGCTGCTTCTTATATTCATCTCCTGTCAAAAACTTTTCTTGTTCAGCATGAAAAAGTCTCACCACGTCTCCCTGTTAAAAATTTATTTTAAAATTATCAAAAAAAATAAAGAGCTTTTTTCCCCTTAAGATGACCTACTGTACTGTTAATTATGACGATATAGCAAATTTTACAATCGCCAGATGGTCTGAATTCAGTGATACAGTCTGAATAAAGAAACAACTGACTAAAAAGATAATCAAAAAAGTCGGCACAGGAGACCAAAATGATTTTTTATATTATCATATAAATAAAACACATAATACACTTCCTGCTTGTCCTTAGTCCGTAAAGTTCCCTCAGCCCAAAAGGGCCATCCTTTAATTCCCCAACTTGTCAGGTACCCATTTAAAGCTGGGTCGACTTATTTCCCATGGTTCTCGGCGAGGATATAACCCAGGACTATCAGGTCAACAGTCGAGTATCTAAACATTTCACCTGGAAAAATTCCCATGGTTCTCACCAAGGATCACACCCAGGACTTTCAGGTCGACAGTCCGAGTATCTACACCACTCTGCCATCCGTCCCCCTTAGTCTGTAGGGAGGCTAGGAATAGCTCATTATTAATGAAAGGAAATTCCCATTCATAGTAAAGTTGAAATGAAAGTTGGTGCGAAATTAAATTAATGACTGAACAGGCTTCTCTATAAGAAGTTGTATTTTTGTAACATTGAAGAATTTATACGATTATTTCGTCTTATTCAAAGATTGGATGATTACTGATTTCAAATCAACTATTTTATGTTTTTCCCTACTTTTGTTTTGATCTAATTCGATACTGTTTTGCCTGTTGTGCGAACTGTTTAGACTAGAATTCTCCATTAAAAAAAAGACAATATAATTAATGTAATATGTTAATCTATAATAAAAGCCTAGACATGCAGCTTCAAAGAATTCAGTGGCTGCAGAAATAGCTGAACTTTTCTTTATCTCATCCCAATGAATGATTTGTATAGGCTCTTTAAGGAATCTTTTTTTAATAAAAACAAAAATTTCAACAATAAATTTTTAAAAAATATATAAACAACTCAAAACAAAAAAAAATTATTTTGATTATGAATAAAAAATGATTATAAGCTCACCCCTTTAAGAACATCATCTTGATTTTCTTTATAATCCATAAATAGCATAACTTTCCAACAAGTGTTGCTGCTGACTGAATTGACTTCCTTACAACCAGGATTATCAATTAAGTCGCAGTTGCTGGCATGCAGTGGTTGCCCAGCATTGACTGGGTTTAACACAACCTTATCACCAACTACAACCTAAATGACATGTTACACATTGAACAGGATGAAAAGATGGTTGCTTATCTTTTGCAGCTAAGACAGGATGTGAGGTTATTAGTCAAAAGTCTTTTAATATAAATACATTCATGATTAAAGGCTACTAAACTAATATGATCAGAGAAAAACTAAGATGTATAAAATTAAAAAATGAAAAACAACGACCTGTATTTAATTATTTTAGACACATTAAAAGCTGATGATACAATATATTCCTATTTTTAGATAAAATTGATCTAAAAATAGGATAATACATTTATCATTTATGTATTGCAAAATTTACAATCATATATGAGCATCCATACAAATTTATAATAATTTTTCAATACTAAGATAAAGTTCAATAATCTTTTTAAAGAAATGCCCATTAACCAAACATTATGCAAAACTATGATAAAATGGAAGCATTAAAAAAAAATTGTATCCAAGAAACTTAAAACATTCAAATCACCTTATCTCCTGGAGAACTGTGTTTATAAAAGGGTTGTATGTAAAACCAAGAGCCTTCATTTCCAGAACTGTCTAAAATAACTCGCATTGCATTTTTCTCTAATAGGGCAGGTAATCGTTTATTCACTGTAAGGAACTTGTTACTTTTAACATGAAGAAGCTGCATTGGGAAAAAAGATTTTTAAAACTATCATGAAATAAATGTAACTACTATTTCTACCAAAATTTGCAACTTTGTTTTGCTACCAATATTCTATTAATATGTAACTATCTACATAAAAATACAAGAATATTTAGTTATTGTTAAGCAAATTTCACCTAGATTATATTTTCCTTTATTTCAATCTAATTCAAAAACAAAGTACTTTCATTTACAGTGACAGTATAAATAAATACCTGAATAACATGACTGTACTGTACTTCTGTTCCTTTTAATTTTTTTATTTCAGCTTCATTCTGTTTTTTCTCTAGCTCAGCAGCATGCTATATTTGGCAGAAAAAATTTATGTTGATAAATAATTTAAACATTCAGTTAACTATTCTTTTTAATTTTTATCAGGATCTGAAATAACTTTCAATAATTAACTCAATTTTACTTTTAATCTCTGCAGCAAAACAGAATCTGGCATTGAAGAAGTCTGCTTAGCTGCTTTCCAGAACTGTTTCTGGGCTGAATAGCGATTCATAGGGCATATCTTGAAAAGACAATCTGAAAGTAGAAATATTTATCAATGAACCATAAATGTTATACATATCTAATCGTATTCGTTGAAAAAAAAAATTTACGAATGTTAAAAAGAAAGTTTTAAAGCAAAAAAAAAAAAACAACCCAGCTACCTCTAAATTTTTTGGGTGGATTATTTAGGTCACCAGCATCAGGTTGAACTACAGACCTGTCATCCACAAGGCTGCAAATCAAACAGTTAACACAGTTCAGTGAATAGCAATATTTTAATTTCTGTCATATTAAGTAAGTAATCAGCTTGTGATGATATACTGATATTTTTGCAGTTTTTACAAATCAAATTGAATAAGAAACAAACTCACCCTAAGGTGGACAGAAATCCACAGACACTGCCTTCAGCATAGAGAGATACAATGTCTCCAATGTGCACAAAATTGGTGGCCATTTTAAAACAAATCAAGATGTACTAAGCAGTCTTTTACTTTTGATCCATTATATATTCTCCTCCAGTTACTTCAAAAAAGCTTATCATTTTATAATGATGAAGGAAACGAATGTTGAGAGTTCATTTTTTTTTCCACATCTTCAAAAAATAACAAAATATAATTAATTTAATGATTTCTAAAATAATATTTAGCATTTTTAATTTCCATTATACGAAATAAATACAAATAAGATTATTGCTTTTTTTCTACTGCATTCAGCAAGGGTTAATTTTTTTAAAGCACACAAATAATTATAGTAGGAAGAGATTTTATACTCATCCCAAATCTAATAGTATATGGCCATCGATTTGATAATGTTTTTTTTAATTTAAATGTTTATTATTAATATTTTTTTTTCCAGTGTATCATTTAACAGTTAACCTGTCTTTCTATCTCAGTATCTAAATCTAACAAATACAGAAAAACTACACAACAGGAAAAAGTGATAATCCAAACACGAAGATATACATTATTTATAACTTAATAAAATTACCCTCAACTCAGTAGTTAACTATAAAAAAGACAAAATAAATATTCTCTCAAAAGATTGTACACTGAAATCTCCAATAATTAATAGTTATTTCATTTTTAACTATGATTCAAATTAAGTGAAATTAATATAATACTAAAAATCTGTAATCATTTCATTAATAATATCAATCTGTAATTACTGTAAACCTTCAAAATAATCTAAATGTTAAATTACTCTACATTAATCATTATTATTTACAATAACAATTATAACAACATCGTCTATACTGTCAATAGTATATCCACAAGTTTAAATTGTTTAAAAAAAAAGACAATCCAAACTCTAATCATGAGTCTAGAACTTGTCTAGTGCTTTAAACTTTAACTTTTTGATTGGCATTCTAGGTAGTATGACTATGACTCGTATGAGAATAGCACTGCATTATCAACTTCTTTCAAACATCGTAAAAACTGGAGAGGTTCGTGATGTTTTGCAAATTCTTATCGATTAAATAATAGCTGATTTTTCCAGTGCTTAAGTTACCATAAGACAAGGCATCAGAACAATATTGACATATTGACCTAGACAAGTACTAGAAAGTGAAGTTCTATTTCTAGCCTTGAAAACTCATAAAATATATCAATTACCATGGTATATTTAAACGCCTAATTGATTAAATGTAATCTATCGTGAATCAGTCGTGTTATCAGTACGAGTATTCAGAAGGGAATCAATGTTAAAATCCTTCCATTTAAAAAAAACGAAACAAAATATAAACAAAACAATTTTGTAATACTAAACAAACTCCTCAATGAATGACACCGACTGGCCAGGATTTTTTTAATTACCCATCAAACTCACAGAGCATGTCTAAGCAATCAAATATTTCAACAGAATATGTACTCTTGTAGTTAAATAACTAAAGAAATGTTTTATTTTCACACTGATTATAAACTACGGAATTTATTAGTTTTATTCACAGTTAATCAATAAAAATAATCCAACCCTTTTAATTTATTATAATAATTTATTACACTGTACCAGTGTACCGGTACTAAAAATTGAAGAATCTTTAAAAATAACTTTTTTTCGGGTGTGAACAGCCCCGTAGCGTGAAAATTCTACAGCAGGGGCCATGCATTCTACAACAGGGGCCAGACAATAGCAAAGGGGGGGGGGGGCAGGTAATACATTTTACTAAGTAGGGCAAACAAGCAGAGGGGGGGCAGACAAAACGTAGGGGGGCGGCCCCCCTGCCCCCCCCCCTCTCCGCACGCTACGGGCCTGGGTGTGAATCAATGACGGCGGGTAATAAGACGGCAGGTTATCATTTTGAAAAATGTTCACTTTATCAAAAACGATATGTTATCGCGCTGTGCACCATTGTGTATAAAAGTTAATATTTGGAACCATCCGAATGCTTCGATCAGAGGTGGGCAAACTTTTTGAGTGCTGGGCCACACCGAGTCTGTAAATTTCACCGGCGGATCGGACAAAAGAGCATAATGAGCAACAAAGATAAAGTACACGTAAAAGTCATAGCACAAAAGGCTAGTGATGTGCTTCACCGTGCTTCACTCTCTAATACGAGTGGCGGGTCAGATTATAAACCGTACGGCAGGCCGTAATCGGCCCGCGGCCCAATAGTTTGCCCATGGCTAGTGTAAATTAAAAAAAAATGTTTCTGTATCTTTATAATTTAATGGAATAATATTTAAATTCATTTTCAAGTTATATAGAGCATTATACACTTTAGGCCTATGTCTCTATTACAGCCTAACAGTGCTCGATTTAAGAAAAAAAAAAACAGTGTCGGGGATGAAAAAAATGTCTGCAGAGCCGGGGATAAATGTCTATGATTTCATCCCCGGCAGGTATGAAATTTGCTAAACCGGGGATGACAGTTCTCAGTGCTGGGGATATCTCCGGCACCCCCCGTGGTAAATCGAGCCCTGCAGCCTAACAATGATATGTGTTATTATTAAGCCTGCCAGCAGCTAATCTTTGCCCCGTTACAATCTCCACCAAATAAGGTGTCTCTGAAACGTTTTGTCAATGATGATACACATCAACCAATCGATAATTCATTATAGAGCTTATTACTATCATTAATTTCTTCCTAATAACAAGGCCCCATCCATGTGCTCGGGTGGCGGTCATGTTGGGAGTAGAGTTAACATGTGTAAAGTCCCTGTAAGGATGAGATGAAATCCCTTAGATCCTATAAACCACTAATGGGACGGTTTTATGGTGCCCTTCTTTCATCCCCACCATAGCCGATAGTGCAATGGCCATGGAGGCACCACGGGAGATATATCGGGAACTTGAGCCAAGACCTGAAAAATTTCCTTGGTCCTCACCGGAGATCGAACCAGGTACCTTCAGATCGACAGTCGAGCGCGTTACCGCACGACCATCCGTCCCCTTTAGAGTTAACATAGATCAGGGGTGGGCAAACTACGGCCCGCATGCAGAGTATATTATGCCAAGCTTTTGTCACTATTTGGGTTCACATACATTTGTGAGCAAACGTTTTCTTGTATGAAAATAAACAAGTCTAAGAACAAATCGATGTTGAATGACTGCAATTTATATGGTCATAAGAATCATAACCAGTAAACTGGTTTCACAGTTCACAAACATTATCCGAAATTGTGAACAGTTACACACATTAATTGTAAGTGTACTCTGGTCAGCTTGTATGTAAATTAAGTTCCTTTGTCTTCATAATTATTATGACAGGCAACAATAAACTTTTGTTGAATTAATATGAATAGTAAAGTTTTATTACCAAAATTAGCACTAAACTGATTTAGTTCGTTTTTTTTTTAATGTGCATGTGTAATAGAGTGTGAATGTGTAATAAAATGACAAATACATAGTTATTATCATTAGTTCATATTTTCATACGTTGCAAATTGTAATTGAAGTAGACAAAATATGTGTGCGGCCCGCCGATAACAATCAAGTTTTCAATGTGGCCCTCCGTAGAAAAAGTTTGCCCACCCCTGTGCTAGATCAATCATGGGCCGTCCATAGGCAAACTACAGCCCGTGGACCGCCACTCGTTTCATGGTAAATTACAGTACTAGCAGCTAATGTTTTAACCCAAACATTTAATTTATATTGGTTCATGTTAACATCCCATCTAATTTCTCTTGGTCCGGTTAGTTTTACGAACCATATGTGGCCTGTGACTCAAAAAATCCCCCCCCCCCCAACCCCATGCGCTAGATCCATAAGTTGACTATCGACGTAATTACATAAAGCAGACTCGTCCGTTCATCCCTGAACCTAGAAATCAGGCACTGTGAGTTGTTCAGCGAGCCGAGTAAGATTGTTGTATAGGGTTGGTGTCGCGACAGTGGCGTCACTAGGGTTGGTGTCGCGACAGTGTCGCCTTATGCTACTGCTCTGAATGGTGACACCCTGTGCTACTGCTCTGCATGGTTGTATCCTGTGCTACTGCTCTGCATGGTTGCACCCTGTGGTACTGCTCTGCATGGTGACACTGTGTACTGCTCTGCACGATGGCACCCTGTGCTACTAATCATGTTTGTAACTATGATCGGTTATAAAGTCCAACTACACCGAGTTCTTTCTGATATGAAATTTAGAATTGTTCATTTTGGTGTCACCCCTATGTGGGTGTCACCCGATGCGACCTGCATCACCCGCACCTCCCTAGTGACGCCACTGGGTAGCAATATCATTTCCCTGCTCACGATATTCGAATACCACTGGTATAGTGCAGGGGTGACCATGGACGATGACCGGAGGTTACTCTAGATCAGTGGTTCCCAAAGTGGTCCCTACGGACCCCCAGGGGTCCCTGGTAGCATCCAGGGGGTCCGCAGAAATTATATTCATTTGGGGGTCCCTGAACAACTCCAGGGGGGTCCGCGCAAGGTTAAATGTAAAATTGTAAAATTAAAATCCATTTTATTTTAATGGAAATAAAAATAAAAACAATAAATAAACTAAAAGCGCCAGCTAATTAAGTTAATAACAAGCAAGGAATGGTAAGCTACAGACGACAGAAAACACGCGTATGCAGAAAATGTGCCATATTTACTCTGACTCTCTGAGATTACAATGTCGGTCATGTTTATAGAGAGTTTGTATTTTTAGGTGACACATACCAGTGGAAAAAAAGATGACCTGGTTAGGCTGGAATCAAAAGCTATGCTAAGCGCCCTTTTATTTTCATGAGACAAATGTGATAATCTAATTATCTACTGTCTGGTATCGTATGTATGGCGCCGAAATTTCACATGTGCTTGATTAATGTTACAAAGAATTAGTGTCCCAAAGTTTCTAGGTTGAGAATTGAATTTTCAAGAATATAGGTTGGACATTGTTTTTCAAGAATATGGATCATTAGGTCAGCTTATTGAAATATCCACAAATGAGGAACTTAAACCATTGTATGAACAAGGATATCACAAATTTTGGTTACGAAAACAGATACCAATTTTATATCCCGCATTATGGGTTATTGTACAGAATTTATTGACTGCTTTTCTATCTTCCTATTGGGTAGAACGTGCATTCAGTATCGTTATGAATCTCATCACAACAAAAATAAACCGACTAGAAATTAATGCTCGTGGGAATATGAGATGAACATAAACACACTCATAATATCTCATCAAGTTCACCCAAGTCATTAATTTATTTTAAACAGAAATTATAATTTCAATGAATACTTCTTCGTCAAAATGTTTTTTTTTCTTCATTCATTTGTAATTTGTATATTATGCATTTATGTAGGTTTTTCACTTGGGGGTCCGTGGGAAAGTTTTGATTCTAAAAGGGGTCCATGGGTCAAAAAAGTTTGGGAACCACTGCTCTAGATCGTGTCCCGCATGGGGCCTCCTATGAGTCCGTTCTTGACATGCTACGCACCCTTGAACAAACCGGATGGCTTTTGAGTTGGGACAATGGAACCACAGGGCGTGAAGTCAGGAGGAATATGGAGCGACCTTCTAAATCCGATCCGTGGTGGCGCCTTCGAAGAGACGAACAGACCCTAATTTACCGATTAGGGTAATGTCCGATTGGTGCTTATTTTGGGAACATGAGACCCGAATACGACACCCGTTGTCGCCGCCGGGGGGGGGGGGAGGAAACAGTTGACCACTTGTTGCGCGCGTGTCCACGTCTAACGGAGTTCATGCTGGACGAGTCTGGAAGCCCGCTCGCCATTAGGCTTTATGCCACAGAGAGAGACAGCAGGTTTCACTTCACGAACCTTGAGGAACCTAGTATCAGCTCGTCACCATAAGAAATAGTTCAAAAAAGTATATTGCAAGCGAATAGTACATGCCTAACGGTTATAATGAGCTATTGTACGGTTCCTGTGTTACTTGTAGGGCTAAAAAAAATAGGCATGCTGTGCTCTCTGGTCGAATTTAATGTGCTGTGAGGTGAAAGTTCGTTCGAGGATTAGAATATCCAGTGGCGTAGCGAGCTCAACTCGCGCCCGGGGCACAATACCATTTTTAGCAACCCCAACCACCAATTCGAAAACCATATAAGATTATATGTAAAATATACCATTTGGCGCCCCTTTGTGAGCTTACTGAGACTATCCATTTATATCGTTTTGTGGGAACAAAAATTAGAACACCCGCCATGCTTCTCATGTGAACTCAATAACCCGGATACGTTTTTTTTTTGAGCAACTCCCATGTTTCCCCCGCCCCCCCCCCACCTTTTTTTTCTTGCAATTGGTGGACATAGACTCACTTTGGAGGCTGAGAGGCTGCCTGAATATGTCCGATTAGGTGGCTTTTCGCCTGGGTGGGATGTGGTGGTGGGGGGGGGGGCATTACAGCTAAATGAGCTAAGTGACAAAATAAAATCCCTCTTTTGTGGGACCCCATAATGCGCCGGACTTGCGGCGGTCACGCTAGTTGCAACCACCAAAGAAGCAGATAATGCAGTGTACAAATTAGTACCAAGAGTACCAATACAAAAAAAAGTTAAAGCACAGATGACAAGTCATAAAACTGTCTTAAGTAATTTAAACTTGTGGATAAACATCTCTATTAAATAAGCGTAAGTGTAAGCTATCTAGTCTTATGTTTCTATCTATAGTATAAACTATATACTGTTTTCATTAGCATTCTTTAAAACATTTGAATTGTTATAATTGTTATTAGTTATTGTAGTTATATTGTAGAGCAATCTAATATTTAAATTATTGTTAAGGATATTATTTATGATTAAATAGTTACATTTTTTTGGTATTTTACTAATTTAACGTAATTTCACTGATCCATTTCACTATCTGCACTTACTGTGTACCGAGTTCCCTACAGCCCCGTAGCGTGAAAATTCTACAGCAGGGGCCAGGCCAATAGCGCGGGAGGGGGGAGGAAATAAATGTTACTAAGTAGATCAAACAAGCAGAGGGGGCCAGACAAAACGCAGGGGAGGGGCTGCCCCCCGCACGCTACGGTCTTGGTTCCCTAGAGACTACCCTCCCCCTCCCCCAACCTTCACTCACCCAGTAAAGGATTATCATCCTACCGTCAACACTGAGGCCCCAAGAGCATGGTAAGGGCGTCAGCTAATTTTTCCTTCGCATTTCTCAATCAATATCACTCTTGGAGTCTTACAATAAAAAAACCACTCAAGAAGCGATTGATAACAAAAAAACAACAACAACACCACCAGATAGAAAGAACATCTCCGGCAGGTACTTTTTCTTTGGGTCCACAAGAAGGGCCGCCTATTTAAGGGAAAGCGATCAGAACACCTGTCAGTGAACAAGGGACCCCGTGTGACAGAGAGGTCCCAGTTGGTGTAGATTGGCGGTTGCTCAAGATAAGCTGGTGGAAGCACATCTGCATTTATCTATATACTATATATAGGTCGTCCTGGACCTATAAAGAACAATTAGGCCGAGATCGTCCTTAAATTGCTCTGCATGTCACATCACGTAGGCCCTGATAGTATATAGATAATTAAACAGCTTCACATTAAAATATACACCTTCAAATTCATATACACACCCACGCCATTATCACCATTGATACTATCCACTTAAATGTATATTCTATAAAAAAAAAAAAATTGAATCATTTATATTTTTCTTTCGTTTATGGATTAGAATCGAATTTTACTTTTGTATATAAATAAATATCCGGCTTAATTTGTGAACTTCCGGTGAGATTAGGAACCAACAATACGGGAATTACTTGAATTAATAATTTAATTAGTCAACCCAAAAAATAAATATAAAAAAAAATAATAACTATAGTTTACATCATGCACGAAAAGGGTAAGATAAATAAAGTTTTCTCTTCTATTTTTACTCAATCTGAAATATAATAGGATACTTATTCATGATAAAAAAAATACTAAATAGTAAACAAAAGTGTCAAAAAGTAACAAAGTATGTTTATTTTATAGTTAGTTTACAGAGTTGTTCAATTTAACTTGAATTTTGTTTATTTTTAATATGATCATACTAATGGTGCTATGTATTGTTTTTTTGTACCTTTTATTATCACAGTGTATCATTATGATATGATTATGCAGGAAAGAAAACATGAAAAAATGTGACCATACTCATAGCTTTACTACTTTATGTACCAAAACTTCTGACAAGGGAGGGAGAGATTAAGGTGATATGTCTACCTTGCTAAAGAGTATAAGGTATGTTGTAGACGCTAATGATATGCAGACACATCACTTAGAGGTCTACTCACCAGTAAATACAACAATGATATCAAGTGATCTGGATCACAAAAGACTGCATCCTGGCAATGATACTGTATTACATTGTGTTAGTGGTGATTTAACTGGAGTTCTAGGGCTCTTTGTACAGGCTTTGCTTGCCTTTTTGGCCTTCACATCTTTAATAGGTAAGTGTACTAAAACTGTAATAATTTCTAACTCTTAGTTTTACAGAAATTGAAAGCTTAAAAAAGAGCCCATTTTTGTATGTTAAGTTTTACCATTCAGTGGTATCTGTAAGCTGTACATGGACTCAACTTGCAAAACACATACACATAAGTTACAACAGCGCATGTTTTTAGTAAAGTAGACAATATACCATTAAAATATTATGTTGTGAAACTGTGATTTGATTTCCAAAGTTGCACAACCAATATCTTTTGCAGCACACAGTTAGAACATTAGATGGAACATTGCTACTACTGATTTGATTGATATTGCTCCTTGTCCTTTTGCTTTTTATTTTTTCTCTGAAGGTAATATGTTTCATTACTGATAATAATTATATTTTTCCCCCATTGTTAGTTAAAAGGTATTGTGAGCCACAACCCTCAAGACGCCCATGGAAGATATGGTAATATGCTTTTTTTTAAAATTGAATCATTTATTTTTTATTGCCCGATTCTCCATAGATAGCTGTTAATTGTCTTCATTTTCATTGATAAGTATTACTTTTTTAAAATCTATAATATAAAAAAAAAACATATCTCCTAAAATCTGGAATGACGAGGAATCTACTTTTTATAATGACCTTTTACATCAATAGCAGTGAACTGTTTGAGCTATGTCCAAACACTGGAAAATATTTTTTAAGAATTCAAAATGTCAGTTTCTATATGAAATGTGCTTGGCCTTTGGTGAGAACACTAGCAAAGAATTTAATACTTTTGAAATCAGAATAAAATTATGTCAATTGAAATGCATGAATGATTTTCTAAAAAAAAAATTTGTGGGACAGAATTGAATCAAACATGATACCATGTTAAGACAGGGTAAGGGAAAATGTATATAAAGACATAATGCACTCTTAAAGTGAGCTTAGGGCTTTAAGTAAATCTGTTCTTGTTGTATGAACAAACATTTGTGAAGCATTCATTTATCTTTATTTACATCTCATTAGCTTTAACTGTGTGAGAAGTCCTTTGTAAGGATGATAAAATCTTTTAGATCCTATAATCCACTAATAGGATGGTGTTTTATGATGTCCTTCTATCCCCACCATAGTCGATAGTGCAATAGTGCACAGCGGGGACTTTAACCAAGACCTGAAAAATCCATTGGTCCGCATCTGATAATGAACCAGGTACCCTGTTGAGCATTTTCCATATGATCATACATCCCCTGTTTGCTTCAACTGTCACTGATGCTGTTTCTGAATTTACATGTTAAATTTTATATAGGTTCTTTGACACATCCAAGCAAGGAGTTGGTGCTGCTGTTCTACATTTTGCTAATTTATTCTTGTCTGAAGTTTTTCAAGGAGATCCTTGCACATGGTAAATTGTACACAGAATATTATGATTGTTTTTCTATTTATTGACATTTTTATTGTGAGCAGTATGATATAAACAGTACATTTTTTTATTATTTTTTTTATAATAATTATTTGCCAGTATTAGATTTAGTTTAAGCAGAATACATAATATTGATAATTACATAAACATTGTCTTAAACTTAATTTATTTTGTCTCACTGCAATTTTATATCTTTGCTGACTGACACCCCCCTTCTGCCCCTGCTAATTAATGACAGGAAATTAAAAGTCTCTTCAACTGGGTGGAGTTTAGTCTCAATTTATCTTAACTAAGAACAGCTCATTCATATCATTATGTAAAACATTAATAAGTTGCCTTTTATTACTTTATTCAATAAATTATATCAGTTTCTTCACGAAACATACAGTTGAAAAAAGTATTTTCTTCCTTGGAGATTAAAAAAAAAAGAAAGTGACTATTGTCCATTCAGTGAACATTGTTATAAGACTAAAATAAATTTAACTGATAAAAATTTTTTTAAATGGATATAACACAGACACATTAAGTGAAGGGTGTTGAAAAGTCTTCCATATAAATTCTTTTTATTTCTTTAATTTATAGGTATTTCATCAGCTTTTTATTGGATTCAACCATTGGTCTCTTAGTTATTTATATTGGATTAAAGTCTTGTCAGCTTCTGGCTCATCGGTATGGGTGGAAGTCTCTTTACTTTGGAGAATATGGTAATTCAATACATTCAATAGCAGTATACTTTCTATATTTTTAATTTAAAATGTTTAAAAGAAATGCAATTTTTTCCCATATGTACAAAAAATAAATAATTCTAGGCATAAAATGTTTCTTAATTTTTTTTGAATAACTATCAGTATCCTGTTATGTTCTGAAAATTATAACTGTTTTAGATTGTTACATTTTATTTAGATGCATTCAATTTTTTCCACAGGAGAGCCCCCAAAGTGCAATGCTTGGGTTGGTCAGTGTGCTTTGTACATTTTAGTCATGGTTATTACCAAGCTTCTGATGACACTCTTAGTTTTGTTTAAATTTTGGACAGAAGTAAGTTTTTTTTTTTTCCAAAGAAACTAGTTTTTTTTTTTCTTTTGTAATTAGTAAACGGTAAACAAATAATTCAATCTGTTTGCTGATAATAGCGTTTAACTTATAGAAAATGAATATTTCTTGTTGAGCAGGTTCGAAGGTTCATCATGGCGCCCATCACAAATCCAGATTTAGAAATTGTTTTAGTCATGTTCCTAGTCCCACTTGTTGTGAATGTAAGTGAGAAGTTTAACATCCAAATTTTTTCTGCCTATGGCCATATAACTGATGACTTTTATTAACTGTACTAATTTAGTCTTAGAGTGTGCAATATTAAATGCTTGTGTCTTTTGGAACCAGACAAAGTGTCAGAGTATATTAGTATACATTTATTGAGAAAGTCCGCCAGTGATTTAAAAAAAAATCTCATTGTTCATCTCATGATGCCCTTTGTCAGGTTACTTATTTTCTTGATGACTATCCTGTGACATGGGGTAGAGGTGGTCATGTGGAATACCGTTAGACTGTTGACCTGAGAATCCTTTGTTTGCTCTCCGGTGAGGACCAATGGATAGTTCAAGTCATGGTTAAAGTCCCCACTTTATCTCCCGTGGTGTCTCCATGGTCCTTGCACTATCGGATATGGTGGGGATGAAAGAAAACCATCCCAATAGTGGATTATAGGATCTAAGATATTTCATCCCACTCTTACAGGGACTTCCACAGAACAATTGAGTCAGTTTTTCATCTCCTTTTTACATGCTCACGGTAGTAGAGGCTGCATTGGCTAAGTTTACACAGAAAAGGCCATAGATTATTGTCTACAGATAACCTGCATTTATATATCCATGCTGTAACAGCATTATTGATTAGAAAAGAACAAGCCAGTAGTGTTTTTTCCTTGGCTGTGTGGTTCCCTGTAGTAGATTATTCCCACCACAAAATAATTTGACATATTTAGGCTGTTATTAATTAAAAAGGTACCCACCGTTGTATTTTTAGGAAACAAATTGTGATGATATAATTCATCTACTGTCTGGCCCGCATATATGGTGCCAACTTTCCCCCGATTAGATAAATATAACAAAAGTTTAGTGTTCCCCATGATTTTGAAGATTGAACATTGTATTATCAACCATATTTAAAATTAGGTCACATTTGAAATTGTATTTCACTAAATTACTGTGAATAGAAAATAACAAATTAGAGAATGACCATTCAGAGAAAAGGACATGAGTGAGAAGACCCAGTAACTAAGGTTTTATAAACAAAGCTCATAGCTGACTTGGAGAGAGAAACTGTGCATCATATCAAGCGAACAGAGAAAGAGAGACTGTTCAGCAAATCAAGTGAACATAGAAAATAGAATCACCATATTTCATTTATTTGCTTCTGATGCAGGAAGCAGACAAAATTATTTGAAAATCATTTTTCAGATGATGTTGTCTTAATTCAAATATAAATTGTAATTGTTTTTTTAATGATTTTCTTAACGCTAGGCCATAGTTTTCTGGGTTGTGGACAACTTTCTCAAACATTCTATCCAGAATTCCAAAACCATTTATGTGAACTCAGCTTCTGAAGGGAAGGTGAAGTACTTCCATAACTCTGACACAGTCAGATGCTACAGCCGAATTGAGAGGACTGATGATCCTGACTGCGATCTTTTGCTGTCCTCTGAGGAGTCGGAAGTCAGACCCAGATCCACATTGACTCGCAGATGATGATATGCTCATTAGCGTTTAAAACCGTGCGGCTAATAATATTGATACAGACTTTGTTGAGATTGTTGCTGTTCAAGATTGTCTGACATTGTAATGTATTTTGTTCTTTGTTGTAATTATTATAAAACATTACATTTTATGAAATTAAGTTTTTCTTCCCCGTTGTTTAATCCCTTTTACAGACCATAGATTTTTTTTTTTTTTTTACTGTTTTTTTTTAAGGAATTTTTTTTCCATTTAAATCTAGAATTATAAATATAACTGCTGCTGTTCATAATTTTGAGATGTAATGATATGTTATATAAGAGGGCTGTGTTATTTTTTTTTACTTTTTATGAAATGTAGACATTTTTCTGTTTAGCAACTTAACAGTTTACTAAAGATATTGTATAAAATAGTTTTATAACTCATATTGAAGTGAGCAAAGCTGACACATGTAGTAAAATTAAAAAGAGAAAAAAACATGCATTAAAAATAACATTTTATTGTTCATGGAATTTTTTTTTTGTAATTTATCATAAAATTAATGATAGTAAACCGCAGTTAAAAGTAATTTTTTTTTTTAGATCTGAGATGTTTTCTGTAAAATTTGTTGCTGCTCACCTGGATGTAAATTCTTTTGACTATCAAACTACATGCATTCTATCATAATTTCACATTATCTTACATCTCATCAATTGTCTGGATCATATTTTAGTAAAATTGTTTTTGTTATGCTATGAATTATAAAAAATTTTTTTATGATTCTTTGCAGATTTTTTTTTGGCAAATCTTCTTCAAAACTAAAATAGGTCTACAAAAAAAAATAGAAAAATTATCTTATGTACTGCTTTCTTTGAAAAGAAATTGCATGTAATCAGTTGAATAAATGTGCTTTTTTAAGAATATTAAAAACTACATGGTCAAAGAAAAGCCTAAAAGCTGTTGCTTCTTAACTTGATATGTATTAATATTCATTTGTATTCCAAAAACAGTTCATGTTTTTTTCTGATTACTTTCGTCAGATATTGTCTAGTAACCGGTTTAGCTTCTTTGTTATCAGCTCACAAGTCATACTGTGTTCACTTTTATACACCTCTTTGATCTTTTATGCACTATGTCATTGATAATATAGTTGATCTTTACAAAGTTTTTTTTTTTATTTATATTTTTAATCATGTTGTTCATGGCAGAATGTCTACTTATGCTAGGAAGATTGTAAAAAAATATTTTCTTAAGAAGTTTTTCTAATGCCCATTTTTTTTACAAAAGTAAAGAAAAAATAATTGTATATGATTGCTATCTACCTATCATATATATTTAAAAAAAAAATCATTCAATTACTCATTAGTGATGGTTACAAAATATCATTTTTTGTTTAATGCGTCTCATCATGACTAAAATTTGTGTTTAGTAATAACTCTAATGGTAGAAAAAGAAGTTGTTTTATTTTTACAATAAATCATTTTGAAATAGCCCAGACAATCATCTTCTAGGTAACACTAATGGTCTGCTTACTTGTTTGGATCATGCTCCCTTATTATTATATTTTTTTTAAATGTCTCCTTTTTTTAATCTCTTTAGTTTTCTTAACTGTTAGCTATTGTGGTTTAATCGTTACATTCTCTCAGTTACTATTCACCTAACCCTTCTTCTAGTCATTTAATTTAAATTTTAATTTAAATAGTTCTGATAAAAAGCTGTCAAGTCTTTTTATGCTTAAAAGATTTGTATGTTTTACGGATCTAAATCTTGAAAAAAATATAACCCATTTAAATCAGACACCATTTTTCTGATTCTGCTGACAAAAATGTTATATTTTCCCAATTAATCTGTTTAAGTCGGTGCCTTAATATTCTCATGTTAAAAATATTTCATAAAAATGATAGTTTCAGTTTAAGTACCGGTATTCTGAAAAAAATTCATCAACTAAGTCAAAGTCTGGAAAACTCATACATTATAAATAGTTGTGTAGTTGTTCATAAATACCTAAGAACTGACAAAGATCTGAAGTATCAAGAACTCTTTTTTTTTTTTTAACTGTCTGTTCATATTTGAATTTATCAGCTGTTATCAGCCATTGTCTTTTTTTTTCTTGAACTCCCCTAGCTACAGCCCCATCACCCTTTTTTTTTTTAAACATAGTTTACGCACTAGCACAGGTACGCAACAGACATTATTTCCCATGCAGACATTTGAAATAAAATCGTTTAGTAAATTGCTATACCTTAATTATGGTCAGTACAATAAACCTTTTTTATGATGTCCATATTATCATATTATTTAAAGACGAAAAGCATAATTTTTATTCTGTAAAATCTCTTGTGTAAGGTAGTAATGTCCAGTTGTTTTAATTTGAATGCGGAGTCACTGTTAGCATTCAAGTACTCTGCATCACTTACATATCAGTCGAGTGATTTCTGCACAAATAGATCTTGATCCTCTTTTTTTTTGATGTTGTAAAACTGATGGCGTCAAACATGTTCCCTTCATGAAATATGTAATATTTATTTTACGCTTTTATATTCAAACATGGTCATGTCAATGGATACATACACGTATAAAAAACATAACAGCCCATGATTAGAAAACTGTTGTGTTGGTTGCGTAAGCAACGAGATAAACAACTTGGGTTTAACTGCTGATTTCTGTCAGGCATGTGCATAAATGTAATTGAATGGATGAATAATTTAAACTGGATGCATGGATGTTGAGTATATTTATTATGTTCTTTGTTGATTTATCATAATTGTCATAAGTATATGTTGTTTCTAAGATGCCTGTTTGTTAACTAAAATAAGAGTGGCGCAAGGATTAACCAACTAGTAAAATGCTAATTCAAATGCATTTCTGACATTGACACTGTTAGTTGTCGAGCATTCTTTTAGCCAGCTGCAGTAAATGATGTATTTCAGTTTCCAAAACCATTGTATTTGCGTTGTAATCATTACAGACATTTATTTTCACTGTTATTCATACATAATGTTTGATGATGAAAAAAATAATGTCAGCTTACATTAAAGTTCATATTTTCTTTGGGAAACTAAACGATAATTTTTTAAATTTCTATTATTATTACAATTTTTTATCTTTTAAACTACTAAACATCACAATATCTTATTTGGTATTTATTAAATTAAAAAAAAAATTAATTGATGCATAATATTTGGTTTAATAATGTCAAACTGTTGTTCAGTTTTTTTAATTGGTTGAATATGTCATGCATTAGAACCTCTTTTTTTTTCAAAACATTTTCTACACATACCAAAAACTTACTTTTCAGAATGTTGCATGTTACTAGTCCTATTAAAACATTTATTGAGAAATTTCTGTTTCACTATTGATGCGAAGATTTTATTTGTCCTTTCAAGAATTCCAGCTAATTTGAAATTCAAAAAGTTGTTTTGCAAAATAATCTTCCAGCCCCCAAATCTTTACAACTTTTCATTTTATTTATTACTCAAAATGTTTTCAAATGCTGAATTATTATTTATATTGCTCATGTATGTGATTTAATTTATGTTTTTTTCGGTCTCTATTATTTTCTTAAGACTTTTTCCAGGCTTGTATACAATACAACCTTTATTATATCTAGTCAGACTTTTTCTTTGAAAAATAAACATGGTTGATCACATGATTTTTTTTTATACTAAGCAATGCATACTAATTTTTTTTCTTCTGAGCTGAATAATTTTTTTTTAAAGGTTGCTTGCACCTATTTCGTTGCTCATTTTTATTATCAATACACATGTATTTTTAATTGTCAGTGATTTTTAGCAAAGAAATAATGACCAATGAAACTGTTTATTGGAAGGTAAAGGCATTTAATTATAGTCCAAGGGAAAGTTTTTTTTTTTTTTAATGGACAACATTATGTCTGGGTTGTGATTGTTGTCATCATTCATGAATCAGATCTCTTCCAAATAATACATAAAATACCTTTAAATATCTGTAAAATTAATTATCAAATGCTATCTATTTCTAGGACATGCATATTTTTTTATTTTGATACATTTAATTAATTTAAATCCTTCACACAAATTTTCCTTTTTTTATTTTTCCTTGTACACTTTAATGTGCTCCATTTTGTCTTACTCGAATTCAATGTTGTGAAGAGCTTTATTAAGTAAAAATCTTTAAAAAAATGTATGCTACCATGTGAGAAATTTTTTTTTTCATGTGAGCTGTACATATTTTTCAGAGAAGGTCAGGTAGCATTCAACATTTTTGTTGACGCAAATTATTGTCATCAGAACTGGGGCTTTTTTTGTCAGGGGATTAAACTTTGATTTGGTAGCCCCCCCCCCCCCTTTAAAATACCGATGCATAGGCTGAAAAAAATGTACAGCTTCTCCTTTCTGGAATTCTCACTGCTAAAATGTTGACTTTTAAAAAAAAATGTGAAACTAAAAATTGATCGTGCCATGATGCACTCAAAGTTCACTTAAAATTATCTGCTGGTTTATTTATTTTATTTTTTTCATTTTCTCGTGTACTGTTACAAAATGACTGCTGTAAGTTAATATAATTCATTGTTAACCAATGAAACTATTGCTATATTAGCTATTAACATGCATTCAAACTGGCATAACTTGATAAGTTGTTTGGGAATTAAAAGTTGCATCGATTTTGTACAAATATCGAGTTATCCGAGGTTGTCTGTATTATAAAGAGACATTTTTTTTTCTGTTAAAGTTTGAAAATGACAAATTTGTTGTGTGTTATTTGGTCCATCAAATTGTCTGGAATGGAGTTTTTTTTTTCTACTGTAACTGGATTCTAGTTAAAAACAGTTTAGTGAGAGTGAAATTAAAATATTAAAAAGTACGTAGTGGATACAAATTATTACTTAAAATAATGAAGTTTGATTTTTTTTTTTAGGATTAAAATGTGCATTAAAAAAAAACTTAAACAATATCTGTCATTTGTAAACTATCTGTCATTTGTAAAATATCTGTCATTTGTTAAGTGTCTTTCATTAGTAAACTGTCCTTTGTTAAGTGTCTTTCATTTGTAAAATATGTCATTTGTTAAGTGTGTCATCTGTAAACTGTCATTTGTTAAGTGCCTGTCATCTGTAAACTGTCATTTGTTAAGTGCCTGTCATCTGTAAACTGTCATTTGTTAAAAAGAGATGTGAGAAAATACCTGTGAACATTTCTGAGTCCAAGACTAGCCCGTAATGGGTAGGAACGGAGATATTCGACACTTGCCTTATTTATGACAATGTCTAGGCCTAACGAGCACCCTATTGTCAGGGTATATAGCATTTAACCAGCCCGTCCAGTGGAGCAAGGGGGATTGTCAGGAGAGTGAAAGTAGGTCAGGGTGTAGGTGAACTTCAGTTCAAGCGTTGGGACAGTTTAATGTAATTTGATATGAGATGGGGGGAGCAGAAAGGGAGACAGAACCCATTCACTTTAACGAGGTAGGGGGATTTTAGACAAAGAATAGTGTCAAGGTAGAATTCAGGAAGAGGCGTAGACGTGGGCAGGTTCATGAGTTCAGGGTAGGGCTGTGCTACAAATAAATCAAGGCAAGAAACAATGTGTCAGTGGGGAGGAGTTCAATTAACATTAGAAGTGCGATGTCACGTTTATTCTGCTAGCTTCACCAAACTTAATTATGCAGTGAATGGGGGACTTTAGAATGATAGGATGCTTTGTCCAGCGAGTCTATATAAGAGAATGTTAGTTTAGTTCGGGAGGAATTGTTGAGAGGAAGTGTTAAGCGTAGATCGTCCGTGTTATATAGTTTGTTAGTGTTAGGTAGACTTGTTTGAGTTGATGAACTTTGTGACCGGGGGTTTTAGCGTTATGCTTCGAGGATTAAACATATTGATCATGTTGTAAGGTATTTGTGACGTGTATTACATTCAATAAAGCAATGATCAGTGTCATATTTGTGTCAACCTGCTTTATAGTCTTTTATTGAAAGTGTTTGTGCGATTCAGTCTATGTTTAGTGTGAAAGAAAAATAAATAAAAGAAAGAAGTAATAAAAAGCCCAATCGCCATCCCTGACAGGGATGATCTTGTACATAAGCAAAGTAGGTCACTGTCTTAGCGCTATGTGTGCCCCAGGAAAATCTAACTTGTCAGGGTCTTATGGCTCAAATAATGTAAGAATGTATGTTTTCAGAGAATGAGAACCTGTTTTTTTTAAAAGATTATTAGAGCCCCCCCCCGCCGCCCCTAAAAAAACAAAAAAAAAAAAACTGCAAGTGGCGATATTAACATCGTTTTGTATGAGATCCATAATTCCACCTTTATTTAAGGCCTTTCAAATTACGTTGGCCAAGGGCTCACAAATGTATTTCTGCTCTGGGTTGCAAAAAAAAAAAAACAACAAAAACAACGTAAGAACTGCCCTGTACAGCGGTGTCCAGACTTAAATAAATCCGAGCCATTTTTTTTTACGGACAGGAAAAGAAGTTCCTCAATTCAAAAACAGGCAGCCCCACCTTCAAGTATTAATTCAAATTAAACGTGATACTGAGAGGGTGGGTTTCTTTTTAACACAAGGCCTCTTACTCTCCCCCCCCCCCCCCCCCCCCCACGACTACCAAGGAACGGTGTTAGTGCGGAACCTTGGCAAGTGCAATGGTTGTTATACTCCCCCCCCCCCCCCCATTTCCCATATACACATATTTTCCCCTTGCAGTGGACCAGAATACAGTTTCAGCCCGGCTTTCGTTTAAAAACAAAAAAAAATAAACATGTTGACTTACACATTTTAAACTGGTTGCACTACATAACATAACATATCGGCTTGCATAATAAAGTCATGATTATTATTTTACCGTTGACCGACTGAACGGCAAGTTTTTTTTTTTTCCTTTTCTTCAATGGTTAATTAAAATAAAAGCTACTGGCTATTTAAACTAGTTAGTTTCAAGTACTTGTTCTGCTCTTTTTAGGATCCAACGGTCGGTCACCCAGTCAGTCAATTCTTATTTAACTATGGCCCAGTCACTTGGAAACATGGTCAATCACAAATTTGTTGGATGATTGAACCTTAATAAGCACTGAACTCTAGTATCAGTGATCAGAGGCGCAACTAGACCAAACTTTCAGGGGGGGGGGCACAAAAATCACTTGTATTAAAAAATCACACTATTTATATATTTGTATTTTATCTTAAACAAATTTTGGTCTACTCTTTTAATTTTTTTTATTTCGGAGGGGCAAATGCCCCCCCCCCCCTAGTCGCGCCACTGCCAGTGATCTTTAGCCCATAGTAGCAGGCATAGGGGAAAAAAAATCGGACCAACCCCATTCTAGAAATGAGTGAAGGTTTTTGGATGCGCTAATAAGCACCATATATATATATATATATATATATATATATATATATATATATATATATATATATATATATATATAAACAAGATTTTTTACAACTACAAGAGTTGTTATTAAAAGGAAATAAAAGTTACCGGAAGTGTGAAGCTTTTAGTTAACCAATGGAATCCTTTTGATAGATTATAATGATTGGAAGCGATGGCTGAGATCAATTGTATTAGGAAGCCTGTCGCTGAAAGGGTCACATGCCCACTTTCATATTCATATAGTGATGTCAGAAGGTCGTTATGTGGTTGTAACTTTTTATTTCGGACTGAACATTGAAGTAAAAAACAACAACTCTTGTTTCGACAAGGTCTAAAATAAAATAAGTTTATCGGACATGACGAAATAAAGACGTGGAATGCCATGAAATCATAATACACCTACATATAATAGACCTAGAAATAATAGACCTACATATAACAGACCTACGTATAATATACCTACATATAACATACTCAAGTATAATAGACCTACATATAATAAACCTACATATAAGATACCTACACATAATAGACCTAAATATAACAGACCTACATATATGAGACCTACGTATAATAGACCTACATATAATAAACCTACATATGAGACCTACATATAAGAGACCTACCTATAATAGACCTACATATTAGTTATAGTAGTTTCGCAGCTATCCAGAACATGCTTTTCCGGCCTGATTACCAATAGACCTAGTTTATCGTGAAAAAAAAGGGTGAATTTTAATTGAATCAGGTTGGACAGGATAAATAGACTTATTTATTTCTAAGGATTTGGTGTATCATCCTTCTCTGTAAAGAATTGCCCTTCTGTAAGAGATGAAACGATGTCATGATATTGTATTTAAGTTGTTAAATTGCAAAGTAATTGCCTCGTTTTCATAGAGCAATCGAGCGAAAGGGATAAATTGATAAAAATAGAGAGTGGGAAAGGGATTGATAAAAATAGAGAGTGGGAAAGGGATACATTGATAAAAATAGAGAGTGGGAAAGGGATAAATTGATAAAAATAGAGAGCGGGAAAGGGATAAATTGATAAAAATAGAGAGCGGGAAAGGGATAAATTGATAAAAATAGAGCGGGAAAAGGATAAATTGATACAAATAGAGAGTGGGAAAGGGATAACTTGATAAAAATAGAGAGCGGGAATGGGATACATTGATAAAAATAGAGAGTGGGAAAGGGATAAATTGATAAAAACAGAGAGTGGGAAAGAGGCGGAAGAGCTGTCTAAATGGTAGTAAAGCGTAGCCACTGTGTTTAAGTAACAAAATGGTAAATATTCAATGTGTTGCAAAAAGAAATAGTTCTTTATCACAGCCCATATTCTTCTGCTCACTCCCCCCCCCCCCACGAAGGGTCCATGCATAGAGAACGACGGCCCCGGAGAGAGAGGGGGGGGGTTAGTCGCGTTAGCGGATAGTTAATAGTACATGTAGTACTCTCTAAATGAAAATAACTCGCAGAGATTCATTGTTTTCAGGATAACAGCTTTGAAAGTCAAAGAGAGGCTGTCTGACCTTATTAAAAAACAGAGCAGGGAAATTGATAAACAAGGTAAGGGAGATAAAATACTTTACAAGCGCCAGTGCTGAAAAGTGAATACAAAAAAGTTACACCCCTTCTATAATAGTTGTTTTACATAGTTGTCAACGTCTTTCAATAAACACTGAGTTTAGCAGTGCAGTTACGGCGCCTTAACAGCTCAGGTAATCTCGGATTGTTCTAATACCATCTACAAAAGCCATTCTTATGGATCGGGCACACTAATCGGCTGCTTAGGGGGCCCCACTGCTAAAGGGCTCCGTGTCAGAACCCTGGTGTGTGTGTGTGTGTGTGCGGCTGTCGGTTTGGGAACAATGATATCATCCGAGGGTGACACTTTACCCTCCTATGGATAAAGTAACCCATCAAACGTATAACGTTCCCCCTCCCCCCTTTCTGCAATTGTTTTAAGCTAACACATATGAGAAGTCACACATATACTATTATTCCCTCATAGGCAGATATTGCATACTAAATGCCAAGTATGTGAGTTATCCAGCGAATATCAGCCTCACTAACATCAAAATTGTGACCAGCCAATGGGAAGACATCTTAAGATGCACTGACCTATATGGGAAGCGGCTACTCTTATAGTTGAGTACATCTATCTATCTATCTATCTATCTATCTATCTATCTATCTATCTATCTATCTATCTATCTATCTATCTATCTATCTATCTATCTATCTATCTATCTATCTATCTATCTATCTATCTATCTATCTATCTATCTATCTATCTATCTATCTATCTATCTATCTATCTATCTATCTATCTATCTATCTATCTATCTATCTATCTATCTATCTATCTATCTATCTATCTATCTATCTATCTATCTATCTATCTATCTATCTATCTATCTATCTATCTATCTATCTATCTATCTATCTATCTATCTATCTATCTATCTATCTATCTATCTATCTATCTATCTATCTATCTATCTATCTATCTGTCTGTCTGTCTGTCTGTCTGTCTGTCTGTCTGTCTGTCTGTCTGTCTGTCTGTCTGTCTGTCTGTCTGTCTGTCCGTCCGTCCGTCCGTCCGTCTGTCTGTCCTGGGTCGCCACCACAATGTCTTCGGCCCCCTGACAGTTACTCGGCACGGTGAAAATACGGGGCCCCTCCATCAACTGGAAGATCATTTTCTCGAAAAAGAAAGCGTTAGGGCCCCAACGTATGCCGAGGTAATATAAACTGATGAGTTCTTAACTTTATATGCCCCGACGGCCTTTTAGGGCTAAGGGAGCTTTACTAGTCTGAATTCACTTGTTATTGTTTAAACAGCGTGTTTGCAAAGTGTCCCAAAGTCAAGGCTCTGCACCACGATCTGTACACGAGTCTGACTATGGGGGCCAAGGTTCCGGACCCTCGCGCTGACCAGTACGCCCGTAGCGTGGTCCATCACATGTCCTGCATCATATTCAACCTCAACAGGGCCCCGGTCGTGGAGAGCATCATCTGGTCCACTTTCCAGGGCCTCAGACGCCACGGCCACACATCGGACATGGTTAAAGTGAGTGTGTATGTGCTATACCTGCGGCTAAGTGCTCAAATTTCCAACTTTCAGGAATTTTTAAGAATTTATTTTGATTTTCTTAAATGGATATTATTTAATAAATGCCTTAGATTATATGTTGAAAATATATGTGCCTATAATTACATCTTGGGCACCTACCTATTTTTCAAAAAAAAAAAAGTTATGTAATCTAAAAACATATGTGCATATATGTGTGAGCTTGTGGGTTAAGATGCCGCTTTGAGAACCAGGCTTGCGGTGCCGCCAAATTTTTTTCCGGCTCCGGCTCCCACAAATTTGACGGCTCCCTATAAGATAGTATCACACGAGACAAAAAATTTTGTAATTGCGCCACGCCGCTGATAAAAAGTTATGCAAATTTTGCCGCGTTCACCCCCATAGTCAGGAACTTGAAAAATATACGTATGTCGGTTTTACTAAATACAAACCATTTCAGTGCATCCAGAATCATATCTTTATTTTCGACCGAGGTTTCACTAGTCGCCATTTTCATAAGTAATAAAAAGTTATTTCAATGATCAAATTAGCAAATAGTAAAATGATACATTATTTAAAATATTTTAAAGACTTCAGTATTTAAATTTATTATAAATTATTTATTTATAAATTCGAAGTGACTATTCGGACCCGGGTACCAATAAACTCCGATTTTTATTCGGACCCCGTCCCAATAAAGTCTGATTGTTATTCGGACCCGTGGCAAATGTGCACTTAGCTTAGCTATGCATAAACTTTATTATTGTTTTTTTTATATAATTGTTTGAATTGTATGATTTAATCGTTACTCAGTGTCTAGGGTTCCACTAAGCGGACTCTGTATTATTATTTTTTCGGGTTCGGTCTTATAAAGTTTAAATATAGCTAAGCTTAGTGCATATTTGCCACGGGTCCGAATAACAATCGGATTTTATTGGGACCCGGGTCCGTATAGCCACAGCCTTATAAATTTATCTACTCTATTTCAGCTATTCTGTTTATAATAAAATTGTTAAATACAGAAAGCGACCATTTTGTTTTTAGTCTATTAAAAATTCGCGGTCAAATACGAAATGACGCGTTTGTCGTCGTAGTAAAAATTTATTTTAAATGATTGATACAATTATTCTATGAAATAAAACTGTTTTAACTTTATATATAACAAAATAACATGCCATTAAAAAAAATTCGGAGGGTAAACAAGATAGAAAACGAACACAAAACGATTCCCCATTAAAGATTTCTTGTGGTGATGTGCGTGCACGCTATCATTTAAACGCTGTTACTGTTGCGGCGTTCGTAAAAATGACATTTCAAATTGTAAGAGGCAAACAATCAAACAAATGTGGAATTTGAAAGCTTAAAAACAATTCTGCTGTAAAAAAAAACATTTGGGAGCCGTGGAGCCGCCATATGTTTTCGGCTCCGGCTCCAGCAAAAAGCAGCGGCTCCCGGCTCCTCGGCTACGGCTCCGCAAGCCTGTAATGAGAACCTTGGGATTTATTCAGGTCCTGGGGAAAGTCCCTAAGTTCATCCAGCTTTAAATGGGTCACCTGACTTTGAGTTGGGGAAGTAAAGACGCTGGGCGTTGTGCTAACCACACAGTCCCTTCATGTACCATGACTACAGACAGTACCGTCGAGAGGGGAGGAGGCAAATGCCAGGGTCCCGGTGAGTTTTAGGGGACCGTACTGAGCTGGCCAATCAACTTTTAGGGGTCCGAAATTTCTGTCGGTGGGCCTGACTACAGAAAGAGATGAATTGTACACTTCATCTCCCCCGATGGCTATATATATATATGTAGTATATGAGTAGGATAAATGTGTTCATTCACTAATTGTTTCAATCCACTTGGTCTTTTTAGACATTAACTAATCAAGCAATATGTGTTTCCTTTCGCCTGTCTGTCGGCATATAGTTATGGCTGAAGGCAAATATATTATTTTTGTGTGTGTTTAACTTTTTGAAAAAAATTGCAGCCAACTTATATACACAATGATTGTGGCGAAGACCAATACAATTGATTAATACTCAAATAAAAAGAGAGTAATACGCATGCTTCATATTTCAATCTCCTACATAGGAAAGCTCAGACGCCTTCCTGTCATTCATGCAACATTACTTCAGCAAAAGATGGTCCAAGGCCAACAGAGATGCTTGGTCTAAAACCATGGAAACTGTTTGTCGCATGGGAATAAAAGACTGGGATAGTCCGACACCTATTCAGGGGAAATCACCCAGCGACACCAGAGTTTACAAGAAATGCCGAATGTCATAACTGGACAGGTCATCAATTGAATAGGATTTTATTTTTTTGTGCAGTTGCCATGCCAATGAGTAGACATTTTAAATTAAAAATTTAATAAAAAAACGCAGTGGCTACGGTTACGTCGGACGCTATTTTTTTAATAATAGGAATAGGGGCGTAATCCGTATTTTTTTTCCGGGTTACGGCCATATACATTAGAGTTAGGAATAGGGTTAGGATTAGGGTTAGGGATAGGGTTAGGGATAGAGTTAAGGTTAGGGATAGGGTTAGGGTGTGGAGCAATATCTATGGCCGTAACCCGGAAAAAAAAATACGGATTACGTCGGGCGTAACTAGTGTTGTTTTAGTCCCGGGTCATATTTTAGTTTCAGTTTTTATTTCGTTTTTTCTGTAATAATTTTAGTTTTCGTCTAGTTTTAGTCTTGCTTCTAATTTTAGTTTTAGTTTTAGTTCTCGTTGACGAAAAGTCAACATTTTCGTTAACGAAGGTTTTAGTTTTAGTTTTCGTGAACGAAAGAAACACTAAATTTTAGTTTCAGTTTTTATTTCGTTTTTTCTGTAATAATTTCAGTTTTCGTCTACTTTTAGTCTTGCTGCTAATTTTAGTTTTAGTTTTCGTTGACGAAAAGTCAACATTTTCGTCAACGAAGGTTTTAGTTTTAGTTTTCGTCAACGAAAACAACACTAGGCGTAACCGTAGCCACTGCGAAAAAAAATGGTTTATTAAAAATACATAATTTGACTCGTTATAAATATGTACCGTAAGTAGATTTTAATTTGTAATACCATTATATATATATATATATATATATATATATATATATATATATATATATATATATATATATATATATATAAATTTGTTAATTTATTTGCGTAATACCAAGCAAAGCTACACATTTTAATTTCAGTAACGCCAGAAGTTGTACGATGTCATCATAAGATGCAGAGTAGATTAATCTACAGTTGGCACATGCTCAAAATAAAGTCCTACTGAGGAATCATGGGAAAAGTATCAGATTGATACAAGTAGGGACAAATTAGCTCCACATTTATGTACATTTAAAAAAAAAACACATTCTTTGGATAGCTATGGCATCAAATAACAAAGACATCTATTAGATTGTTTTGTTTGTTTGTTTTAACATGAAAGTACGTCTCCATTTTTTAGATTTATGTTAATGTTTTATATACACGTATTTTATTGACATCATATATGTTAAATTGCTTTTACAAGAACATATCTACAGCAAATATAATTAAAGTAATTTTCAAGCTATATACATGTATACTTTTTTCCCCTTCATTAACTTTCCTCCCTTTAAATGAAAAATTATTTACATTCAAAATAATTGTGTAAAATACAATACAAATAGTTGTGATAATTATAAAACATGATTTCTTTATTCCTTAAAAAAATCATGGATTTTGTGGGCGGGTAAGGGGAGGTGAGGGGACACAAATCGCCGTCTGCCTCCCACCCCCCTCCGCTAATGGCGCCCCGATTCTGTTCTAGAGATTTATTTCTGGAGAGTGGGTGGAAGGTTCTCCACGACTGAGTCTACCGTGTTGCTGACAACTTCCTCGGCGCTGGATGCTATCTCGTTGATTGTCTCCCTTGCACACGTTGCGGCCAGCGAGAAAATTTCACGCCACAACCTGTTCGGTGACAACAACAACAACGATATTGATGACAAGTAGTTCACAAACAAAATAAACGTATCAATAGCCTTGGTTAAAAAAAAAATTAGCATATCAACATATTAAGCAAAATTTGTTTCCTGGATACATTTTGCAAAAATCCTTCTTTCTTTGCGCTTCTTATTTAAAAGAAAAAAAATATGACCGTAGATTTTTTTAATATAAATGTATGTTAGTTTTATGTTACTAATTATAATATACATAAAAGCAATTTGGGCTCTGCATTAAATCGAAAGTAAAGAATTAATACAACAGTATTCCAGTTTAAAATACAATCATGAAAAAATTGGATCTACCCGAAATAAAAAAAAAAGAACTGAGCCTACCGATCAAGCCTAAGTGGATAAAAATCTATGCAAATGTTTTGCGGGGTACAGCTAGTAATTTATAATATTTCTAAGCTTTATTTTCCCCATGTACATTGAACGTATACTTCTAGCAGTGCCATTCTCATGCGACCTCATAGTGCCCCTTTTTTCAAAGCCCCCTCCCCAACCCTTCGAGTATAAATATCTATCAAATATGAATTTATAGGGCCCCGAGAGATACTTATGCTTAGCCCCCCCACCCCGCCATATATCTCTCTAAAAATTCTCTACCTCAATATCAAAGAATGGCTATGTGCTGTCAGATTAACTTAAATAGGCTTTTCTAAGTTGAAACCAATTTTAACACTTAAAAATATACAGTTTCAAAAATGGAACTCAAATGAAGATTTTAAAAAAATGGAATTGCGGTAAATCTATTTGGCGTTGCTAATGTATTCGAAACCTTCCAGCAAAAAGTTTGATGGGGGGGGGGGCTCTCCTAAATTTATAATCACCACTGTAGGTGCCCCGTAAAGACCGGCACCCCCCCCTTCACCTCCTATAACGACGCCAATGGATAATGGCACCGCGTGTTTATAATTTTTAACGAATATTAAATTTACAACAAAATACTTTCTAGCTCCTCGTGTAAATAGATTTACACCAACTTACTTTCCAGCTCATCGTGTAAATAGATCTACAACAACTTACTCTCCCGCTCCTCGTGTAAATAGATTTACAACAACTTACTTTCCAGCTCCTCGTGTAAATAGATCTCCAAATTCAAACAAGTTGAAGAGCTCGGCAGAATCGTGTCTCAGGATGCCACAGAATCCGTTGTCTGGAGAAATACACGGGATAGGGATATGTGAAAATTTGATATTACTCAGTGGTCATTCGCATTATTGCTTTGTGAAATATTTATAATTCTAATTCTAATTCTTACGATATTGCACCGAATGTTTTCGTTTTATGGAATTCACGCCATATTAGCGTGGAGTTAAAAAAAAAAATGAAAGTTGACCTCACCAGTGAAACAGGGCGTGATGGAGTCGATGGCGCGGTGCTCCAGGGAGTGGCAGTCAACGTCATCACTCCTGTACGTGTCCTTGAGAAACTGGGTCATGCATCGTTGGGCGTCGTCGATGAAACGCTGACCCTGTGTGTGTGTGGGGGGGGGAGGTAAGGGTTAGTGGAATTAAAAAAAAAAGTAATCAATTTTTTTTATAATCAGGTGTAACATTTCGCTACCTATATATTAGTGTTTCAGTATTGCATGGCATAACTGTGCTAAGGCGGTAGATAAAATATGTCAGTACATGAAATAATGTTTTCTGTTATGTTTTTTTATTGTTATTATTATATGCACGTATTTTGCATTATTTTCCCATCGATATTCTTCTTCTTTGATCCTAATCAAAAGTAGTATTTGATGAGAGTACATTCACAGGCCGATTAGGCAACTACCTTGTAGTTTTTGATGAGAGTACATTCATCGAAATATAAGCAAATACCTAGGGCCCTAAAGGGGCCCATACCAGTACTCATTTATATCAAGCCTCGTATTAAAAGGGCCCCCACAGAAAGATTAGGGCCTCCAAAAACCTGATAACGTATCGAATAACGTACACCGTAGCGAAATTCGGCTACATGAACATGAACTGAGACAGGTAACGTAACGTTTATAACCATGGCGAAACAAACATTAGCTATACTAGAGGCAGGCAAATAATGTTAACAGGCATGAATAGGGCTAAAGTTATGCAGGCATTAGTAATAATTGCATGTAACATTATGAAGTATACAGTAATGCGAAGATTACTATTGCGAAATTACGCTCCGTAAATACAGATTAAGTGTTAAGTAACAGTTCATTCTTGTGATTGGTTGTAGTATGGGGCGCAACACTCTAGTTTACTCGACGGGGCAGGGGGGATGGGGAGGGTTTAAACACGAATAAGACGGCTGTGAAACTAAAACAGTTACAGATAGCAATATTACCCACATTTTCACCCAATCCAATACTCAATTTCCAATTACACCTAGTATAAGAAAGCTCACTTGACAACAAATTACAAATAACTTTTTTTTATAAGTACAAAGCAGTACAAAAAAAAAAAAACTAAACTAAACTAAACGTGAGAACAGATAGCTTAGACAAGTATGTACTTCTCTTGTTTTACATAATAAGACTTTTAAGAGAAACTTGTAGTGTTCAACTGTCGTATTTTTGTTGGTCGTTTCCGTCTTACAGACTGCTATTCACTGAGCACCGAATAAATGTACACATTTGTTTCTAATGTGAAAGTTAGTTAAGTTAGATTCTCGGCAGTTTCTTTTGAATGCTTACCGCCGCAGAAAAGTTGGGTTTCCGCCTCTGCATTTTGTTGCAGTAGTACTGGCCGGTTTTCAGAATGTACCAGGATCTACCACAGGGAAGGCGTCGTTCAAAGCAGGCGTAGAAGTCACAGCTGCCGGCATCAGCCAGTTCCAGACATGATGCTTCCACCGCTGTAAATATTACGAAAAATCGCGAAATAATAATTAGATGTGTGTTTCGAACTTAGAATGGACTTGGTGCAGTGGCCGACTTAGGTCGGTTGAGGCTTCGAACACAGAATAAAATAGCCCCCCCCCCAATAAAAGAGAGACACCAATAGCGGTATAAAGTAGAGATTTGTGGGGCCCCCCTCGTAAAGCGAGACCCCGGCTGCGTACCGTTAAATCCGACTCTGACTAGATGTTGGGGAAACTTTTAGGCCAACGTAGTCTTCAATAAAAAGTCACATCTCACTTATTATAATGAGGGCCGTCCTAACAGCGCTGTGAGCCCACGGACAATACAAGGCGCTGAGGCACATTCAGTCAAAATAATTAAATGCATATGTTTGATTGACTTTTGGCCCCTTTGTTCGTAGATCCCCGGGCCAGTGGCGAGACGAGGACATACCTCAATGTAATCTGAGTCACTCAGATAATCATTCTAACGTTTACAAACTTTAAACTTGTTTTTAATTGTTATTATTACACAATAAAAGGCAATTGTTGGCTAATTTTTTAATCATTAACACAAAGAAAAAAACTAATAAATATACAGACGTTTATCGTTTAGCTCAGTGGTTCTAAAATTTTTGCTATTCGCGACCCATGTATAAATAATGACAAAACAATGATAGCTAATGTTATTTTCTCATTTTAGTAATGTTCAAACTTTTGGCGACCAGCTTCAAATCAGCTGGCGACCAGCCGCAGCCGGCGACCAGCCGCAGCCAGCGACCAACACTTTGAGAACCACTGATATAACTTTGTCTTTTTTTTTTTTGGTCTCCGTAGCAATCCTTAATATAGTGCAGAATAAAAATAGAAAAATGCGAACTTATCATTTCATGAGGCTATAACTTACCTCTTCCATCAGCACTTGCATGAGCATTTGGCCGAAACAGAAAGCCGTTACACACAGCCAGAGCAACACAAAAAAAAATAACACTGTGGTAAAACTCCATGGCTCACGTAATAACGTTCTGTCTATTGTTATGAGCTGTCTCGAATAATACTCACCCAGTTTTAAACATCAGCGTCATTTATGTTTGTCTCATTTTTGTCTTGAAGAGTGAGCACTCCCACTTGGAGCAGCCACTCAAAAAAAATAACATCCGTAAAAAGTGTTCCTGTCCTTTTGACCTTTGAATCTTTTGTTAGGTCAAGAAATGTCATCCAAAAAGTTTTGGAGAAGGATAGACTTTTCGGGTTAAGTTTATATTAATGAGACCCCCCCCCCTTTTTTTTTTAAAGAGACACTTGTAGTGTTTAACTGCCGCAATGTTTTAGCCGTTGCTAGCTGCACTTCACTGGCCGGAAACTGACAACGTAACAATTTGGTTTACATACGTTCACGAGCACAATGGAGAGTAGATAAAGGCTAAATTCGAATCGCTTGACATCTTTTCTTAAGACCTATCCACAGAATATAAATTATACATAAAGTGCATCGCTATTTTAAAATAAGTCCTATGATAATGCCCCCATTTGTTTTAGTTTCCTTTTTAATAGCGCATCACTCCATATAACACTTTTACATAGTCCGTAAAGTTATGTAGCCTTATAGATAGATCTATGTGCATCAATCAGCTAAACATTGATACGCAATAGAACAATAACAACAAATATGGCGGCTTTCGGAAATGTCATTTTTAAATTGACGGTGCGCATTCTGTATTATTTATATTCTGTGATTCACACAGTTGGTGTTACAACTTCGTCTCAAGTTCTGAATTTACATTAATAAAATGTCAATATTTTGTTGCATAGAAATAGTACATATTCTTTCAGCGTATTATTTGACGCTCCAAAAAAAAAAAAAACAAAACATTGAATCCTACATGACATTTTTATTTCCATAATGCATAGATAATAATTCAACACTAAAAGTTTTAAATCTCTGTCAGGTCGACGCCTCAATGGTTCAAATTTACGCGCACCTAAAGGCACTGCTCTTGCAGTTTATTATGTAGCCTCGTTTCCGTCAACTCATAAACATCTCACGTTTGATAAAATAAAATTACAATAAACAACCTATAGATGAGACATTTTTATAAGTTACATTTAATGGTGCACGATGGAGAACGGGAAGTTTGGTCTCTCATTTGCAGACGACGTTGGCCCTTTGGCACAGTCCTACACTGACATACGAAGGTAGGCTCTTGCCCCTGTCTCGATGAACGATATTTTATAACGAGACATGTTCTTTCTTATTCTTAAATTGCGCTGTCTTATCTCGTGTGACGCATATTCCAAAATCACATGCTGTTGGGTGGGTGTGTTGGGGGGGGGGATACATTACAAAGATTAGACTGAAGTGGTAAGGCCTAGTCAGTCAGCATACTCGTGCTCACGTTGGTGGAAGAGGGAGAGGGAATAGACAGGTGAGCACGAATTGTCAAATTACACATATTAACCTCAATGCCAAAGCCGTTCTTAGTTTTTCAGGGACCGTAGGAAATTCATATGAAAAAAAAACAATAAAAAAAATCCTGTCGAGGCCACTAAATCTTCATCTATGACAGGAATTATTATTTGAAGGGGGCCCTTTTTGGCTGGCTGTGTGTGTGTGAGGGGGGAGGTAGGTGGTCTCATTGTTTTGCCTGTCCATATGAGTGGTTCAGTGAAAGAGAAAATGTTTTCATGATAATCATATGGAGTGTAATGAACAGCATCGAGCGTTGATCGATCATTAAGATGGTACACACACACACATACACATAAACACACATATAATGCATACACACAAACACACACACACACGCATACACATACACACACATAATACATACACACATGCATACACACACATACATACACATATAATACATACACACAAACCCACACACACATACATACATACACACTACAAATATATAAACACATACATGCATATTCACACATACATGCACGCACATACACATACACACATATACATACACATACACACACGTACATGCACACATACACACGCACATACATACAAACATAAACACACACACACACATACATACATACACACACACATACATATATATACACACACAAACACACATATATAGAGTGTGATTTAAGAGTCGTTCCCAATAAATGCAATATATTAAAATGGTCCAGATGAAAAAAAATACACGCAGAACCGTTACTGGGGCATTGGTGAAATAGGCGACAGTCTTATTAACAGGTGGGTCGTCAAAAACAACAACAACAACAACAACAACAACAACAACAACAACAACAACAGGTCTATATGTGGGTCGCAAATCGCTAAAGTTTGAGAGCCACTGTCTTAGAATGCCGTGACCAAAGCCGTCCAAACAGCACCGTAGGTCCCAAGCTATCCTAATTGCTGAGTTCTCCCTTATGACAAACATTCAAAATAATTAGATATAAATAGTAAGTAGCATGACCCCCCCTCTCCCCCCCCCCCCCCCGGCAAGCACTCTAGTACTTTAAGGCGGCCGTGACAGTAACTACTATAATCATCTGACCATATGACCCTGAAGGGACCACACACTTAACACTTACACTTTTTTTCTTGACCCCCCCCCCATCTCTCTCCCACACACATATAAAACTTTTTTTTTACCATCCATTAACATGTGTGTGTCACACTTCGACACACCCCCCCCCCCCCTCCCAACCTTTCCCTTTTATGCGTTGCACGTAATAAGTGAACGACCCACGAAGAAGTTATTACTTCGCGACCTTTTTTAATAATAATAACTAAAAACTATATTAATGATTGATAGAACATATAAAAACTAACCTTTCAACGAAATCAATCGCGACTTACACAACAAACAAACAAAAAAAAAAAACGAGAACTGATTTTAAAAGATTCAACAATCACATTCGGTTATTTTAAAGCGCTGTTTCTCAGGGTTGAATTGATTGATTCTCTTAATTGATTCACTTTATTGTACAGCTAAAATCAATAGTTGTATGTGTGTGTGTGTGCGTGTGTGTGTGTTTGTGTGCTAAACTAAATTTAAACAAAAAAAAATTTACAAAAAATTTTAGTTGTATCGATACACTCCACAGACTTGCTGCAGAGAATGCTGCCAGGAGATTACAAGCATTAATGGTCAAACAATGCGCACAAAACTGTGAGTACGTTTGGATTTTCAAATTGAACGAATCAACAGCCCACAATGACATTTTTTTTTAAATGTTTTATACGTTTATTGGTGTCATGAGTATGGGGGAGGTGGGGGAGAGTCGATGTAAGATGACCTTGACATACTTATGTCTCTGGGCGCCCTTGGTAGACCTTTCAGGGATATTTTGGGGCCCTGAGGCAAAAATATACAGGACCCATTTGCGTCTGCTTTGTTTGTTTATCTGTCTATAATAACGGCTCTGTAGCTGGCGGTAGCCACAGATTAGATATTATGCAGATTGCGCAAGCCTCGTTTTGAAACAATGGTTTCATCGCCGCCATTAATGATATTTATTCTAATCAGTCCATTCATTGAACAGAAATTTTTATTATATATATATATATATAGCTCCTCAAAACCCATGAACTCGATAACTAAATAATATATTATCGCTTTTTTATATTTATACAGCTAATTGAAAGCTTTTTCATTCATATTTTATGTCTTGAAAAAAAAACAACAACAAAGAGGTGTGACAGGTCTGTGTGTTTTTTTATGAATGGAAAACGTCATTGGAAACAAAAGCGAATAACAACAATGGCGCGAGAGTTTTTAACACAAAAACTAGGACTATTTATGTAGTGACGCGCTATCTGTATAATATATTATCTGTGGGCGCTATCTGTATAATATATTATCTGTGGGCGCTATCTGTATAATATATTATCTGTGGCGGTAGCTAAAAATCACGGTGCTCTCTGACGCACTTGTAAAAATATTTTGCGGTAAAAAAAAAAAAGGAAAAAAAACCAAAACAAACATAGCTGTAAAATTATGTTTTTATAAAAGATATCACAACTGATAATTTTGTGTAAAATATTATTTAAGATATCAATTTTTTTAATGCACACTCAATAAATTACAAACAGAAAAAAAAATTCTTAAATTTATCAGGTAGGCCTATACAAAAACTTGAAAAAGAAATAATAATAATATGTACAGATATAAAAATAAATAATTCACCACCTTTTTTTTCCAGGAGAAGAAAGAATCATACGAACAAACTAAATAAACCTCTAGATATGTTGTGCTTGTTTTCTGCTCCATGTTATTAATTGAAGCGATAACTTACACAGCCCAGTGAGATTGCAATGCACTAGCAATCTTTTTATTTACATTTTAAATCTTAAGCTGGGTGGGTGGGAGATCATTCACCACAAGTCAACGACAGGGCGAGGTCCTCAAACAAAAAGTAGGTCCCTCTATGGGGGGGGGGGGTTCTGGGTACGTCACAATGGGTAACTGTGAGAATATTAGTATTAACTTTTTTTTCAAAAGCTTTTCTGTAAATGGAAACAACATTACTGAAACACGAGTGGGCGTATGAAGGCTTCTGTGTAATTTGTGCGACCGCTCAGGGCGCAGAACTAGGAAAGGGGGCGCCGAAAGAGTGCTGTTAAATGTTTTTGCCATTTTCAAATTTGGGGGGGGGGGGAGGGAGGGCGCCAAAATTGCAGCTTGATTAGCTAGCTACAGCTCTGATGAATACTGCATGATAACAAACTGGAACCTGAGGGTGCCAAAAAAAATGTAACTCGCACAGTGCGAAATGAATTGCTGGCTACGGCTCTGCTGAATACTTCATGATAACGAACTGGAACCAACCGATCCTTTAAGTTGACACCGTATGACAACGTGGAGGTGAAGCCTCGTGCTCAATCAGAGTGGTGGTGTAGGTGGGTCAGGTCTGAACCAAAGTGGCATCTGCTGCACCCGCGCGTCTTCCACGGTGCCTCCATAGACATAGCTACCCAGGCCATCGTGGGGGGGGGGGGATGTGGTCAGGGCTAGCTGCTAAAGGATGTCCCAACAGCGTTCACGACTTAATTAAATGTGAAATCAAGAAATAATCCTCTCATCTTTACGCAGAGGCGCATCCAGTTGGAAACGGACCGCCTCGGACGGCACTTAATTTGATGTCAACCGTGGGGGAGGGGGTGATTTCACCACATTAGTTGGCGCGGGAATGGGCGACATTTTCAGTCCTTCCCAGACGTCTAACGCTAATTCCGCCACTGGCTCACAGGGCATTCACAAGTTTGATCACAGGCTATTTATGAAAACTATTTACTTACGTACATTTCGGTGATTTTTTTTCTTGATTAAGTTCAGTCCCTCACTACGTTAGGTAAGTCTTATATTCTGTAAGCAAGTTTAAACATCCGTTAATAACTTAGAAGAAATGTAGGCAACCAGCAGAATATCTCGTATTGCGGCCAGTCCCTCAATACGTTAGACATGTCTTATTTTCTGTAAGCAAGTTTAAACATCCGTTAATAATTTAGAGGAAATGTAGGCAACCAGCAGAATATCTCGTATTGCGGCCAGTCCCTCAATACGTTAGACATGTCTTATATTCTGTAAGCAAGTTTAAACATCCGTTAATAACTTAGAGGAAATGTAGGCAACCAGCAGAATATCTCGTGTTGCGGCAGTAAAAACATATTTTTATTTACTGCACAACATAAAGTAACAAAAAAAAAGGTAAATAAATAAATGAACGAATGAGTACATAAAATTGACCCCTTAAAACACGGTATAACATCTCAGCGTTCCGTTTAAGTTATTATCTTTCAGAGATAAATTTACTATTAAACCCAACACTGATAACACCCAAATATCTAAACTCTGTTAAAGCGACTAGCATGTTGATTTTCTTTAAAATATGTTAAAATTCAGTTTAAGAAAAAAAATGTACATATTTTTTTTTTCGCTTTGGGGGAACGGGAAGTGAAGAGTATTGCGGCTATCTCCCAACCAGGAAGTGGCGTGGCCTTCCCCCCCCCCCCTATTTGCTATACAACCACACCAACAAATTGCCACTCAAGAAATGTTACAAGCAATGTTGCCAGATGTTTTAACGAAAACCGCCCAAACTCAACATGTAATCCGTCAAAAATACCGCCAGATTAATGAATGTAAAAAGAATTGTCAAAATTACTTTATAATTGTATATTTTGTGCATCATTTTTTATGTTTACGTAATCTATATCTTTGAAGCCGCCAAAAAAAAAAATAAGCCCGCTGACACGTCAGTGAGCTAAAGCTCCCGCCGCTTCTCTAAAAAACTTCTCAAAAACTGGCGGTAAAACCGCCAATCTGGCAACATTTGTTTAGTGGTGTGTACACGCATTTCATTTTAAAGTACACGTACTCGCGTGCGCATGATCAAGTTGACGTCGCTCTGAGAATGTTTTAGATTTAAACGCACGGTGTTAATTTATTGAGAACACGTGTCAAGGCGACACAGGGTTTTCGAGATCAAGTTCCGCTAACCTTGTGTTTTAAACCTGGCTGATTTCTGCCACGCCCCTTCCCCCCTTTACCTCCCTTAAGGGCTTAGTTGTAAAGCTAAATAAATTAAATAAAAATAAAAAAAGCAAAGGAGGGGGGGGGGAATTGAACTGAAACGCATCACGAGAAGTGTGTTTGTTTACGCTTCTCTCATTGTATGTGTGTGTATGCATATGTGTGTGTGTTTGTTTTCCGTCATCGATTCGATATAACGAAAAATCGATTTCAACCAATAAATAGGTAACCTTCTTTAATGGAGGTGAACAATCCGTAAAACTTCCGACTATGGTAGTTCGTAAAAGTGACGAGGCTAGTGTAGTACTGCGGTTTTCAACCCTAGGGGTTCTGGAAAGGTTATGGGAGGGAGGGAGGATAGATACCTTCAAATAAATGCCATTGCATATAATTTGCTTGGAATTTGCCTCCTTTTTTTTAGGTGGAAAAATTCTTGGGCGTTACTTAAGCAATATCTCTGGTACGTCAATGGTCGACCTCAGGTCTTGGAAGGCCATTGGGCAGAGAGTTTTTTCGAGATATGGGGGGCCGCGAGAGAGGGGGGGACATGCAAATTTACATGTTGGGGCCCCGATTGCACTATATTTTTTTGTTGCATTTTTATTAGAAGCGAGGGATTAGGGTTGGGAGGGGGGCGGCGGGGGGCTTTACCAGTGATGGCTCCATACTGTCTATGTCAGTGGTGGGGGACTTATGGCACGCGGGCCACAGTCGGCACGCAGAGCGTCATCAGCCGGCACGCGACTAAAAAAAAATCACGTCGTTTAATTGTAACTGGAATGTTGGCTATAAATGAGTGGCTTCTTGGTTGAATTTCGGGCGCGCGGCCCCCCCCCCCCCCCCAAAAAAAAAAGGTTTGCCACCGCTGGTCTATGGCCTCTCCTTCATTGACATCACCTTATGAAAATTTTTTGTAGTGTCCCACAGGTTTTAATAAATTGTTCTTTTATCGGGGAACACGTAGAGATCCACTGAATCCAGTGAATCGTGAACGTTCACTGGCAATGGGGGAAAAAAAGGTGTGTATTTTTCTTTCCCGTAGACTCTAATGGTCAATACTTCTAATGCTGTCCTATGACGACGGTAAGAAAACGTATAGTTTACGCGCCGACACACGCACACTCAAGATAAGCGATGAGTATGTAATGTTTAATTTATCATTACGCTACATTATGTCTGCGACCTTTTGAAGACCTGCCCCAGAATTTCCACTGGAACCTGTTCAAAAACGAAACCGACCTTTCCTTTCTTTTTAACTTAATTTTAAAAGTAAATTATACGTACATGCATCCTGTTTCAAATTATGATAAAAATAAAACAAACAAAAAAAAAACCAATATAAATATCATGATTTTTTGTTACATGATATATTTTGAAGATATACTGTAAAAAATATTTGTAAAATTAGCAACAGGTTTATTTCAACTTTAAAATCTATTATTTTTTTTTTCAAAATTATTATTAGCTTGTTGATTTGAACTTTAAAAAAAAATATTTATTACCAAAATGTTGTTTTGAATAGCGTCACAGAGTTACGGGGATTGGGTGAGGCTGGACGACGAAACTGTACGTCAGGTCAGCGTGATCTGGGACTATGTGGTCAAGTACCAGGATGTTCTGGCTGCGAAGATCGCCAAACGGTAAAGTAACGAACATGCCAAGACAACATTGCCGCTTATACGAAATTATTTCCTCTCGATAATTTTTTTTTTATATAGAGCAGAGAAAAGCGAGTAGGTGTATGCCAACGAGAATGGAGAAAGATCAGGGGAGTAAATGGGTGGAGGGTAGTTTAGGGGAGTAAATCGGTGGATGGTAGTTTAGGGGAGTAAATGGGTGGAGGGTAGTTTAGGGGAGTAAATGGGTGGAGGGTAGTTTAGGGGAGTAAATGGGTGGAGGGTGTTTAGGGGGAGTAAATGGGTGGATAGTAGTTTAGGGAGTAATGGTGGAGGATGCAGTTTAGGAAGTAAATGGGTGGAGGGTAGTTTAGGGGAGTAAATGGGTGGAGGGTAGTTTTAGGGGGTAAATGGGTAGAGGAGTGGTTTAAAGGGAGTAAATGGGTGGAGGAGTAGCTTAGGGGAGCAATGGGTGGAGGGTAGTTTAGGGAAGTAAATGGGTGGAGGGTAGCTTAGGGGAGTAAATGGGGTGGAGGG
This sequence comes from Bulinus truncatus, assembly GCA_021962125.1. Classification (NCBI taxonomy): domain Eukaryota; kingdom Metazoa; phylum Mollusca; class Gastropoda; family Planorbidae; genus Bulinus; species Bulinus truncatus. The sequence goes on from JAGDYQ010000069.1 coordinate 2,135,042, forward strand.
TAGTTTAGGGAGTAAATGGGTGGAGGAGTAGTTAAGGGGAGTAAATGGGTGGAGGGTAGTTAAGGGGAGTAAATGGGTGGAGGGTAGTTTAGGGGAGTAAATGGGTGGAGGGTAGTTTAGGGGAGTAAATGGGTGGAGGGTAGTTTAGGGGAGTAAATGGGTGGAGGGTAGTTTAGGGGAGTAAATGGGTGGAGGGTAGTTTAGGGGAGTAAATGGGTGGAGGGTAGTTAAGGGGAGTAAATGGGTGGAGGGTAGTTTAGGGGAGTAAATGGGTGGATGGTAGTTTAGGGGAGTAAATGGGTGGATGGTAGTTTAGGGGAGTAAATGGGTGGAGGGTAGTTTAGGGAAGTAAATGGGTGGAGGGTAGTTAAGGGGAGTAAATGAGGAGAATGTTTAAGACAGTAAATGGGGTAGGGGAGTTTAGAGGAGTACATCAGTGGGAAAGTATAGGGGAGTACACGAGGAGTAAGTTAGGGGAGTAAATGGGGGAAATATAGGGGAGTAAATGTGGGAATCAGTATAGATTATTAAATGAAGAAAAAAAAGTTTAGGGTTGTACATGAGGAAAAGTTTAGGGAAGTAAATGAAAAGTTTAGGGGAGAAAGATAAAGTAATTTCAGAGCATGAAATGAGGAGTAAGTTTAGGAGGGATTGAGAGAAGATTTTTTTTTCGGGGGGGGGGGGGATAATAAAACACTGCAAATTCTCAATTTTAATGTAGTCCATAGTCAGGCTCACGTACAGAGCAGTGTGAGCAGTATGAAACTAAACTGACTAATTTCCAGAGCAGAAAGTGACAATGGAAATGTGGGTTTTTTTTAAAAGAAGACATTTCCAGTGTTAAAACGTGTGAGATAAGTAAGAAGTGAGGCGAGATAGTAGGCAATTCCAGGAATTCAGAATGAGGTGCTAACTGAAGTAATTTCACGCAGCAGCGGAGATGGAACTCCTTCGATTCTTTCTTCTCACCTCTCTTTCTGGTTCTCGTTCAAATAGGAAACTTAGCCCCGTTTTCAAAACGGTTTCATGGTGATAACTCAAAACAGCAACAATAACACAACTCTTTATCTATTAGAGTTTGTCACGTGATCAAGGGAAGGAACCAGGACGTCAACAACGCCGTCAGGCTGGACAAATGCCAAACCGACAGCATGAAACGGTTCTACCGGAGCCAGGACGCCGTTCACTGCGGCCGATGCCTGATCGGCCACATCACGGACATCGTGGGGAGCCTGAGGAGGGGGTCGGGCCTGAGGAAAGTCCTCAAGTCCAAGATACGTTCATTAATCGCCGCGGGGTACTCGAAGGACTACATAACGGTAAGAGCCAATTATAAACCCCCCCCCCATAATTAACTCTACGGTCATTCCCCCTTCTCCCCACCCTCCCATAATTAACTCTACGTTCACTTCCCCCCCCCCCCATTGCTGAGATTCAAAAGTTCGTAAAGTGGAAGGAAAAAAAAATAATAGATGTAATGGCTAAGTACCCGTTTTAGAGATTCGCCCCCACTTTGATTTACCGGTAACTCGATGACGCTGTTATCGTTAATTCGAGAGCAAGGTTCACCTGCCATTTCCGATCACCTGGCAGGGGCGTTTTTTAAAAGTTACGCCATGACCGACTTATTTCCATTTTTTTTTAAATCTTGTCTGGTCGCCGAGAACCATATTGCTTACCCCCCATCGGACAGGGAAGAAGATGATTACTTAGATTAAATTATATACAAAAAAAAAAAAAATTTAAAACGGAAACTGTAGCCTACTATACAATTTTGTTCAAGAAGCCTCAGTTATGTCAAAAACTGCTAGAAATAAAATAAACTTATGAACGTCATAAAAGATGGTGTCAACTCAAATATTTTTTTTCCGTTTTGAATTTTTTTTTTTTTGTTGAGGTTTTGTAAGTTGCGTTGAAAAAAATTTAAACTTTTTAAATTGCACACCAGACATCGTCTAGAGAATATAAATTACACAGATTTGCACAACTGTCAATTTAAATTGATTTTTTTTCCGAAAGCCGTCATATTTGTGTACTATGCTCTTGTGTATCAACATTGAGTGCTACACTATTAAAAAAAAGGGAATTTCTCTTTAGCCATTATTTGAAGACTTTTTTTAAATATCGATTTCTGTGGGATATTTCTTCTGCTGGGTCTCCACTGCCAAGAGGGCTCTATTCCAGTACTAATCTCTATCATAAGTAATTCTATAGGGGGCCCCGATAAGTGCTGTTGTCTAGCGCATCAAACATCTCAACGCTTTTGCTTAGGGTGCCCTCCAAAAAAAAAAAACCCACCTAAAACAAACAAACGACCCTGCTTTCAGGTATAGAAAGTGCCATAAAATGGCAGCAGGAGATTGGTGTGTGTGTGATCAGAGGGGGCCCCTTGTGGGTAGAGATTCTCAGAGAGGGGGGGCAGAGGCTAGATGGCGGCAGCCAAGGATCATTTCAACAACATTAATGTTCATGGATTATTATATAGATTTTTTTTTCCTTTTTTTCTACAGCGGGGATGCCATTCTTTGACCAGTGTTTTGTGCGAGCACCTACCATCCCAGTGGTCAGCCCAGAGGGAGAGGGCCTGGGGCACAGCGCTGGACTATCTCCTGAACGTCGGATCCAAGCTGTGGGAAAAGATCGCCGAGAAGAAGAAGAAATCCTCCGGAGGCAACAATTTCTTCACAGACCTGCCTCCACTGGCGAAAGGGAGAAGGGAGAAACGTTTGAGACCATTTCGACCTTGAACATGTCAGTGTCAAGCTGACCTCAATATATATATATACGTGTGTGTGTGTGTGTTTCAGTGTGTGGATATAATTATACTGCCATGATTTAAGACTTATCGCCATATATCAGCCTCAGCATTTTACTGATGAATAGATGGATCGGTATAAAACAAAATAATAGCAAAATTAAAACCATAACCGGTCATGGTTGCCTGGACTCAAACTTACTTATATTTGACTATATAAGAATTTAATGTTTCTGTTGTTAGTTTTCTCTGTTGAATACACAATTAAAAGATTTTCGACTGTTCCATGAAAACATTTTTGCTTTTTTTTCTCAATACTGATTCTATCTTGTCTGTCACATCTCAAACACACTGTCACACACGGGCAAAGAAGGCCTAGGCCCCTCTCACCAACGATGCATATGGGGCTCCATCAAGTATATATTTCTATAAATCTGTTGCTTAGTTTGCCAGGGCCCACAACCATCGCTAAAAGTCTCTTCATAAAGGTCACCAGCCATCTTTAGATGACTGTTCTTAGGGGGCCCCCAGCCATCTCTGGAAGTCTCTTCCTATGGGCCACCAACCACCTCTGGAAGTCTCTTCCTATGGGCCCCCAACCATCTCTGGAAGTCTCTTCCTATGGGCCACCAACCATCTCTGCAAGTCTCTTCCTATGGGCCACCAACCATCTCTGGAAGAATCTTCCTATGGGTCTCCAACCATCTCTGGAAGTCGCTTCCTATGGGCCCCCAACCATCTCTGGAAGTCGCTTCCTATGAACCCCCAACCATTAAAAGTCTCGTCCTATAGGCCCAAAATACTGAAGAACGGTTTGGCATACTTGTTTAAGTTTTGAGACGGTCATGGTAACTTCTCAGTGGTATAACTAGGTGTGACCAGTCGCGGGTGGGCAGAATCTGCCGAAATTCACTACATTTTTGTGTGTGCGCGGAAACGGGCATATTATTCCCCCCCCCCCAAAGTTAGCCCCGGCAGCCATTAGACGAGTGTTTCCTAAGTGGTACACCTCATTTCATATGCAGACCGTGAGTCTGATCCAGGGGCGGACTTATGTCAGTTGGGGCCCCGGGCGCAGAAGAAAATGCTGGAACCTTAAGAAACAGCGGGACATATCTAAGGGCTCTGTGCGGCACATTAATATTTGGGGGGGGGGGGTCCTGGGTGCGCGCCCGTGCGATCGTCCTTAAATCCGCCTCTGGTCAGATCCGGTCCCAATCAGTCATCCGAAACTGTAATTTACCTCTGACCCATTGCTGTCTGTTATTTATGAATCCACCACACTATACCCGGTACACCGTGTTGGCGATTTACAGACCTGTGTTTAAATATATTTTTAGAACTGTAATCAACATTTCACCACGTTCCGTTAAGAAGGTGGGTGTGACCACTGCCACGCCCAACCTATCCGCGGGTCACCCCCCCTCCCACCCCCCCCCACACACACACTTGATATATATTTTTTTTCTTTAATTCAAAATTATGTCTTACAAGGTGATATTTCACCCCCACGACTAGCATTGCCACACGTGTGTTTACGGCGCTGCCCTGGGTGGGACTGTGAAACGTCATACGGAGTGGGGGGGGGGGCGTAAATTTTAGGCGTCAAAACAAAACAAAAATCAACAGCTCATTTTAAGGAAACGTCTTGGTAATATTTTATAGCTGACCTTGCCGGTAATTGTAGTTCGCCATGAAGTAAAGGATACAGAAAACGTCAAACCCAAGATTAGTATTCAACTGCACTTACCTATATATCACAGACTTGGACTAGGAGAGACTGATAACCCTATACAGGGAGATTACCTAACGTCTGATACTAAAGAAAAACGTAATAACTTTGGTGAAAAAAAAGCAAAAAAAAAAGGATTGCGGGGTAGCATATGTAATAGTTAAACCGACACTGTATGCAGTTGCTCAGCAAGCTTTACTCGCGCCCGGGGCACAATACCTTTTTAGCGCCCCCCCTCCCCATTCGAAAACCATATAATACTACACGTAAAATATACCATTTGGCGCACCTTTCTGAGTAGCGCCCGGAGCACAATGCCCCTCTCTTTGCCCTCCCCCATCACAACGTCACTGACCGTATGGCATAGTTTACATTAGAGTTGACCCATTCTTATGGATAGGCAAGCAAAGCGACCAGAAGGCCTAAGTCAGTATCCATTTTTTTATTGCTCTATGTGGCCAGTGCCGCCTAGGGGTGTGGGGGGGCGAGGCGAGGCAGGGGGGCAAATGCCCAGGGGCCCGGCGAGTTTTATTAGGGGCCCCGAATGAGTTGGTCAATCAACTTTTGAAAATATTATTATCAGCACGGGGGGGGGCGGCCCTTGACAGCCCTTGCTCAGGGGGCCCGAAATTTTTGTCGGTGGGCCTGTATGTGGCCCTCTCTTCTCGAGCAGGTATATATGCCGAGAGGTTTCTGACCAGGGCAGCGGTTCTCCCACCCTCTTTTTTCCACGACTGTACACCACCGGGTGCGAAAGTGTGTCTGCGGGTCAACCCCTATCACGCGAGTTCGTCAATAAACGATGTACTTATTTTCATTGATCGCGTGGTTTGGTGATGAGTCACGCTGACCGTCTTCAAACTCTGGGTGATTTTAAACGAAAACTATACGTCGTCGCTGTGTACCCACCACCCGCTTAACATTTCCCCGTTACCCCTTGGGATACCCGTGGGTCTGGCCCCCCTCCCCTCTACAGATATAAGGAAGTCTCTTCATAAAAGATGTTCAGAAAAATACAATTTAGCATATTTTTTTTTTTTTTTAAAGTTACAATTTCGACTTGAAACTGTAACTGGAAAATTTTGCAAATAATTAGACGAATTTTTTGGGGGGGGGGGGTGGGTGCGGAGGAAGGGAGTGGATACTAACTTCTCCTTCCACCCTTCCTCGACTTCCTGTAGACCAGGTTCTATTGTAAATCAGCCCAGCTACTGGTGTGTCTTCTGTGCAAGCTTATCGTAAGAGAGATGTAAAGGGGTTAATAAATCTATCCCCCCCATTCCTCTGCGTTAGCATGATTAAAAAGTTTAGAAACACACAGCAGCCAGACGTAAAGCCCCACACTGTGTCATATATACATATAGTCTTTTTTTCTCGTGTGTGTATTTTCGACCTCCGTGTACAGGAGGTGGGAAACGCCTACGAGTCAGCACAACACCGAAATAGATATCGTGTAACTACTAAAGCATGACGGGATACACATTTACAAAAAGATGGCGGGGTATAACGACCAGCATATTTCAATGACCGTGTGCTCTGAGTAGTGGTTCTCTTATGTTCACGCCCCCCCCCCCACTGCCCCGCCACTCCCCCACTTTAAAAGTCACTTTGCGCGAGCTAAAGGAAAACGAGGCTTTAAGTCATCAGTATGTCACACATCTTTTCTCTTTCAATTTATTTTTTTCGCGACCCAATTAATTTTCTTCCGCGCCTCCCCTCCCTCCCCCCTCTTCCACTCCATTCTTCTTCTTTCTTAAAGTCGCGACCCATACTTTGAGATCCACTGGCAAATATAGATGTTTTTTCTTACGTAAAACAAATATGCCACGTGATTTTACACACACACACACACACACTCACCCATAAACATGCAGCTCAACATATATAAATATCAACATGTTATGACTGCATGAAGTTACGCAGGTTATCAACACTAATGCATTCACACGTGGTAAATTTAAAGAAAAAGGTGGACTGGACTGAAATTCGGTTGCAAAAAAAAAATACAACTGAGATATAAAATTTCACCCCCCCCAACCTAGTAAGTCTAAGGAGTTGGAAAATGAATTTGAAAGTTGTAGATATAAAAGTTAGGTATTAGCAGCTCACGAGTTCTAGGGTGAGTGTCATTTGCGAGGCCTTGATAACACTTTTAGTTTTGTTACAGTTGCATAATCCAAAATACGCGGTGGCCCTCTTATGCCTGGGGCTTTGGGCAGTAGCAACCCTCTAAGGTCGCTACAGCTTCGCTCAGATCAATATAATTTTTATCTTAAATTTGAGTTTAATTATCGAAACAAAATATTTGAATCGATTTATAATAATAATAGGGTGAGGCATTGGGTGGAGCGAATTTAACTTGCGCCCGGGGAGAACAATACTTTTTAAAGCGCCCCAACCCCCATTCAAAAACAATATAATATTATATGTAAAATATACCATTTGGTTTCCCCTCCTTTCCCCCCTCCCCCCTCACTACGCCACTAGGGTGAGGGGGAGCGCACATGAGTACGTTGAGATCAGCCTGTCGGCTATTAATATATATATGTATATATATATATATATATATATATATATATATATATATATAACGTAAAGGGGCCTCTTCAAAGTCAATTGACCAAGAAGTGAATACAGATAATTAAATGCACTTAGAAAAAAAAATTGCTCACAGGGAAAATAAAGTAAAATTGAAAAAAAAAAATTAAAATAAATATTCAGTGGCTGCTTGCTGATGTAGTTATTATAAGCAGTACTGCGGGGCTGTGTGGCAGCACCGGGCGCCTAACTAGGATGCGCGGTGCCCAATGTTTTTTTTCCACTTTTCAGATTGGAAACAGGGCGCCATTAAATGTAGCTCGCACGGGGCGCTACAACATTGGATAAATATCCAATTAGCTGCGGGCTGATGTCTTAAGTATATCTCTATGAATTACGCGTCACCAAGTGGTACGCAGTGAATATAATTTTCGTTTTAAAACAACCAACAGCTTGAAGAAAATCGCCAGTTTGCCGCGACTCATCACCGAAAACCAAGTGGCCCCTGTATTGGAGTAGAGAGATAAGCACATTCCATTTTGAAGATATGTTCATTTATTCCCGCAACCGTTGATTGAGAAGCACTGATATAGATCTACGGAATGTTCCTGCAACAGTGTTGAATTTTTACATGTCCCAGTTGGTCGCGTTTGTCTTCTTAGACAGATTTTAACGGCAGTGTGTGTGTGTGTGTGTGTAACCCTTGGTCCTCGCCGGAGATCGAACCAGGTACCTTCAGATCGACAGTCGAGCGCGTTACCGCACGACCATCCGTCCCCGTAATGAAAGTGGATCCATCCTTTTTTTTTATATCATAATAATTTGGAATTCGAATAATTAACCTCAGATTTTGGGGGTAGTTTAGCACGGCAGATGCCAACCCCCTCCCTCCTCTCTCCCCCTCCCCCACCTTAAGGTTATTTACTACCGGTAGGGCGGCGGCTGATGTTTTCGTTGGGTAAATTCGTGTTTTTAGTTGGAATCAATTCATTGTATATCATTTACAAAGGGAAAAAAAATGATTCAAACGCTGAACGATTTGGGATTCGAACTATTTTATTCCGATTAAGCTCGGACTTTGAGGTATGACGGGACTGGTTACCAACCAAAAATGCCCGCGCGCAGGCAGAAGAGGAAGTTCCGCCCATGTAGGACCGTACACGCCCCTCCTCCCCCATTCCTATTTACGCCACTGTAGCCACAACTTAGTACATTCGACAGACAATAGGAAGGGCCCATTAGCGACCCAGTTGTCAAGAAAAATAATTGTTATATAAATTAATAAATATACTGTGGAATTATGGACATTCTTGGCGTCCCTTTTCAAATCAGCTCGCGGCCCACCAGTGTGTCGTTATCCACCATTTATGAGAAAACCACAACATATTCAAACTAATAACGCCCCAATCATCTACTCCTCCTCCCCCCCCCCCAACCCCATTTTTGTTAACCATCTATTAATTAAAAATAAAAATAGCCGCCTTTATCAATTCATTTGACGAAAATAAGTGTTGACATTCTTCTATCCCCCCCCCCCTTCCCCATCCACACTTCACAGAGAAAAAACATTTTAGCGGCATTCAAAACAAAACAAAAAAATATCGCAGCTAGAAACTGTTTGCTTAAAACTCAACCTGTGGAAGGGTCACAACAAAACTTCAAATCAAAGTTCATATAGGACTATATCACATTTGATGTGCCATGAAATATTTCTCATTGAAGATCTCTTTAATTAAAAAACAAAAAAAGTATTGCTTTACAGTTCAGTAATATATAGATAAGTGTGGAGCCGAATTATGACGTAGGGCAAACAGAGTCACCCAGTACATAGTTTGGGATTGTTTACCTGCTACATCTTGTTTACTGCAGTCTCTTTCAAAAAATTTCTTTGCCTAGAATAAACATGTCGTTATTTTTTCAGCTTTCTTGAGGGTCAAGAATAAATCTTTGATTTATATTAAATTATAAATTAAAAGATGTTGATCCTTAATAGAAATAATTTGATTTTTTCTTATAAGTGTAAAATGGAGGGAAAGTTAGTGAGTCGTTGGTAAACTGATTGGATGGGAAATATTTCACTTGGACCACTTAAAAATACGGATGAAACTAACACGATAAAACAAAATTAATTTATAAAAATAAATAAATGCTTGTAGCCATGGGCGTATTCATGGGGGGGGGGGCAAATGCCCCCCCTACATTTTGAAAAAAATGTCATATAAGAGGGGGGGCATTTGCTCCCCCCCCCCCCCTTACATTTAAAAAAAAATGTCATAAAGTTGTTATTTGCCCCCCCCCCTGGAAAATTTTTGCCCCCCACCCCCTGGAAAAAATTCCTAGCGACGCTCATGCTTGTAGCCATAAAAAAGGACTAGTTGACTTAAAAGGTCTCATAAAGTGATCTTAAATAAATAAAAATGAAACTAGAGATGTATGCATGTATATATGTATGTTTGTTTTTATGTATGTCTGTGTGTACGTTTGTATATTTGTATGTTCAGCATAAAAATCCACTTCGCTGATTTAAACCCCCCCCCCCCCCCCCCCCCCCCCCCCCCAATATTTATCTATGTTATTCATTTTGACCATGTTCATGCACGTTGCTAAATATTTTTCTTTAAAATTTTCAAGATGTTATATATAACATGAGCATTCTCTTGATTCAATTCAGCGAGGCGACCTACTTTCTGTTTATCGAGAGAGGGGCATTCTAAAAACCAAACATAGTACTGAAATAGAGATAACCTCCGTGAACGAAAGCAAAGTTGGTGCGCATTTGGTGAGCATTGAATTTATCAAATGACTCTTTTCTTGAATAAACTGCTATCTATCTATGTGTAGCCTTTATCAATAATATTCATTATTTCTCTTTAGATTAATGTTTTTGGTTTAACATGCATTTGAAATTACATATATTTATGTTTAAAAAAAAAAAAGAAAACTAACATATGTTAACTAAGTTGATATTAGAATGAATCTTAAAATGTATGAAGTCTAAAATATAACAGAATAAAATTTTTTAGAAACTCAATGTCTTGTCAGAGGCGTAGCGAGGGGTGGGCAAAGGGGGGGGGAGAAGGCATCATGCCCCTGGCGCTACTCATAAAGGGGCGCCAAATGGTATATTTTACACATAATATTACATGGTTTTCGAATTGGGGGGGGACGCTAAAAAGGTATTAAAAAGGTATTGTGCCCCGGGCGCGAGTTAAGCTCGCTACGGCACTGTGTCTTGTTACTCTGTCAATAATACATGTTTAAGAAGGATAAGTTCACTAAGTTCCTCAGGTTGACAGTCGAGGACCTTACCGTACGACCCAACCGTCCACGAAAATAAGAAATAGGGGGGGGGGGGGTCACACAAGATGCATTAAACATTAGTTGTGGGAGTCCTCGAGCTAGGTTCGGCAACCTACGGCTCGCGAGCCGCATGCGGCTCTTTCGATGTCAAGTTGCGACTCTTTCGATATCAAATTGCGGCTTTCCAGTTCCATGCTCAAATGATAATGATATTATTTTATATACCTAATCCTTATCAAATACCATTATATTGAAACAACAATTTTAGTGGCTCTTTAAAAACTGAGAAAATTGTAAATTATAAAGTTGGCTCTTCCGTCTCAAAAGATACAAATGTTCTCCTCAAAAGTGGATTATATATTAACAGAATATAATTACGAATCCACCCCTCCCCTCCGCTCCCTACTCTATAGAACGCCCTTTTGTTTTATCCTGACATGTCTCATGTTTTTTTGTTGGTTCAAATATCCCAGCATACTCACTTTGGACCGAAGTCCAAAAAAAAAAAGCAATATATTATTCAGAAATAATCTCACATTAATAATGGCACATGATGATATATTCTACGAGCTTTAATCTCTCTCAGACATGCTGATATATACTGTTCAAATGCTGACAAAATGATGATAAATCAAATAATCCCTAAAATATTGTTTCGTAGATATTTTATTAAAAAAAAACAACAAAAAAAAAACAATTTATTTACTTTCTGCATATAAATATTTGTTGTATATGGACGTTGTACATCATGTTTAAGAAAGAAATATTATAAAATGAAAACAATAACACACCCAGTCCCGATCATAGAAATGAAAAGATAAACAGCAACATTGTTTAGATTTGGACATTAGTTAATGGCTTAAAAAAAAGACCCTGTTATAACAAAATTCAGCAACAGGCATGAGCGACATTCAACCTTTGCCCTTAAAAAAATGGAAGGCCAAATTTTCCTTATTTTGATTTCTTCCGACAGACAGACGCACAGTCCCCCCTCCCCCTCCCCATCTCCCCCAAGCACCACACTATATATTTTTTTTAAATTTAAATCCTCGTAGGGCCTACTGAAGACTGGTGGTCGGACTTGTGGTCAGCGACAGACGATTTGTGGTCCGCCACGGACGACTTGTGGTCCGCGACTGACGACTTGTGGTCCGCGACTGACGACTTGTGGTCCGCTACGGATGACCTATGGTCAGCCACGGAGGACGTGTGGTCCGCTGCAGACGGCTTGTAGTCCACGCCGGACTGGTGGTCCCTGACCGACTGGTTGATGTCGCTGGAGTCGTCGATGGTGTTCCTGGGGGTGGTGCTGGCCTTGACCTCCTCGTCCTCCACGATGGCCATGATGAACACGACGAACTTCTTCCAGGACACCTCCATCTCGGCCGTGAACTCCTTGCTCAGCTCGGCCTTGACGAACTGCACGAACGTGAAGAGCATGTCCTGAGGACGGAGGAAGGTGGTTTTCAAAATAACAGCCACAACAATAACAGCAATCAGTCAGTTACTTTACAATGATCACCATACACAACAAAAGCAATCAGTCAGTTACTTTACAATGATCACAATACAAAACAAAAACAATCAGTCGGTTACTTTACAATGATTACAATACATAACGAAAACAATCAGTCAGTTACTTTACAATGATTACAATACACAACAAAAACAATCAGTCAGTTACTTTACAATGATTACAATACACAACGAAAACAATCAGTCAGTTACTTTACAATGATTACAATACACAACAAAAACAATCAGTCAGTTACTTTACAATGATCACAATACACAACAACAACAATCAGGGTAAGGGTACTGTGAATGTCAATGAAAGGAGAGAGATTTTCAAAGACTGTCTTCTAAATAATAACAGCAATTAAGATCGTTAATGAAACGCGTAACGGGGGGGGGGGGGGGAGGGAGGAAGGGGGGGGAAGAGCGGGGTCACGTGATTAACGACACTCACGTCCTCATCGTAAGAAGGGTCAACACCGACCGTCCTTACACAGCTAGTTCTATCAGTCCAGCGACACGTTCAGTCTCCAAACCTAACTGGTTAGCTGACCATTCATACTATTGTGCAGCCATGCGTTCAAATCACGCACGCACGCACACACACCAGGCCCGTAGCGTGCGGGTGGCCAGCGGCCGGGGCCCCCCTGCGTTTTGTCTGGCCCCCCTGCGTTTTGTCTGGCCCCCTCTGCTTAATTACTCTACTTAGTAAAATGTATTACCTGCCCCCCCCCCCGCTATTAGAATGCCTGGCCCCTGCTGTAGAATTTTCACGCTACGGGGCTGATACACACACACACACACACACACACACACACAGTCAGAATATACTTTAAGGAGTTTTGACTGGGCAACATTAAATTGCCTGATATATTTCATTACAACGAAATTATACCACAGAAATTATAAACAAAACGTACTTGTCAGTCATACCATACCAGTACAAAAAATGTCATATAGAAATCCCAGCGCTTTTTTTTGTGTGCTGTGTACATTGATGTTTATTTCTGTATGGTTAGCTTTCAATGGCTCCAATTGACTTTGACTCTATAAAGGGCGCGTATTTCTCCCCCCTCACCCCCACATCCCCTTCCCCCCCCCCCCGATATTTCTGAACCATGTAATAAAATTTCTACTTGGTGGAAAATTTAGAAAAAATAAAAGCCAAAATGAGTTGACGTCATTACCTTCAAATGTAAAGGCCTGACTCTTCTGTTCCGGTGGCTAAAAGTTAAATCCCAGATTATCTCCTGGAAAAGAAAGAAAGAAAAAAACAAGCAATTTAAGTCTTTTCCGTTTCGGACAAAGGACATTTTAGAGCATTTTCGTCTACGTAAAAAAATAGAAGCAGATGGGTCAAAATATTGTTACAGTACAACTCACTAAGAAAGGTGACGAGGTGTGTGTGTATTCGACCCGTGCTATTTATTACACCACCTGCCTTCGAACCGATGCAACCTGATAAAATATCTACCGCCCACCACAGGGGGCTAGAAAATATACACCCCCCAGGGCAGGCAGGCAGGCGAAGTGAACAGTGCCTGCTCCGTTTAGCCAAAGAATACAAAAGAGGATCACGTGGCTTGCACCCAATTACCGTCAGGTATACATTTAAAAGATTTTTTTTTTGGGTCGAGACTGGAACGTCAAACCAACGAAACGAGAACAAACATCTTTCCACGAACCAAGAATTTATTTTGTGAACTTGGGGGGGGGGGGGGGGCGCAAATGAGGCGATTGCCCTCAGTCATTTTCCCCTTGCGCCTTATGGGGAAGGGGTGGGGGAGGGCGGCGCATAGTGCAAGGGCCACCCATGCATCCATCAAATTTTTTTTTATATTTATTGCTTATAGACTTGTTTTGAATTTTATGACAAGCGACATTCTCCCGTAAAGTAGGTTATGATATTAAAATGTTTTTAAACGATACGTGAGGTCTGCAGTCATAATGAGTTCGCTGCATGGACGAGGCGTGACTGCTGCCGCTCATAGTCATATTTATAGAAAATTATTTGTATTGGTACTCGGTTTATTGAAAATAGTTATTCATTCATAATCAAATGACTACAAGTTTAAATAGATATAAATACCTTTCATTTATATATAAACCGTAGCCTATATGTTGCTAGTCTAATAATTTATGCAGATACATAAATCTATGTTCGTTTGCGATTTGTATATAGCCTAGCATACAAACTTCAATACACTCTTCTCTCACAGTTATAACCGGCAACACTCACGCCTCGTCCCTGGTGCGCTGTATAAGTTTGGAGAAATTCAAACTATAAGGCAGCGTTCAATAGAAGCCATGTTGGGTTTTGCCAAAATAAGGCAGTTTCAGAAAAAAAAACCAGGAAACAAAAATTATAAACATTTAGACTATAGGCCTGCACATACATCATAATACATTTTTATGTACGAAATGTTTATTTAAAGGGTTTAATTTCCCTATACGATCGAAGGCCTTGGGAGCAGATGAAGTGTAGAATCCACCTGTTTCTGCAACCACGGCATATTAAGGGAATTGTGTGGGTTAGCACAACGCCCAACCGCCTTTACTTCCCCAGCTTAAAGTCACGCCACCCATCTGAAGCAGGGTGAACTTGAGGTGGGGGGGGGGGGACGAACCAACTTTTTTGTCAGGGTTAAACCAACCTTCATTTTCATTGGATCGTTAACGTTGTTCACCAAAACTTTCATTTCGTCCATGACCTTTCTCCCGTGGTTCTCAACCACCGGAAGTGACAACAGTTCTTCAGGGGGCGTGTCTCTGAAGGCTTTGAAGTATTTCTGATGTTCTGGGTAAGCTTTGAAAAATCTGACCAATTTTAAGAAAAGTTAAAAAAAAAATAAAAAATTCAACAAATGACTAATTATACACATGTATTGCCTAATTCAATTAATTGCAAGAAAACAACGACAACAAAATAACTTATACTAAATACAAGAGAAAACAAACAGAACGTACTTGATCTGGCTTCTGCAGGATTTATAATATCAGGGGCACTTACTTATTAATAACAGGGGCACTTACTCAATAATAACAGGGGCACCTACTCTATAATAACAGGGGCACCTACTCTATAATAACAGGGGCACCTACTCAATAATAACAGGGGCACCTACTCAATAATAACAGGGGCACCTACTCAATAAAAACAGGGGCACTTACTCAATAATAACAGGGGCACTTACTCAATAATAACAGGGGCACTTACTCAATAATAACAGGGGCACTTACTCAATAATAACAGGGGCACTTACTCAATAATAACAGGGGCACTTACTCAATAATAACAGGGGCATTTACTCAATAATAACAGGGGCACTTACTCAATAATAACAGGGGCACCTACTCAATAATAACAGGGGCACTTACTCTATAATATCAGGGGCACTTACTCAATAATAACAGGGGCACTTACTCATTAATAACAGGGGCACTTACTCAATAATAACAGGGGCACCTACTCAATAATAACAGGGGCACTTACTCAATAATAACAGGGGCACCTACTCTATAATAACAGGGGCACCTACTCAATAATAACAGGGGCACTTACTCAATAATAACAGGGGCACTTACTCTATAATAACAGGGGCACTTACTCAATAATAACAGGGGCACTTCCTCTATAATAACAGGGGCACCTACTCTATAAATTACAGGGGCACTTACTCAATAAGAAAAGGGACTGCCTTCCTCTCCAGGTGTTTCTCTGTGAATATGATGCGTCCAGATTGTGCGATGAGTGTCCGGTCATGGTCCTCCAGGATGGGCTGGTACCCGAGGATGTCGAATTTCTCGCGAGGGGTGGGCGACTTGGTCTTATTCTTGTCCTTTTTCTTGGCTGCCAGGTGAAGGAGAATAATTTCGTCTTTCTTAAACGTGGCATAGCTAGAGATATGGATAGATAGAGAGAGATAGATAGAGATAGATAGAGATAGATAGATAGATAGACAGAGGGAGAGAGAGATAGATAGACAGATAGAGATAGAGGGGGAAGAGAGAGAGAGAGATAGAGATAGATAGATAGAGAGAGAGAGAGAAAGAGAGATAAATAGGTACAGAGAGAGATAGAGAGAGATCGATAGATAGAGATAGATAGAGAGAGATAAATAGATAGATAGAGAGAGAGTTTGATAGATAGATAGATAGATAGATAGATAAATAGATAGATAGATAGATAGATAGATAGAGGGGGACGAGAGAGAGATAGAGATAGAGAGAGAGAGAGAGAGAGAAAGAGAGATAGATAGGTAGACAGAGAGAGATAGAGATAGATAGAGAGAGATAAATAGATAGATAGAGAGAGAGTTTGATAGATAGATAGATAGATAGATAGATAGATAGAGGGGGACGAGAGAGAGATAGAGATAGAGAGAGAGAGAGAGAAAGAGAGATAGATAGGTAGACAGAGAGAGATAGAGATAGATAGAGAGAGATAAATAGATAGATAGAGAGAGAGTTTGATAGATAGATAGATAGATAGATAGATAGATGGATAGATAGATAGAGAAAGAGGGGGAAGAGAGAGAGATAGAGATAGATAGATAGAAATAGAGATAGATAGGTAGATAGAGAGAGAGATAGATAGAGAGATAGATAGATAGATAGAGAGAGAGAGAGAGAGTGAGCTAAGGCGGACACACTGACAGATAAATACAATGGAAGATAATTATATACACACATACATACATACATATATACATATATATATATACAGTATATATAAAGATAAAATCGATAGAGAAGGGTTGGGGGGTAAGTGCTCAGTGAGTACTTTTGGGGCGTTCACTAGGACTGTCGCCGAAGGCACACGCGTCTGTGATTCATTTGTCACCTGGACGTAACAGAAGTGATCGGCCGCCAAACAAACAAATATACCGGTAGTTGGCTTGCGTACGAATTCACTCCAAGACTGTGGGGCACCCTTAAACAACGGTCAGGGGGGGGGAGAACGATTAAGCCACAGGGCCTGATTGCGCACGAGCGATATCACATTCATTCAGTGGTGGCGCTACTACTTAGGAGCTCTTCCAGCAAAAACTTTGAGGGTTGGGGGGGGGGAGTGTCTTTCTTAAAAAAAAAAGAAGAATGCATGCGGTTTTAACTCCTTTCGATGGCCCTTTAAGTAGAACCCTGCCACTTCCCCCGGAGACCCTATCTCGACGCCCCTGACAACCAGAACTTTAATAATAATAAAAAAAAAGACCAGAAAAAGTCAAGTTAAGGAAAACAAAAAAAAATATAACAACTAAACAGAAATGACTGATTACTTCAAGGTAGAAGACGCCCACTGACAAGTAATAATACCCGAGTTGGCCGAGGCTTAATTAAAGGACGAAGCGTAAAGGACCAAAGAAAAATTTTTAAAAAGTCAAGAGATGACCTACTGAGAAGTCCCGCCCCATAAGTATAGAAAGAATGAGAGTTGTCCTGAGATTCCCCAGCCTTGAAATATGTCGGGTATTCGAGGAAGGGAAAGGGGGGGGGGGCGCTCTATTATTATTATTACACGGTGCACATTTTCGAACCGCTTCCGTATTGGGATTCTTAAAGTTGATTTTTTGTGCACATGATGATCTCAAGGCGAATTCTTTTTTTTTCCCCCATCATAAAAAAAAAGGAATTCTCTTCTCGATTCTACAATATGTTAATTTTCATGGAGGAAATTATTAAAACGCAGTGGCTACGGCTCCAATGCACGGGACTGTATTATTTTTTCCGGGGGTCCAACTATAGATGCGCATGCGCTCTAGCGCTTTAGACGGCCTTTATTTTTTTTACGGCTGTGATGTGCGCATGCGCGATAGCCGGACTCCGAATTTATTTTTCGGGGTCCGGCTATAGATATTGCTCCTAACCCTAACCCCCTAACCCTATTCCTAACCCTAACCCTAGCCCCGAAAACAAAAAAAATATGCATCTATAGCTGGACCCGGAAAAAAATAATACGGAGTTCCCGTTACTTGGAACCGCAGCATTAAAATCGTGTAGTGTCATGCAAGAATCGAGATTAGAACAGGTTTCAAGGTGAGTTACAACATTTAAGGACCAACCCACAAAACACACAGACAGTGAAACTATTTAAAAAAAAAGTCTTTAAATAAAAAAAAAAAAAAAAATTGAAATGCTTCATTGAAGTGATCTTACTGTTCTATTTATAGGCCAAAGTGGGATTACATGTATATGTGTGCGTATGAGTAGCTATGTATGTGTTTTAGTGTTTTTGTGAGCATGTTAGTGTGTCTGTGTGCATGCTAGTGTGTCTGTGTGCATGTTAGTGTTTTTGTGAGCATGTTAGTGTGTCAGTGTGCATGTTAGTGTGTCTGTGTGCATGTTAGTGTGTCAGTGTGCATGTTAGTGTGTCTGTGTGCATGTTAGTGTGTCAGTGTGCATGTTAGTGTGTCTGTGTTCATGTTAGTGTGCCTGTGTGCATGTTAGTGTGTCAGTGTGCATGTTAGTGTGTCTGTGTGCATGTTAGTGTGTCTGTGTGCATGTTAGTGTGTCAGTGTGCATGTTAGTGTGTCTGTGTGCATGTTAGTGTGTCAGTGTGCATGTTAGTGTGTCTGTGTGCATGTTAGTGTGTCTGTGTGCATGTTAGTGTGTCAGTGTGCATGTTAGTGTGTCTGTGTGCATGTTAGTGTGTCAGTGTGCATATTAGTGTGTCTGTGTGCATGTTAGTGTGTCAGTGTGCATGTTAGTGTGTCTGTGTGCATGTTAGTGTGTCTGTGTGCATGTTAGTGTGTCTGTGTGCATGTTAGTGTGTCTGTGTTCATGTTAGTGTGTCAGTGTGCATGTTAGTGTGTCTGTGTTCAGGTTAGTGTGTCAGTGTGCATGTTAGTGTGTCTGTGTGCATGTTAGTGTTTTTGTGAGCATGTTAGTGTGTCTGTGTGCATGTTAGTGTTTTTGTGAGCATGTTAGTGTGTTTGTGTGCATGCTAGTGTGTCTGTGTGCATGTTAGTGTTTTTGTGAGCATGTTAGTGTGTCAGTGTGCATGTTAGTGTGTCTGTGTGCATGTTAGTGTGTCAGTGTGCATGTTAGTGTGTCTGTGTGCATGTTAGTGTCTGTGTTCATGTAAGTGTGTCAGTGTGCATGTTAGTGTGTCAGTGTGCATGTTAGTTTGTCAGTGTGCATGTTAGTGTGTCTGTGTGCATGTTAGTGTGTCAGTGTTCATGTTAGTGTGTCTGTGTGCATGTTAGTGTGTCAGTGTGCATGTTAGTGTGTCTGTGTGCATGTTAGTGTGTCTGTGTGCATGTTAGTGTGTCTGTGTGCATGTTAGTGTGTCTGTGTGCATGTTAGTGTGTCAGTGTGCATGTTAGTGTGTCAGTGTGCATGTTAGTGTGTCTGTGTGCATGTTAGTGTGTCAGTGTGCATGTTAGTGTGTCTGTGTGCATGTTAGTGTGTCTGTGTGCATGTTTGTGTGTCTGTGTGCATGTTAGTGTGTCTGTGTGCATGTTAGTGTGTCAGTGTGCATGTTAGTGTGTCTGTGTTCATGTTAGTGTGTCATTGTGCATGTTAGTGTGTCTGTGTGCATGTTAGTGTGTCAGTGTGCATGTTATTGTGTCAGTGTGCATGTTAGTGTGTCTGTGTGCATGTTAGTGTGTCAGTGTGCATGTTAGTGTGTCTGTGTGCATGTTAGTGTGTCAGTGTGCATGTTAGTGTGTCTGTGTGCATGTTAGTGTGTCTGTGTGCATGTTAGTGTGTCTGTGTGCATGTTAGTGTGTCTGTGTGCATGTTAGTGTGTCAGTGTGCATGTTAGTGTGTCAGTGTGCATGTTAGTGTGTCTGTGTGCATGTTAGTGTGTCAGTGTGCATGTTAGTGTGTCTGTGTGCATGTTAGTGTGTCTGTGTGCATGTTTGTGTGTCTGTGTGCATGTTAGTGTGTCTGTGTGCATGTTAGTGTGTCAGTGTGCATGTTAGTGTGTCTGTGTTCATGTTAGTGTGTCATTGTGCATGTTAGTGTGTCTGTGTGCATGTTAGTGTGTCAGTGTGCATGTTATTGTGTCAGTGTGCATGTTAGTGTGTCTGTGTGCATGTTAGTGTGTCATTGTGCATGTTATTGTGTCAGTGTGCATGTTAGTGTGTCAGTGTGCATGTTAGTGTGTCTGTGTTCATGTTAGTGTGTCAGTGTGCATGTTAGTGTGTCATTGTGCATGTTAGTGTGTCTGTGTTCATGTTAGTGTGTCAGTGTGCATGTTAGTGTGTCTGTGTGCATGTTAGTGTGTCTGTGTTCATGTTAATGTGTCAGTGTTCATGTTAGTGTGTTAGTGTTCATGTAAGTGTGTCTGTGTGCATGTTAGTGTGTCTGTGTGCATGTTAGTGTGTCAGTGTGCATGTTAGTGTGTCTGTGTGCATGTTAGTGTGTCGTATTACCATGTTAATGTATTAATGTTTATGTTAGTGTGTCAGTGTGCAGGTATTCTTAGTTGTCAGTGTGCATGTTAGTGTGTCAGTGTGCATGTTAGTGTGTCTGTGTTCATGTTAGTGTGTCAGTCATGCATGTTAGTGTGTCATTGTGCATGTTGAGTGTTGTCTGTGTTCATGTTAGTGTGTCCAGTGTTGCACCTTTCTAGTGTGTCTGTGTGCATGTTAGTGTGTCTGTGTTCATGTTAATGTGTCAGTGTTCATGTTAGTGTGTTAGTGTTCATGTAAGTGTGTCTGTGTTCATGTTAGTGTGTTGTGTTCATGTTAGTGTGGCTGTGTGCATGTTAGTGTGTCTGTGTTCTTGTTAGTGTGTCAGTGTGCATGTTAGTGTGTCGGTGTGCATGTATGTGTGTTAATGGGCATGTATGTTTGTTAGTGTGCATGTATGTGTGTTAGTGTGCATGTATGTGTGTTAGTGTGCATGTGAGTGTGTCAGTGTGCATGTTAGTGTGTCTGTGTTCATGTTAATGTGTCAGTGTGCATGTTAGTGTGTTAGTGTTCATGTTAGTGTGTCTGTGTTCTTGTTAGTGTGTCAGTGTGCATGTTAGTGTGTCGGTGTGCATGTATGTGTGTTAATGGGCATGTATGTTTGTTAGTGTGCATGTATGTGTGTTAGTGTGCATGTATGTGTGTTAGTGTGCATGTATTTGTGTTAGTGTGCATGTATGTGTGTTAGTGTGCATGTATGTGTGTTAGTGTGCATGTGAGTGTGTCAGTGTGCATGTATGTGTGTTAGTGTGCATGTGAGTGTGTCAGTGTGTATGTGAGTGTGTTTGTCTGCATGTTAGTGTGTCAGTGTGCATGTATATGTGTTAGTGTGCATGTATGTTTGTTAGTGTGCATGTATATGTGTTAGTGTGCATGTTAGTGTGTCAGTGTACATGTAAGTGTGTCAGTGTGCATGTTAGTGTGTTAGTGTACATTTTTGTGTGTTACTGTGCATGTTTGTGCGTTACTGTGCATGTTTGTGTGTTAGTATGCATGTATGTTTGTTAGCGTGCATGTATGTGAGTCTGTGTGTGTGTGTGAGCGCGATGTAAAGCCTACTGTCTTGGATTAGGGCCAGGCTGGGGAGGAGTTGGTGGGGGGGGGGGTCACACATGTCAAAAGAACGAAAGAGTCCAGGATTTATGTAAGAAGAAACGAATACTGGGGGGGGGAGGGGAGAGGTAGGGGAGAGGGGGGAGCGGGGTGTGTGCGCATACAACCACAACAACAAAGTGGCAAAACGAAAAAAATAAAATAAAATACTTTAGTCGTGAGGATGAATGACTTGGTGATAGTTGGCAGGTTAAACAGCATGCTACCTTTCCTGGTTGTTGGGGAGGGGGGGCAGGGGGAGGGGGGAGAGGAGGACTGAATGCACTGATCGATAATTATCAATAATTACAGAGCTGCACTGCAAGACGTGTGGTTAGCACATTTTTAACCGTATTATTTCAGACTGCTGGATCGCTGCGTAATGAGGATACTTGGGTTAGAGTTAGCTATATAATTTGAATTGTGTATGATGGTGGTGGCCATAGGTGATGCTGGCCATATGTGGTGCTGGCCCTAGATGGTACTGGCCATAGGTGGTGCTGGCCATAGGTGGTGCTGGCCATAGGTAGTACTGGGTTATGTCTAAAGTAGTCCCAGCAGCACAAGATACGCAGATAGAAAACCAAAATAAAAAACATACTCTAAAAAGCGAAGTTTGTCACCATTCTTATAAAAAAGAAGGCGACGAGATACGGCAAGCTCGATTGGCGTGGTGAGGTCATGTGTTCGAACCCTACTACGTCCATAACACTCGTGGCATGGGCCGTTTTCACTTTATTACAGCCATCACCTAAGCAAACCAGTGTGTTGTGACGCGTGTGCAGCAACAGGGACTAATGCGCACGTGTGTGGGTCCATTGGATATGCCAGCCCTGTTTGAGTATTATTTCCACTGTTTTCTTACATTTACAAAGTGTCTCTGGTTTTGCGACGCCTGACAGACGAAGGATCACTTTGAAAAAAAAATTCTACATTAGGTTAAGAGTTTTTTTTATATATATTCTTTCACACATCGGCGAATCTCTTTTTGTTTTTCGTTTGGCACCTTGTGCGTTTAAAGTTTTCGAAAACTCTGTTTGGTTTTCACCATTTCGATGTTATCATTTATTAGCTGAGTAGCTGTACCCTGCAAAACATTTGCGAAGATTTATATCCCCTTAGGCTTGATCGGTAGGCTAGGTTATTTTTGGTTTCGGACAGATCCGGATTTTTTTCATGATTGTATTTTAAACTGGAAAACTGTTGTATTAACTCTTTACTTTCGATTTAACGCAGAACTCTAATCGCATATATATATATATATATGGCCGGGAACCATTCAGCTTAACTACAGGTTGCCGATGCGCTACCGTTAATACTGACTGGAAAAAAATGCCTGTGAATTTATCATTTTGTTTTGTTTTGCTTCCATTATTTCACGTGAGAAATGGATGGCAGATATGTAATGCCGCAGACCTGTCAAAATATGATTTCAGTGAAGGAAACGTAAACCTTTCAGATTGCACACGACCCGCGTCATATCCTGTTTCAATAAAAAAAAAAAAGGAAAACAAAAACATCATGTAACCTTAGTGATTTAATAAAAGGTAAACAATCTACGTAAATTAAGAAGCACGTGTACAATATCAGCATCAATATTTTTTTCCCCTCCACTTCCCATACCGATGTCTTTGTGGCATAGATGAGCACATAGTAGAACGAGAGCACCGTTGAGTATCCACTGTGTGGCATAGATGAGCACATAGTAGAACGAGAGCACCGTTGAGTATCCACTGTGTGGCATAGATAAGCACATAGTAGAACGAGAGCACCGTTGAGTATCCACTGTGTGGCATAGATGAGCACATAGTAGAACGAGAGCACAGTTGATTCTCTGCTGTGTGGCATAGATGAGCACAGAGCATATAGAGAACACAGTTGATTTTCCAGCTGTGCGTGACATAGATACGCACAGATCATAAAGAGAAACCGCCCATTCTCACACTCTGTGGCATAGATGTGCACAGAGCGAAACAGAACACAAAGTTAATTCTCCCGTTATGTGTGACATAGATATGTGCTGAGCATAAACAGAAGAAAGTTCATTCTCCCGTTATGTGTGACATAGATACGTGCAGAGAATAAACGAACACAGTTAATTCTCCCGTTATGTGTGACATAGATATGTGCAGAGCATAAACAGAACAAAGTTAATTTTCCCATTATGTGTGACATAGATACGTGCTGAGCATAAACAGAACACAGTTAATTCTCCCATTATGTGTGACATAGATATGTGCAGAGCATAAACGAACACAGTTAATTCTCCCGTTATGTGTGACATAGATACGTTCAGAGCATAAAGAGAACAAAGTTAATTCTCCCGTTATGTGTGACATAGATACGTTCAGAGCATAAACAGAACACAGTTAATTCTCCCGTTATGTGTGACATAGATACGTTCAGAGCATAAAGAGAACAAAGTTAATTCCCCCGTTATGTGTGACATAGATACGTTCAGAGCATAAAGAGAACAAAGTTAATTCTCCCGTTAAGTGTGACATAGATACGTTCAGGGCATAAAGAGAACACAGTTAATTCTCCCATTATGTGTGACATAGATACGTTCAGAGCATAAAGAGAACACAGTTAATTCTCCCGTTATGTGTGACATAGATACGTTCAGAGCATAAAGAGAACACAGTTAATTCTCCCGTTATGTGTGACATAGATACGTTCAGAGCATAAAGAGAACAAAGTTAATTCTCCCGTTATGTGTGACATAGATACGTTCAGAGCATAAAGAGAACAACGTTAATTCTCCCGTTATGTGTGACATAGATATGTTCAGAGCATAAAGAGAACAAAGTTAATTCTCCCGTTATGTGTGACATAGATACGTTCAGAGCATAAAGAGAACAAAGTTAATTCTCCCGTTATGTGTGACATAGATACGTTCAGAGCACAAAGAGAACAAAGTTAATTCTTCTGTTATGTGTGATATAGATATGTGCTGAGCATAAAGAGAACAAAGTTAATTCTCCCGTTATGTGTGACATAGATACGTTCAGAGCATAAAGAGAACACAGTTAATTCTCCCGTTCTCAGTCTATTAAAAGCAATCATTGCTGACCTGAGGAGCGAGGTGGTTGTGTTAAGTTAAAAAAAAATGTTTTAGTTTAAGAGAACAGAAAAGGTTACACGGAGCAGGGGATGCGGCAGGTATGTCAATTTAGTAAGAAGATGTTTTTTTAAAGTTCTGGATTTAATTAAAGCTGCTTCTAATGAAGGAGGTATCAACGGTTTAAGCCGCTCCAGAGATGAAAGGGTAAAAACGGAGAGAGATTTTAACTTAAGGAACTAGCATAAGGGTGGGCAAACTTTTTCGAGTCGCGGGCCACACTGGGTTCGTAAATTTGACCCGGCGGGCCGGATCCAGAGTCGATGGGCGAAATGTTGACAATAACTGATATCAATTTAATGTGAACGTAAAAAAAAAAACATAAAAGAAAAGTGGTGCGCTACACCCTGAAACGAGTGGCAGCCCGCGGGTCGGTTTTGGCCGACAGGAACGTGGTTGTCTCGACGGTTGATTTAGCCCTTCCCTCTCATACAGTGAATACGAAGAATGTTTTTTGTGTGTGTGTATTTATTGAGCGTGGGGAACTAATTTCACGCCCTGTGTTACCCCCTCGAGCTGGTCTACGGTCTTTAGAGGCCCTACTCTGAGACATACTGAAATAGTTTAGGTAATAATACATGCCTGGGCCCTTGTAGCACCATATTTAATATAATTTAATAAAGTAAGGGGTTCCATTATAACGGTTCGCATTTCTCTTGTCTATTGTAAGAAAAAACAACAATAACAACAAAACCCTCAATATGATGAAAAAGGTAAACATCATATTTATTCCCAGGCTAGAAAAGTTGAGCTTCAATCTGTATCTCAGGTTGAGCAATTGAGTTTTTTTTTGTTTTTGTTTTTTTTTTTACTGTAAATTTAGCCGGTGAAGGGAAATAACAACATCAAAGAAATTCAATCAAACCATAAAAAAAGAGGAAATATATATATATATATATATATATATATATATATATATATATATATATATATATATATATATATATATATATATAAATTTTTAAAAATAAAAATATTAATCATGAAGAGATCAAATTAAATGAAGTGCTTGCATTGCAAAGATATGGGCGGGGGGAAATCTTTTCACTCCTTGCACTGGCTTTGTCAGAGCTCGCTTTAATATCACAGCCAGTCCCCCCCTTCCCCCACCACACAGTGGTGACAATATCTACAGCTGATTTATATCAACAACTTCATTAAAAAAAAATTAACTACCTAGTTGTAGAATAAAAAAAAAAGTTGTATAAGATCTCATTAAACCATTAATACTAGAAGATCAATTGTAAACTTTACGTTTCTGTTGTGGAGGGGGGAGGAAGGGGAGGGGGGGCGATGTGTGGCTACCTCAACGCCCAGTAGTTGTTTTTTTTTTGATTTACTCTACCCCAGAGTCAGGCATCCATTTTAAGCTGGGTGGGGTGGGGGGGCCTTGGTTCACTTTCACAGAGACCTGAATCAAGTCTCTCAGTGGGAATTGAACCCCGGGACTACACCAGGTCGTCAGCCAAGATTTCTTCACTGTTTGATCTATCCGCCCAGACAATTACTAGCGCCGGGGAGGGGGGAGGGAGAGGGGGTACGGGTTCCAAGCAGGCCCGTAGCGTGCGGGGGGGGCCAGGACCGCCGGGTCCCCCCCCTGCGTTTTGTCTGAACTCCCTGCTTATTTGTTCGACTTAGTAAAATGTATTACCTGCCCCCCCCCCCGCTGCTATTGCCTGGCCCCTGCTGTAGAATGTCTGCCCCCCCTGCTGTAAAATTTTCACGCTACGGGGCTGGTTCCAAGGAGCTTTAAAGGGGGGAAGGGCGGCTTCGAGAGAGAGAGAGAATTATAAGGAAGGTCCTGAAACATTTCGCTCAAGCCCCCCCCCCCAAACCCCACCCTCTCAGTTGTTAACATCGTCACTGCTAATAGTATACGGGCGGCCCTCGACTTTCGCACATTTCGCTATTTCGAACATTTCGCTATTTCGAACATTTCGCTATTTCGTACATTTCGCTATTTCGAACATTTTTTTAAAAATACATTTTTTTTTTTAAATGTGATTTTAGAATCGTCGATAAAAGCGCCAGTGAAGCACTTTCAGTAATTTCCGACTATTTCCGTATACCCGGTCTACGGAATTTCCGGTCTACACCCGGTCTTTCTCCGCCCTTGTTGTTCCCTATGCATTCGTTTTTGTAATGTCATGATCGCCGTTTTGAAAGTGATTTAGTTGGTTATGTACTGTTTATGTTATTTAATATTTCCCTCTACTTTCGAACATTCAACATTCGAACACACGTTCAGGAACCAATTATGGTGCGAAAGTCGAGGGCCGCCTGTAATTAAGAAACACGTCAAACCATCAGCAGTTTAAATAAAAAAAAAGTATTATGACTATCGGGTACCCATTATAATTTGTTAATTTCGGTATCCAGTGTTGCCGTGTTACTACCCACCTGCTACCTGTATGTCAAACGGGTTTTATCTTTGTTCTTCGATTCAACCCACGTTCATTTAGAGAAACAAACAGACAAACAAATAAAAAAGAATAACAATAATCAACAACAAAAAATAAAATAAAAAAAAACCCAGCTGTGGTGAAAACAGTTTATGTTATTAAAGGACTAGTCACTAAGACGTCACGCGTTCAAGGGACATCCCCTGGTCACTTCAATACCCGAGCGATATGCAGACCTATAGATGTGAATTAGATAAACGGACTTACAGTTTTTGTTGAGTGCTGCAACGTTCGACAGCTGTTAACACTGCACGCGCACGTGCGTTCGATGAGAAAACGACTGCTGTACGAATTGGTTGCAGCAAATGTCGAGCCGACATGGCGTACGGCATCATTCCGAACATCCCCCCCCCTCTCCTCTTTAACAGGATGATATATATATATATATATATATATATATATATATATATATATATATAAATCAGCATTAGACGTAACGTATCTAATACACATAAACTTTTTACGACCAAGTAATGTCTTCAAGTTTTCCTGCCAACTATTTCTGTCTCCCGTGGAGCCTCCATAGCCAGTGCACTTTCAACAATGGTGGTGGTGGGGGGGGGGGGGGAAGGGATGAAAGACAGTACCAAAAAAAAAATGAAGATCTAAGAGATAACAAAATATCGCCCTTAAAAGTCTTTTTCTTTAAAAGCGGAAGTTGGGTTCGGAAGTAAAGAACGCAGAGGTAGAAAGATTTTGAAATTAGCACGCGACAACTGCTGAACGGTATATCGGTTGGTTTGCAGCTCCGTATAAAACTATGTCGAACTTATAATATCACTAATGAAACTGTGTTAGCCCTTGTCCATCACACAAATAAGCCACACACACACACACACACACACACTCACCAGGAGGAGCTGAGACAATGCAGGCGCCACGAGAAACGATTGAAGGCTGCAGTGAGTGGGCTACGGCTTAACAGCACGACGATGCCACTCACAAATTGTACAGATTGTTTGTTTTTCTTTCTTTAAATCCTTAAATTTCAGAACCAGTGGACGGTTTATGTCCACCTTTGAAGCGGTGCTGCCAACTTGGATATTTTCTGAGTCATCTAGGTATACAAGTTTGATTTTTCTGTATTGTTTTTGACACATATTAATTCTGGAAAATTATTCAGGGAAAAGAAAGAAAAATTGGCAGTCCTGTAGTTGTAGGAAGGTGTCGTTCAAGGCATTTTATACAAATTACACATCGCAAGAAGCAGAGATGTTCCAAGTACTGACCAAACAAAGTACAAGTTCGATTACAAGTACCCAAGGTGCAAGTACGAGTCCACACGTTTTTTAAAATTGCAAATATGACTGTGAGTAAAAAAAAAATACCCATAGTGCAAGTATAAGTACTCAAGGTTCAAGTACGAGTACAAGTAGTCCCGAAATGTACTCGAGTACTACTTGATAAAATAAAAATACCAAGTGCCCCATCTCTGGCATGAAGATGGGTGGTGGTGTAATCTGGTTCTTTCTTTTGTCCGTTCTTTAGACAAAGAAGATTGTAATCGATGTCTGCCGTTTTAGTTCTAAGTTTATTTGATACATTAAAAAAAAAGGGAAAAGGGAAGGGGGGTGTCATAAATCAAATGGAATGGGGAAAGTGGGACCTGGATATTTTTTTTGTTATAAAATTATCTTAAGGATGGGGTACTTTTTTTTTTTATTGTGTGGATTATTATCGCTTTCTGTAATATTGGGAACTGTCCCCAAATGAATGTTTAATTATAGCAAGCTGGGCTGACCTTAGGCTGATTTGACCGATCGCTCCTAATTTGGGCCCCGCGCTCGGCAGGGGCCCCGCAATTTACACTTTCATTAATTGTAATAGTTGTTATTGTAAAAAAAAATAGAACGGGGGGGCCTCGCAAGCA
Organism: Bulinus truncatus; assembly: GCA_021962125.1. Lineage (NCBI taxonomy): Eukaryota > Metazoa > Mollusca > Gastropoda > Planorbidae > Bulinus > Bulinus truncatus. The sequence goes on from JAGDYQ010000069.1 coordinate 2,163,844, forward strand.
TCCGTTAAATTGGGCCCCGCAATTCGTAAGGCCCGGCCCTGATAGTAATAAAAGCGATGAAAGAAAAAAAATGAAATAATTAAAATTACCTATGCAGCAAAATATTGTGTACGTAGGCATATCCAGGTTGTTTTTTGTGGTTTTTGTTTGTAAGTGTCACGTCACACGGTTCAGGCTACGTCATTTCAAAATGTCCCACGTTGATTGGATGGCGTCAAGGTCACCTGTAGTGAGAGGAAAAGTAAAACCGTCAGTGAAAGTTCACAGCAGGCTGCAAATAAGTAAATAAAATAAAATACAGTGGCAATTTTACTTGTTGAAATGTTTACGTTTAGATATCGGCTGCTTACGTCTTTGAAACAATAAATAAATCAATAAGTAAATGTATAGGCCTACACATTTGGCCTTGTTAATTTTTAGTTGCGCTGCTGAAAATAAGTCCTCGCCGTCCCACCACTCGCCAGTATGTAGACCAGGGGGGCGGCAAAACGTATGGGATCGATGAGGGCCGCATTTCGATTTTTTTTGTCTATAATTAAAGAAAATTACTTCAAAGGGCCGCATCATAATCCATTTATCGAAATTTAGCGCAGCAAATAACTAAAATGATGAATTTATAAATTGGCCCATTGGCGGCCTCACAGAACAAATCAATGAGCCGCATTTGGCGGTCTACCCCTGATATAGCCAGTCAGTAAACAGAATAAGCCAAGAAACATACCGAGGAAAGGGTGAGTGTGTGTGTGTGGGGGGGGGTACTCATATATGGCATAAAGAGATGGTTTGTGAAATTAATGAATATATATATAATGAATATACTTTACTAATGTATATATATATACAGAGAGAGAGAGAGAGAGAGAGGGGGGGGGGGAGAGGGAGAAAGAGAGAGTGAGAGGGAGAAAGAGGGAGAGAGAAAGAGAGAGAGTGGGAGGGAGAGAGAGGGAAGGAGAGAGAGTGAGAGGGAGAAAGAGGGAAAGAGAGAGAGTGAGAGGGAGAGAGAGGGAAGGAGAGAGAGTGAGAGGGAGAAAGAGTGAGAGGGGGGGGAGAGTGGGAAGGAGAAGAAGAAGAAGGAGGAGGAGGAGAAGAAGAAAGACAGAAATAGGTGGAGAAGATAGAATGATCTATTTATCAGGCAACTGCAGACATTTTGACAAGGAAACACGTAATTAAGCTCACTCATTATCAGCTATTTACGAGTACAGAATGTAGGCCAATGGGAGAGAGAGAGAGAGAGAGAGAGAGAGAGAGAGAGAGAGAGAGAAGGTGTGAGGGACATTACTTTGAGCTTGGTAGAACCTAAAAATATATAATGTTGTGTGATTCTATTTCTGTCAGGTAAGAAACGCACATCTCTCTCTCTCTCTCTCTCTCTCTCTCTCTCTCTCTCTCTCTCTCTCTCTCTCTGTGATATATAGAGGGATAGATAGATATATAGATGGATAGATAGATAGATATATAGATGGATAGATAGATATATAGATGGATAGATAGATATAAAGATGGATAGATAGATAGAGATAGAAGGGAATCGTGCGGCATAACGCACAGCTACCATTACTTCCCCAACTAAAGTCAGGTACCCATTTAAATCTGGGTCGATTTGGCGGACCTAAGAACAAATTTCACCCGGAAAAATTCCCCTGGTTCTCACCAAGGATCGAACCCGGAACTCTTGAGGTCGACAGTCGAGTATCTACACCACTCGGGGGCACCCGTCCACTTCAATAGGGCTATCAATTTCTTCACCCTCATCGAATCATCATTAGAACCTAAATATTAGCTGTCGTTAAGAAACCATACATATTTGGCTAAAAACTGCCCTAACTTAAATTTAAATATAATCTTTTTTTTTTAAAAGCCAGGCCAATTTCTTAGAAGCAGATGAAAGTTTGTTTTTTTTTTTAAATGCGGAGGACAAAAAAAAAATATAAAGGACAGCTTTGCTACAAAGTTTTAAAAAAAAATCATTCCTTACTTTGCTGCGAAAAAAAAATCCAAGAATAAATAAATGTCGCGGAAATAACTTACTTCTCGTCTGCTTCAATAGACGACCGACTAATAGACCGAAAGAAAAAAACAAAACAAAAAATATAAAGGACAGCTTTGCTACAAAGTTAAAAAAAAAATCATTCCTTACTTTGCTGCGAAAAAAAAAATCCAAGAATAAATAAATGTCGCGGAAATAACTTACTTCTCGTCTGCTTCAACAGACGACCGACTTATAGACCGAAAGAAAAAAACAAAAAACAAAAAAATCTTCACTTCCTTTTTTAATCAGCTACAAAAGGAAAAGGCGAGTGAGGGTTTTTGATGACACTTTGAAAAAGTGTGGTTTTTGACCGGCTCGATAGAGAATTACAGTGGTGAACATTTACTATGACCTACTTCAGTTCATATGATGACACTTGCCTAGAAAATATCAAGGAAATAACAAAAAAAAAAACATCACCGTAAAACAAGAGGCGGCTGAGTCGATGGTGTGTGTGTATGTGGGGGGGGGGGGGGGGGAAGGAAGGGGGAGCTGAAGAAAGTGTTCCATAATTGAGACAACGGTGTACAAAATCTGGTATACGAGAGTGGTTTAAATCAATGAGGTGATAAGTGGAAAAGAGATACAACTGGGTTGTTTTTTTTTAAATATGGATGAGCTCACATTTAATATGGCGGGAATCATTTTAAAGGTTCAAAGATGTTGTTTAAAAAAAAAAGATTATAAACATAACACAGGCAACTTTACGAAACTTTATTACAGCGAATGTGAATCCAACGAATTAGTAAATTGGATTCATCAGCCAGTTCGAAATGAATGCCGTTTTTTCTTTCACCTGCACTTTGAAGAAGTTTAACTTTGATCTAAAGATTTGTGAAATCAACCTCAAAACAGATATACCTAAGTTGTTTCCAAAGATTTCTTTACTAAACTGTACTCTGTGGTTGAAATATTGTTTCTAACAAGGAATAAAACCTCACCAGATTTGGAGAGGGGGGGGGAGGGGTGGAAACCTTCTCGACCTACCCCTCATTTAAAAAAAAATTAAAAGAGGCATGAATTTGTGCAACGCGATGCTCCTCAACACTCGGGGCACCTGGCGGGCACCCCTGCGCACCCACATTTAAATCCGCCTCTGGTAGAAGGCGCTGTTCAACAATGTTTCATCCCAAACAGACTCACGCTGACCTTAGGCCTTGGGAGGAAACGATGACAAAAAGAAAAAAAAAAACTTTTTTTCCCCCAATGAAACTTCAACAGAGGTTCAAAGAGAATTTTGAGGAAGGAGCGCCAATAGGTTATACTAGCTGTACCCTGCAAAACCTTTGCATTGAGTTATATCCCCTTTGGCTTGATCGGTAGGCTAGGTTATTTTTGGTTTCGGGCAGATCCAATTTTTTTCATGATTGTATTTTAAACTGGAATACTGTTGTATTAATTCTTTACTTTCGATTTAACGCAGAACCCACACCGCTTTTATATATATATATATATATATTATTTTAGAGAATTATGACAAACTTATCATTAGGCTTTTATTTTTTGAGGAAACAAACTAAAAAACTCTAATTAATATTGACTTGATGCTGCCAAAATGAAACAAAAAAAAATAATGTTACCTTTTTTTTTAAAGTTAAAAAGGAAAGGAGAAGTCATTGGAGGCGTGACTTACCTCTAAAAAATGAATCAGATAAAAATAAAGAAAGGCGGGATCTATGTTTTAATACAGGTGACGGGCTAGGTAAAGAGTCCACCGTACTCCGTACGGCAGGCTTTGTTGAATGGGGGGGGAGGGGGTGGGCGCATTGTTGGCGTGAATAGTTTGTGAATTTCACAGGCAGACCCCAGCTATGGGGGGCCCCTCAACCGCTATTTAATATATATTTTTTAAACGATTCAGAAAATGCAATCCTCTCTGAACCCCCCCCCCCACCCCCACCCCCACATTCCCTGCTGGACACATCACGCCGTCCCTGGGATGGACGCCACATCAACAATAAGATTACGAACAGCTCGACTTATAAGGAGAGACATTTTTATTTTAACTTTATAATATAACAATTATACTATTAATTGCGCGATATTTATATATAAACAAACTGACAGTAATGGAGAGAATACAAATCTGAAAGTATACAATCATCCGACACTGAGCCATCACCATTATTGTTTGTTTTATTGCACGTCTGGGTTTAATCTAATGTTATTTATAACTACTTCCTGTTTAAAACAAAATAAAAAAAAATCAAGAAATAATACATTAAAAAAAATCCAATTTAACGAAACAAATACAGGACTTTTGGAGAAAAAAAAACCGATATAGTGTATGGCAGCGATTCTCAGAGGGTGGGTCGCGAGCTGATTTGAAATGGGCTGTGCCCAAAAAAAACGGTAAAACAATCATTTCATCGATAATTCATCATCATAAATTCTGACTTTTTCTTTTACGAAATGTGAGAACCAGTGGTGTACGGTGACTCTACTTATTACTGGACACGGAGAGTATCCTTTACACAGTATTGAGTAGTACGAAGCTATTAGTCTTTAGTTGTGTTTTTTTTTCTCCCTTTTTATTTTATTAACTATATTTTTTATTAGTTTTCTTTTTTTCAAAATCATGTCTTCGTAAGTTCCATCCCTACTGGTTATTGAATTATTCTTTAGTATTTACCCATCCCCTCCCCTCCCTTTTCCTTAATTTGTCTCAATGAATGAAAACATTGAGCAAAATGTATGAAGGGCAATAACTTGTTCGCTATTTGACTTATCTCCCCGTATCTTTCTATCTTTCGCGTATACCTATTGCACAATGAATACGCTTTTGACATGCGTTCGAAATTAACGTAAATAAGTTTAAGAGCGTACATGACAAAATATAATCAGCTTTTTCAAAAAAAAAAATATTATAAAAAAAATGAACGAGTCAAACGACTTGGGGTATGGGGTGGGGGGGGGACTATTTTTGACACACCCACGCCCTTCTTCCTGGCACTCTCTCTCTTATCTAATTTACAAACTATAATTTTGCTGAAACGTTTCTTTGACTCCAGGATTTACAAAGAAAGGTGGATTTCTCACCACGATCTATCGCCACGATTTATCACCACCACGATCTATCACCGCGATCTATCTCCACCACGATCTATCATCACCACGATCTATCACCACCATCTATCACCACGATCTATCACCACGATCTATCATCACCACGATCTATCACTACCATCTATCACCACGATCTATCACCACGATCTATCACCAAAATCTATCACCACGATCTGCCACCACAACGATCTATCATCACCACGATCTATCACCACGATCTATCACCACGATCTATCACCAAAATCTATCACCACGATCTGTCACCACAACGATCTACCATCACCACGATCTATCACCACGATCTATCACCACGATCTATCACCACCATCTATCACCACGATTTATCACCACCACGATCTATCACCGCGATCTATCTCCACCACGATCTATCATCACCACGATCTATCACCACCATCTATCACCACGATCTATCACCACGATCTATCACCAAAATCTATCACCACGATCTGTCACCACAACGATCTATCACCACGATCTATCACCACGATCTGAAGCCTTTTTTTTTTGTAACTTCACACCTATTTGTTTCCATTACTCAATTGAATCGACGGCTTATAGTTTAAGATTGGAGACTGGTCAGTGTCTTGAACTAAGTGGTTCTCAAACTATAGCTATTCGTTACCCACTTAAAAAGTGGAGACGGATGGTCGTGTGGTAAATTGCTCGACTGTTCACCTGAGAATCCCTGCTTCGATGTCAGGTGAGGACCAATGGAAATTTCAGGTCATGGTTAAAGTCCCCGTGGTGTCTCCAAGGCCACTGCACTGCTGGCTATGGTGGGGATGAAAGAAGGGCACCCATAGGAGCAGTCCTAAAAAAAATTCATTTGAAATGTTCTCGATGAAGTAATTTATAAAATTTCGGATGACCCACTTCAAAGTAGCTCACAACCTACACTTTGAGATCTACGAAAGCAACAACAACGTAACATGTTTGTACTTATGAGCGAAACGAATGCGTCAGTATTAATCAAAGCCGCATTAATAAATGGGCTAGCTCAGGCATTTGCCCACTGGGTCTCACAAGTATAATGGGGGGTGGGGGTGGGGGTGGGAGGGTTCACGTTACTATTTATATTTTATTATTTCTAATGGTTACTGGAATGGCTGTTGAACGCTTGTCTGATATCGGAATTTTAAAACAGTTTTGAAATAAATGTCCTGCTAAATGTCCGAACCGAAAGGGCAGTCCCACCCAGGGTACATCCTGATAGAGGGCTGACACTTTAACCAACCACACTAGACATGACGTCTAGAGCCCAATACTAAATAATAAAAGCTATTTGGGCGCTGCGTTAAATCGAAAGTAAAGAATTAATACAACAGTATTCCAGTTTAATATACAATCATGAAAAAAAAAATCGGAACTGCCCGAAACCAAAAAATAACCTAGCCTGCCGATCAAGTCTATGGGGATATAACTCTATGCAAAGGTTTAGCAGGGTACAGCTAGTACTAAATAATGTTTGTAAAGAGGGGACAAAACTCCACAGCTTCCCAAATATAAAAAAGAACGGCACTGAATCCTCTTGTAAAAGTAAAAACCAAATATTTGAAGATTTTTCTTTTTATGTTAACATTTTAAAAAGTTCTGCATTTAACAAGAGAAAATTACACAATTTCTTGCAGTAATTAGGAATCGTCACGTTTTTGCTGGGATATGCCCCTTGTTTGCATTCAAATCACGTTGAATCTCTCAAGCGAGTTGTTTCCCTGTTTAGATATTATTTTTAAACATTTTTTTTAAAATGTCATCGACTTAAAAATATGTCAGTTGAATTTTTTTTAATTTCTCAACAAATTATCAAGCATTTAACAAAGAATAGAAAAACCTAGTAAAATGAAAGGTCACACAGTAAAACTATACAAAAAAATCTTCGCTCCATAAAATACCATGAAAGCTACTGTTTGTTCATATACGCCATGAATGGCAATTACTCAACATATTATCGCAGATTCGAACTAAAAAAAGCATAAAACATACGCTCAAAAAAGTTTGAAATTTTGATTTAAGTTTGGATTTAAGATAAAACCATAACTGCCATTTCAGTGAAATCATGTAGCCTTGATGGGATTATAAAATATAGCCCTGCTCTGATAATAACCAGATCTGAGAATGAAACATACCACTGTTCTGATAATGAACGATAGGTATGTTATATCATGAAATACACCCCTTCTCAGATAATGAACTTTACCCCTGATGAGGAAATATATATCCCTGCTCTGATAGTAGGCCCTACGACGTTCAAACACACAATTAGTTCACAAAACTTACCAGGCAGAGAATCTCTAAAAATAGTAACAAAAACTATTATACAATGTACTATAAACGCTACCTGTATCAACCAGGGCCGTTTTAAGGTCATCGTAGGCCCCTAGGCACTTTCAAAGTCGTAGGCCCTCCCCGATTTCATTTTTTTAAATATTTCTCAAGAATGCACCGGCACTTATTTGCCATTCTGGCTTTCGTAGGCCCTTGGAAAGTCCGTAAGCCCTAGGCACAGTGCCTACTACTACTTCAGTGCCTACTACAGTGCCTACTGCAGTGCCTACTGCAGTGCCTACTGCAGTGCCTACTGCAGTGCCTACTACAGTGCCTACAGTGCCTACTACAGTGCCTACTACAGTGCCTACTACAGTGCCTACTACAGTGCCTACTACAGTGCCTACTACAGTTCCTACTACACTGCCTACTACACTGCCTACTACTGTGCCTACTACAGTGCCTACTACAGTGCCTACTACAGTGCCTACTACACTGCCTACTACTGTGCCTACTACAGTGCCTACTACTGTGCCTACTACACTGCCTACTACTGTGCCTACTACAGTACCTACTACAGTGCCTACTACAGTGCCTATATGATAAAGCGGCCCTGGTATCAACAACATAATGTACTGACACGCGAAAAAGAAATTATTTCAATTTACTTTAATTTTGGCAATTTAATAAAAACCAGATATTCCATCCCTGATATTTGCTATAAAACGTTTGTTCCTTAGCCTATGTACATAGGCTACCTAGGGTGGGGGGAGGGGGTGCAAATTCGAAAGTCCCCCCGGACCCCAGCTAGAGGGGGGCACCAAAAATTTCTTTTACATTAAATATTAAGTACACTGGCTATATATATACACAGTGGCGCAGAGAGCCAATACGGGCTCCAGGGCAGGACATCATTGCGGGCCCCTTAATAAACAAAAAGTCGTGAACAAATTGACATGGTCGGGGCGGCCGGCCCCCTTACAGATGCGGACCCCCTGGCAATGATCCCCCCCTGCCCCCCCCCTGTCGGCGTGCCTGTATATACAGATTTACAACCAAAATAAAAATTCTCCTCCTCATTTGATGATTGGTTGTTACCTGGATAGAAATGTGAAAATAAATAAATGTGTCAACTTTGTTTTGGAAATGGTTTATTAAATCTAACTGGCCACTCGTTAACATTTCCCAGTGACAGATTCAATCGATGGCCTGAGCATATCTCTTTTTTTTTTTACTAATAATCTCAGTATCTATCTATCTATTAATCTATCTGTCTGTCTTTCGTCTGTCTATATATCTAATCAATGTGTGTGTGTGTCTGTCCATCTTTATGTCTGTCTGACTGTCTGTCAGTCTATTTGAATTTCAAATGACGATCTATTAGTCTGCCTGTGTTGTTCATCTATTTTTTTTTAATCGATTAGTCTGCCAGTTAAAGCAGCCTATGTTTTTTAGTTTGTCGTCATAAGTATGCCAAATGGGAGAGCGTGTATGTGAATGCATTTGAACCTCTCAATGTTGTAGCTAAAAATATAACCGTCTGTGCTTTGTTATAACAGGACACTGAAAGTTATAGCTAAACTATGATTAACTACGCTTGTTATATAAGAGGACATTAATCTAATCCAAAATGGAGCACACACACACACACACACACAACTACACACATATAAGAGAGATGATGAGATAGGTCCACAGATAATATGAACAATGAGTCAGTGTTATAAATCACTTAATGAGCCCTGATGTCAAGCGGCGTCTCCGATAGGAAACGATCAAGAGAAGCGCAGTTCTCCCTGTCAATAGACACAAGGTATTCAGGTAGTGACCAAGAAACGAACTTCTTTCTTCTCTTATCTCCATCCGCAGCCCCTGTCTGTTAGCAGGCCTTTAGATAAAGCAGTACAGCAGTCTGTGGGGGTTATTTATGGGGGATTAAAAAAAAAAACAAGGGAAAAAAAAAACCTTTCGCTAACTGCCGGTCAGGAGGACGATGACCGTTAAAGGATATTAGGTCAACATGACATTAGTTGTGCGTTTTATTTTTTAATAATAAGTTTTAAAAAGTGAATTTTTTTAAAACTTGATAAATAGATAGATAGACAGATAAACAGAAAGACAAATAGACAAACATATAGATTAATATATAGATACAAAAAGACGGATAGATAAAAAGACAGAAAGATATATAGATACCGGTACGTACATAAGTAAGCAGGTAGATAAATATAGATAGATTGACAGAAATTTTAGATAGATTGACAGAAATTTTAGATAGATTGACAGAAATTTAGACAAATAGATCAATAGACAGATAAAACCCATCTATCAATAAAGGAAATTGGGGAGTGATTGTGGTAATTATGTCGACCTAAACGTTCCGCGATCACCACCACATGTAAGTATCACCACCACATGTAGGTATCACCACCACATGTAAGTATCACTACCACATGTAGGTATCACCACCACATGTAAGGCTCACCACCACATGTAGGTATCACCACCACATGTAGGTATCACCACCACATGTAGGTATCACCACCACCACATGTAGGTATCACCACCACCACATGTAGGTATCACCACCACGTGTAAGGCTCACCACCACATGTAGGTATCACCACCACGTGTAAGGCTCACCACCACATGTAGGTATCACCACCACGTGTAAGGCTCACCACCACCACGGCCAGAGGACTCATATATTTCCACCAAATTCTGAAATGAAATTCGTTTCCAGCAAAAAAAAAAGGCTTTTAGGAAGTAAAAGATCTGTTCAGCCAATGAATACTTTGATTATGAAGAAGGTTTACAGGATGAATTCAACCAATGGAACATTTGATAAAGAGAGAATGTTTTGACTACACATAATCACAGAAAAAATATTAAATATTTAGTGAAAATAGATAACAGGCATATTCTCTCACGTCTATTTAAAAAGTTATATATATATATATATATATATATATATATATATATATATATATATATCAACATCAACCAAGAACTAATGTTATTATGGAATAAGTCTAATAAGATATTATCTTATCCAGATCAGTTTCTTGTTTGAAGCTTGTTAATGAAAAAAAGAAATTCCGTCCGCCTACATTTTTGATATATTTCTATGTGATGATGAAACTCGTTGTTGGTGGTTTGTTTAAATTCGTTATCTTTATTTTTCATTGGACGGTTATTTTCAGCTTTCATTTCTTATGTTCCGATGTTAATTTTATTTTAATCTGTCACAATATTATTTTATGAAACGATACCACAAAAGTATATATGTGTATTTATCTATCAGTATTAAACTAATATCTATCTATCTATCTATCTATCTATCTATCTATCTATCTATCTATCTATCTATCTATCTATCTATCTATCTATCTATCTATCTATCTGTCTGTCTGTCTGTCTGTCTGTCTGTCTGTCTGCCTATTTATCTATTTATCAATCTGTCTCTCTATCTATCCATCTATCTATCCATCTATTATTGTTAATGGGACCATGCACCTAACGATGTAAATAAACATGTATCTGTAAATGACATTAGATTTACTCCAACAATATAGTATTGACCGTAGACGGTTGCATGCGGCCTGTGAGACACTGGATCAACAAACACACACTCATTCACACACACACACACTCACACACTCACTCACACATACTCACTCACACACACACACATGCATACTTAGACCCATCTCACAGCAGCAATGAACCTCCCGTTTATAAATACACTAACGACATACACACTTCACATGTTACAAACCTGCGGATCGATTTATTTCACGGTTTTAATATCTTTCTAGGATTCAATGGTATTGGAAAGTTTATTTATGTTTTTAATAGACTTATTATTTGGCCAAGGGAAAAAAAATAATGGGGTTGTAGAATTTAAAAAAAAAAATGGCGTAGTCTATATAATTGTGTAGGTGAAACAGAAAGTTATATTCAAACTCCAGGTTTTACAAATATCCGATCTTGTGGTAAGTCCTCCAGTTGCATATAGGCGATAGTCTATGGGTCAGCTAACGATATTTACGAACTGAAGCCCAACCATAATATTAAAAATTAAACAAAGCATTCTTCGTATTTGCCCCCCCCCCAACCCTCCCTTTTATCAGAGCCGTGGATAGCTATTGTGGAGCCCTGTGCGAATTTTACATTTTTGGAGCCTTCCTCCCAATTTGAAAAGTAACAACAAATTTAACAGCGCCCTTTCGACGCCCGACCCCTCCCTCCCCCTCGCAGTACCCGCCCTACGCCACTATCTTTTATAACATTCCTAATAATAACTAACGTTTTTTTTTCTTTTTGACTGATTTATAGGGGGACGGATGGTCGAGGGTCCCGCCTGGTTCGATCCCAGGTCCTGTTTAAAATTGGCCGAAAGTTCTCCATTCAGGTATATTCAGCTTACAAGTGTACCCGACTTTCATTGGGGGAAGACTGTGCGTTGTGATAGGTCATATTCGTTTCTTAGACCATTGCAATATGTTGTTCAATATTTTAACATACAATATGTTGTTCAATATTTTAGCATGCAATATGTTGTTCAATATTTTAGCATGTTATCTGCTATTCAATATCTTAACAGGCTATCTCCTTACTATTCAATATTAAAGCATGCATTATGCTATTCAAAAGTTTAAGCCAAGTATCATATTAAATAAAGAACGCTAAAAAAATATTATATCGAAACTGGACTTTTTGAAATAAATTATTATTTAAGTGCAGTGGGTTAGATAGAAGCATGGGTTAGAACAGGGATGGGTTGTGGGCTGCAATAGATTCTTAAATGACCCATAAACAACTAGATTGAGAGCAGATGAATGAAGTTTATATATATATATATATATTCACACACAGGGGTGGGCTGAAGTCGTTTGGGGCCCCGTGTGCAGAATAAAATATTAGGCCTTAAAAATAGATTATATTAAGAGTCATAATTTGGACTCTTTGGGGCCCATCAGAAGTCGGGACCTCAGGAGCCCCACCCCAAACCCGCCTCTGTATTTATAATATATGGAACGCAACGAACTGGCGGTGCTGAAGTCCGCAGCTCGTCTTAGCAGATCAAATAGCCTAACGACCCAAACTTAGCCTGCGGGCATTAATTTGCCCAACCCTGAACTATAAGCAACTATCAATGAATGTTGAGCTGTTGGAATATTTAGAATATATTCCACACCAGAATCCTGTACGCATAAGTAATAAATTAATATTGATATTTTATAAAAGTTGATTTTGACGTTTGTTTTTTTTAAAACTGTGTTGAAGTTGATACCATAAAAAAAAACCCAACAATAAACAAACAACCAAACCACAAATGCAAAGAAAATATATAATACAAAGGTATCTTAATGTAAGTTTAACCTTCGCATTGTGACGCAGAGTAACTGTCTAGGCGAAAATAGCGCAGATTTTAAAAAAAAAAATATTTTTTCCAGTTTTCGAAAATACACACAATGTTTTAACTCTAGGCTAAAGACACTGCATATTATGTAGGGGGTTAAGTAATTAAAATAAATTAAAACTCTGTTGGAGTAAAAAAAAAATACACAAATTGTATCCATCTCATACCAACATCGTTTTTAATTAGCGAAAAAAGAACATCTGCGAATGACTTACCTGAAGGGAGATAACTCGTCTGTCGTGTGTACGCGGTAGGTTCCCTTGGTTGAAATGAGAATTTTTTTTGTCTTCTGGTTTGTTTAGCTTTTTCTGCCACTTGAATTGAAACAACCCGTATATTGGTTGTATGTTGTGAGTGTCTGCCTGTGTACTCACCGTGGCGTCAACTGTAGCAATGAGACAAGATGGTGCCAGGCTGTTGGAATGGCGTGGAGGTGAGCTCTTTAAATGGCAGGGTCGGGACTGCGGGGTGTCTGAGCGAGCAGATGTCTTATCAGTGTACCTGTTGCTGGGAGCGCGCGGAGAGCTGTGCGTTTAAATGTGTGATATGGAGATGATATGAGCTGTGTATGTATGTATGTATGTATGTATGTATGTATGTATGTATCTATCTATCTATCTATCTATCTATCTATCTATCTATCTATCTATCTATCTATCTATCTATCTATCTATCTATCTATCTATCTATCTATCTATCTATCTATCTATCTATCTATCTATCTATCTGTCAATTTGGCTGTCTATTTAAATGTCTCTCTATATGTGCCTGTTAATTATACATCTATATATTTCTTTATATCCATTTTTCAATCAACCTTTCAAATGAGCAATGTTTGTTTTCTGGTTAAGTTCACTGCTCTCTCTCTCTCTCTCTCTCTCTCCCTCTCTCTCTCTCTCTCTCTCTCTCTCTCTCTCTCTCTTTCTCTCTCTCTCTCTTTTTCTCTCTATCTTCTCTCTCTCTCTCTCTCTCTCCCCCTCTCTCTCTACCTGTCTATTTATATAACAATAATTCTCTATGTTTTGACATCACTGTGTGTCTGTCTTTCGAGTTAATCAAGTCTATCTGTGTGTCTTCCTATTTATTATCAATTCAGTGCAAAAGTTTTATCAATTAAAGATTTATCACGACGTGTTAGATACATATCGAGATTTATTGTTTGGAAACAACTCATTCATAATATTTAACCGTAGTTTAAACACATTCTAATTATCCGGACACACCCACTCGAATAATTTAATAAGTCTAATAGAATGCTAATAATAATGTAATAATATCAATGTAACAATGTCAATGTAACAATGTCAATGAAACATAGCAGTGTAACAATATCAATGAGACAATATCAATGTAACAATATCAATGTAACAATGTCAATGTAACATATCAGTGTAACACTATCAATGAGACAATATCAATGTAACAATATCAATGTAACAATGCCAATGTAACATATCATTGTAACACTATCAATGTAACAATATCAATGAGACAATATCAATGTAACAATGTCAATGTAACAATATCAATGAAACATATCAGTGTAACACTATCAATGTAACAATATCAATGTAACAATATCAATGTAACAATATCAATGAGACAATGTCAATGTAACAATGTCAATGTAACAATATCAATGAAACATATCAGTGTAACACTATCAATGTAACAATATCAATGTAACAATATCAATGAAACAATATCAATGTAACAATATCAATGTAACAATATCAATGTAACAATATCAATGTAACAATATCAATGTAGCAATATGAATGTAGCAATATCAATGAAACAATATCAATGAAAGATATCAATGTAACAATATCAATGTAACAATATCAATGTAACAATATCAATGTAACAATATCAAATTAACAATATCAATGTAACAATATCAATGTCATTGCACTAACGGCTACTGCAGGTATGAAAGGAGGGCACTGCAGACACAGTCCCAAAGTGGTTTACAAGATCTAAGAGACGAACACCTCAACCTCACATGGACTTTACAGATTTACATGTGTTTTGAATTGTGAGGGTGTATGCATGGTTCAGTGTTATGTGTGACATTTGTACTGCCTGCTTGACTGTTTGGTAGTCTTTTGTATTCACCGAGTGCAGATACCTGCGTGTACCTACATCTAAAGGACTGTCTTTGGGTTTAACTGTTAGCTAGTCGTAGTGTACACAGAGTGCTGATACCTGCATACTTACATGAACTGATGGCTGGTTACATACTTGTACATGGTTTGATAACAACGATGAGAATAATAACAACTTTTCTTTGCCCTCTCTCTCTCTCTCTCTCTCTCTCTCTCTCTCTCTCTCTCTCTCTCTCTCTCTCTCTCTCTCTATCTGATGGCCTTGGTGAGAGATGAGAGGGGTGAGAAAAGAGAGAGAGATGAGATACAAAACATTGCCTTTGTAAGAGGAGAACATTTTCAAGATTTTTTATGCCCAGTTCTTTTTTTTTTCTCTTTGAGTCGAAATCTGTGTCTTTGAAAGTTGATATAACGATGATCCTGAAATGATATAATAAATCTGATTAAAATATATGTTTGCGAAGGTTTGTCGACACACACAGAGACACATACACAAACATACATTTGTAAATAAGGTGGAACGGGTGTACTCGTGTATTCGACAATAAAAAACACTCGTGTCTATGTTTGCTTTTGATTGACAAAAATAAATTAGTTTTATTTATTTTTTTAAATTTGGTTTGTGATTATTTTTTTTTAAAAATGAAGTTCCTTGTATTTGTCTGTAAATCGTTATGTCAGCCAATTTACACGTTTGACAATCAAGTTAAGAGCTAAATGCATTTGAATGTTTTGGCTTATTTCATTAAGACTCATTACGCAAACAAAGGGTCTTTTTAGAAAATCAACATACATGTATTTCACGGTTCTGGGAATTCCCCTTCCCTCTCTCTCGGTGTCAAGGTCATAATGTTTCATCTCTATTCAGAACGTCTTCGGAGGAAAGGGTAGTTAGGTCTTTTCCGGGCGGTCGACCTTTCTTTGGCGGGTTACCCACGGGTGGTTTGGCGGTTTTTTTAGCGGCTTTAACATCAATAAAAAAAAATACGTACACAATACATAATAAGAATTACATTTTTAGAATTTTTTTTTTTTAACTTTTATTTATATAGCGCGTTTTTTTGGCGGGTCTCTTATTGAGTTTCGGCAGTTTTCGTTTAAAAAAAATCTGGTAACACTGCTGCAGAGCATTTGCATGTATGTTTACGTATCATATATGTCAAGCAGAATTTCTTACTTAAGACTTTGTATTGCGACATGTCTTTGGTCTAAAAAAATGTCAAAACTTCGTATATTTTGTTTTAAAACCAAACAAACAACAACACCTCCCCAGAGACATAAAATGATAAACACTCCCTCTACCACTATGTTGTTCTGCCAATGTTTCACTCGGTGTAAGTGAAGCGGCAATAAGCCACTGAGTCAAGTTATGTCAGCTTCATGTATTCTCCGTCACAATTTTCCACCTGTATTCGTGTTGTTGTCACTAACATTGTCATGCGACGTCAATAAAATCAATGACTGCACCTCTCTTAATTTGTTCAATTTGAGAAAAAATAATGCATAATATTAACCCATAAAGTCCTACAGAGCCTTTTTATACCATGATAAAATTTAGTTGACAAATCAATACGGAAAACTTTATCAGATAATAAAATGTACCATAGTTCAACAACAGCAAGATAGGGCTGAATTATCTATCTGTCTATCTATCTATCTATCTATCTATCTATCTATCTATCTATCTATCTATCTATCTATCTATCTATCTATCTATCTATCTATCTATCTATCTATCTATCTATCTATCTATCCATCCATCCATCCATCCATCCACCCATCCATCCATCCATCCATCCGTCTGTCTGTCTATTTATCTATCTAGTCTATACATGTATCCATCCATCTATCTATCTATCTATTTATCCATCTATCCATCAATACACACTTCCTTTGGTCCATCAATCTCTCTGTCTATAAAACTACTTTCCTTTTAAGTCTATCTTAATTATCTAACATCTGCTCAACATAGTTAATCTGTCTGTCATATATTTTTATTTCTACATTTGTGTCATCTATCTGCCTTTTATCTGTCTGTCAGTCTTACGCAAATCTAAGAATGATTTATCATTCTCCAAGCTGTTGAACAAACCAGATGCCCTAACACCCAGTGTTAATTTTATATGGGTCTATACAAAAATCAAGAGAGGAAATTGTTCTGCAACTAAAATAGGTCACTGCTGTAAATGTGCGGGCAAAACGGTAACAACAGATTAGTCCTACTTAATAGCTTTAACTGATACTAAAAATATAATATAGTCGTGGCCAAAACTATTCTCAACACTCAAATCCAAACATCTTGTTGCAGTTTTTTTTTTTGTTTTTAAGCCTGCCATCTTTGCTTTTACCGAGATAAGCTAATATATACGTCACTCCAGAAAACAATATCACTGAATTACGTCATCATTTTCTGTTATACCGTACTTTTGATGTTCATTTGTTAATTTTTTAGAGAATTTTTTTTAAACATGACAACAATGTCGTGCTAGATTTTTCCCATTATTTAATCTTCCTTGAAAAAAAGAGTTAATTTTGTTGAATAAGTTTATTTATTTATTTTTTTTTTTTGCTTTCATTTTTTGATGTTTCCATCCTACAATATGTATTTGGCATGTCTGAAATATTGTGAAATCCTCAAACCCGAATAATATTAATGAGATGACAATGGTATGCATGACGTCAATACTAGAATTACATATTTCCGCAATGGCTTTTCTGAATGCTAAATCTATTCTCGAACATCTGGCATGTTGTCTTAATAAAGATGTAATAGGGTAACGCTAATGTAAAAAGTAATGCGGTAAAAGTAATATAGAGATAACACATTAAAAAATCCAGATATGACAAGACAGCTCTTGAAAAATGATTCGTTTCAACCGGAAATACTTTCAGCTGTCTCGTGATGTTGCTGATTTTGAATGAGTCCAAGTGAGTTGATTTAATGATTAAATCATTTTCTTGTAAAAAGAAAGGGGGAAAAAATTGGGGGGAACGCTGTTTTTGGGATTAAGCATTGATAGAAAAAATAGAGTCAAGTAAAGAGCTGTTTAATATCTACGAAAGGAAACATCTAGAAATTATTTCGTTTCGGAGGGGGGGTGGGGGAGAGAGAGAGAGAAAGAAGAACATTAGGAAAGAGAAGTTATTCTGATAAGTGCAACCGATAAAGAGATAAATCGTATGTCAAGAGAGTAGGTATTTGAATGAATCCCAAATGGTGCTATCACCGACAAGTTTTACTTTGATTATTTTCATTTCTTCCTTTTTTTGTGTGTGGATCACTGGTAGAAATATATGTGTATGTTAAGTTAAGTGAAGACATTGTGGAAACAAAGAAAAAAAAATAGAAGTCAAACGACAAACTGATTTCAATTGGTTTATCTCCCCTTTGCAAGGGTAGACAAGCGCAGGTATCACACAGGAACGACAACTTACAAGACAAGCGTAAAAAAATGGTATAACGAAATTAAAAGTTTAATAAAAATCATGCTTAAAGGTAAATAAATAAATAAAATAAAATAAATAGTTAATAAATATTTTTTTAATACAGTCGGTTTACATATTTGCTGCTGAGATTATTATTATTATTATTATTTTGTACAGAAAGTTAAAATGTGGTGCAATGCGATGACAAGCGCTGCTAAAGATGTAAATATTTACCTGGCGACTGTAAACACAACTGAATAGTCGCACAACAACGTTGGTTGGGGTAACTGCAGGAAACAATGAAGCGATTTAGACCCAAAAAAAAAGTTGGCAATTAACTTAAAAAAAAAAAAAGTAACCATTATTCAACGAAATGAGATCACAAAAAAAAACTAACAACGACAACAACACACTAGTAAACGTCCCCCCCTCCCACCCCCCCCCCCCTTTGCCACCCACAAAAACACACAAGAACAAACTAAAAGAGGCCACATGTGAAGGCATCTTGATTAGTTCTCTAGTGAAAAAAAATTGGATAGTTTTTAGTAATGTAAACAAAAAAAATAATTCCTGTACAGATTATCCACGTCATTATACACTGTGGATTTTACGCAGTTTGTAAGAGATGCAGGAAACGTATGAATCCTTTGCTCAGCGGCGTTGTTTTTGGATGGGCAGACTAGGCGCCCACACTGCAAAGTGACCCTCCCCCTCCTGCTGGGGAAAAAAGTTTAGCACGACATAAAAGTAAGGAAAAGAGGTCCGAAGGTTCTCCACCCCCTGTGTTGTCTGCGATGTTAAGGTGGCCCCTGATTTATTAGTAACGATCTTGAAAGCGTTATTGCGTTTGGGGGGAGGGGGCCCCAAATACAACTTTGCCCCCAAAATGTTCCATTGTCTAGGGGTACCCAAATGTACCTTTGGCTAGAGCCCCACAAATGTACCATTGCCTAGGGGTACCCAAATGTACCTTTGGCTAGAGGCTCATAAATGGTCCCTCCCCAAAGCACTTTTGCCTAGCGCAGGAATGGCTAATTCAACAGAAAATAAAATTGAAGAGTTGTCACCAACGAGGCCTACATTGTTTTGAAATATTCTTAGAAGGTCATGCATATACCATTAGATCCAGTGATGAAGTTTACCCACAACCCTGTGAAACTACTGTTATTTTGCATTCAGGGTTCGGACGATTCTACAAACAACATTTTGACCGCTCATTGATGTTGTATATAACATTCTAATTCATTGATGATGATATTGAGCTAAATGGAACAATCTGAAAAACACCCCCCCTCTTTTCCGACTTCCTTTTAGCTTGTATCTGAGATCGCTTTTATGAATCTCTCTCTCTCTCTCCCCCCCCCCTCTCTCTCTCTCTCTCTCTCTCTCTCTTGTTTTTACTATTAATTCCCCTGTTATCTCCCATCTTTCACTCATTCCTTTTGATTTAATTTCAGGACTCAGAACTCACTCGTCATTATCAGCTCATACTCATTTCACCGCGCCACCCCCACCACAAACTCTTTTATCTTCATCCTCCCACCCATCACAGACCTTGTCCTGTGCGTCTCCCTCCCTCCCCCCCCCACCCGCCCACCTCTCCACTTATCTCAAGGTACATCTCCGTGGCGGTCTTTACGTTCATTTTCAACTGCATGTACAAAAAATAACATTTTCAATTGTATGTACAAAGAATAACATTGTCAACTGCATGTACAAAGAATAACATTTTCAATTGCATGTACAAAGAATAACATTTTCAATTGCATGTACAAAGAATAACATTTTCAATTGCATGTACAAAGAATAACATTTTCAATTGCATACCTTTGTAAAATTAAAAACTACAAACGTGCCAGTACAGTAATTACGAGACATAAATTGCCTGTTAGGTTTAAGTATCTATTAGTATCAGTAAAATGCATAAAACAAACATGGCCCCCACTTCTTTATAACAACTGGATATACCTCTTTAAATTAATTTTTCGTTGTATTGTACTTAGTTATTCTAACTGAATCAATATCCAGAACAATAATGATCATCCAATACCAAAATTATAGAAAGCTGACATGATTTTAATACAAATTTTCGATATATGTATAAATAAATAAATAAATATATATATATTTAATATATATATATATATATACATTGAGCTGTAGTTTGAAGCTACGTCTGTAACATGTATATATGAAATAAATAACAGATGGCCTATAGTACCAGGGCCGTTCTCAGAATGTCGGCGGGCACTAGGCAAAGATTCTCAGATTTGTTGAGACCACTCCCCCCCCCCGCGGGGGCTGAGATTTGAAATGCTAGGGGAGGGGAGAAGGGGGTTAGCCTGGACCAGGCAAAAGTTTATTTTTCAGGGGGGCCATGATTGCAACATCTGTTTAGATAAGACATTCAACTGGGGCCCTTTGACAAGTGGTGGCCCTATGCAGTCGACTATTTGTCTATCCATGAGAAATGTTCTGGAGTTACTGCACATCACAAGCTGGGCTCTTTTTATCCAGTCCCCCCCCAATCCCATACGTGCAATGCTATATCCTTCCTTAAATCATTTTATTTGCTATTTCGGGACCCCATAATAAAATGTCTACTAATGTAATACAATATCTAAAAATGCAATGCAATGCCTAATAATTCAATACATTGTCTAATAAAGCGGAACAATGTCCAATAATGTGATATAATGTCTAATAATGCAATACAGTGTCCATTGATGCAATACAATGTCCAATAATGTAATACGATGTCTTATAATGCAATACAATGTCCAATAATGCAATACGATGTCCAATGATGCAATTCGATGTCTAATAATGCAATACGATGTCCAATAATGCAATCCAATGTCTAATAATGCAATACAATGTCTAATAATGCAACACAATGTCTAATAATGCAATACAATGTCTAATTATTCCATGTAATTTCAGACTACTTTCTAATGGTGACAACAAAGAGCTTTCCTTTAGTTATACTTTTTTTTAACATTCATAATATAAACATGTGTGCAGCTCTATCTATCTGGTGGTCAATAATTATACCCGCTGGGTACCTGAGACAGTTTATGAAGCAGAAAGTACAGGTTGGCAACAATCAATAGTAAACAACATATAGTCCCCGAGATTGAAAAACATCGACCAAACCTACAGAGAGATAGATAGTAAGATTGAAAAATCAATCACAAACAGGCAGTAGTTGGTGACAACTATTAACAAACCAAAAGCAAATAATAATTCTTTTTATAAATGAAATAAAAAATGCAGAGTGCAGCCTTTATGATGAGAAACATTAATGAAAACGTGTACTAGTTATAGCAATGATTCGCAAATTAAAATTCTAAGGCCAATTGAAAGAACGATGGGAAGCAACAATTATGTGATTTTATTCTGACTTGGCTCTTTTTCCTTAACTTCCTTGAGGGAGCTGCATCCTTTGTCATGGCTCATTCTGTCACACTGCCCCATGACTCTCAGGACAAGACTTTATCTCTAACCGAATGAAGACTGCAATAAAGTCGCAAAAGGGTGTGGGGTGGGGGGAGGGGCTATCAAATAGCATGAACTCCATTGAAATAAACTCTCAATCGCAACTAGTTTCTGGAAAAAGCCTTTCTCAGCTAAACCCCCTTTATTCCCAAATCCCTCCATGTCATGTTGCAACATTTCATTTGTTGTTAACATGACATTCTCTCCAGGTGGTCTTTGGGAGGTTCTACTTCAGATAGGGTCATTTATCACCTGTCTTCCTTGGGGGTGAAACGGGCTAATCAAACTCCATTTGCTGGACGAAGGTAGTTTGCCTTTGACCTTTGCCCCAGGCCATCTTTTCTTATTCTATTTAAACGCTTTGACTCGGGAAGCCTTGTTGAAAATCGTGAAACAATCATGACTTGTGCATTCATGTCAAACGTATTTCAGTAATAACAATGTTTGCATAAGGAGTTAGTATTCGTTTTTCGATACATTGGCTAATTCCAAAAAAAAAACTGAAAAGTTTAAAGAGGGTGTGTCGATACATCCTCAAACAACCTTGGCCACCCTCCCCCTAACTGCCGAGTCATTTTTCAGATGTTTATTTTAAATGGCGGGACCGGGACACGTAAGAAGTATTCATGTCGCCCCCAGAGACATCCGGTCAGAATTTTCACGGACAGCTTCCAGACTTTCATTTCATTCAACCATTGTATAAAGATTTCCTCTAAAAATAAATTGATCTTATATTGCTAGAAAATGATAGGACCTACCCGTGACCCTTTTTAAAAGGTCACAATTATAACGGCTAGAACTTGGGTTTAAATTGCGAAGGTCAGGGACAGAACAGTTTTTTTTTTGGGGGGGGGGGGGGGTTGGTGGGAGCACTAGGCACCCACCCCACTTCCTTTGGAAATGATGTCTTAATGCTTCATGATAGTAGCGATATGTATCAATTCATTAACTTATCTCAATCATTAGTCATAATTAAGGAAGTATTATCTTATATCATAGTTTGATATCGTTCAATTTGATATTAATGAGTAGCAACATAGAGCTCCCCACTGTTATTGGAGGTCCGAGAGGATATATATATATATA
Organism: Bulinus truncatus; assembly: GCA_021962125.1. Classification (NCBI taxonomy): domain Eukaryota; kingdom Metazoa; phylum Mollusca; class Gastropoda; family Planorbidae; genus Bulinus; species Bulinus truncatus. Next base: position 2,186,771 of record JAGDYQ010000069.1, read on the forward strand.
TATATATATATATATATATATATGTATGTATTTATGCATGTATGTTTGTATGTATGCATGTATGTATGTATGCATGTATGTATGCATGTAGTATGTTTGTACATGTGTGGCTTATGAATTTTTTTAGTCTACGTGCGTCACTGCAGCGCCTACCAACGTGGATCTCACACCCCCTTCCATATATCTGAACCTCCCAGTGTCTTAATTTATGTTACCTGATAGCTGAGAGGTCACACCACTCTTCACTACTGGCTGTTTAAGGTAAGATGTGTTTGTGGTTTAAAGCTATTTTCAGAGCACCCGGTGTCGTATTCCCAATCACTCAATACACGCCCTTAATAAGCCTCCATTCCTTCACTAAGACATCAATGCGATTAGTCGATATGGCAACAGGAGTACGCTACGTCAACTTTTCAAATCCAGTTAATGTCATGCAGCGGTGCTATAATTAAAAAAAACCCAGGAACCATAAGCGCCGCAAGGGGAGGTAAAAATGCACGGCGCGGACTGATATTTTTTCTCTTACTTATCACAGTTCACGGAGAGCTCTACTATCACAAATCTAGGAAAGACGATCTTCTTTTATCGGTCATTTTTTTTTTTTAGATTGGGTTAGGTCAGCGCAAAAGGGGGGGGGGGTGATTTAATGGTGTTAACGAGAATTTGTGAAGATCATCCCAACAGACATAAAAATTTTGAAAACTTAAAAAAAAAAAAAATATGTATGAAAAAATGAACTGATTTCAATCCACGTGACCGTCAAAGAGCTAAACAGTTCAGCCAGTATATAGTATATAGCCAGCTCATTTTGGACCCCTGATAATCTCCTCTTACTGGGGTCCCTCTGATCACACACCTATTGTTATTTCGCTATTGTTATAGAAGATTAATGTGCATGGGGCCCTGGCAAATGTCCTGGTTACGACCCGGAGCGACGGCACTGGATTCAAATTGTAGTAATTATTTTTTTTAAACTACTCCACATATGTGTGTGTGTGTGTGTGTCTATACAAATTAATGGAGCTTGGTAGAAATATACAAGATTACTAAAAATAGATTTGTTTAGACTGCGCATGACTGCGCAACTCGATGCGCACACATCGGGCGTACAAACAAACATTTTTTCTCAATAACGTATATAGAGTTGGATGGCATTTGATCGTTGTTTTATTAAAGAAATTTGATTTTTCTAGTGAAAAAGGCACATTGCTCCTGTAGGACATGTATATATGGTAGCTTAACTGTTTGATATTGATGGTATGAAACGATTTTCGTCTCCGAAGCCAAATCAACAAGATCGGAACAATGAGTATAACATACCGTAACATTAACAATAGTAACATGGATACATACCAAGAGACGTGTACTCTACTGACATTACTTAGTCGGAAAAGACACAATAGTGTAATAAAACACACATATATCTGGAGCAAACATTAACCAATAGTAGGTTTGTTGTAGATTGATTTCTAGCCAAGGTGAAAGAACAAACATAGTCATACTATTCCATTGGCAATACATTCAATGATGCATGCCATCTATACAGCCAAGCAGATAGGCCTAGATGCAAATAAGTCTAATGAGTTCAGCCTTTGACTGAGTCATCGCGCCAGAGACAAACAGTAATGAGATTTTATCATTTTAATACATGGATTAGTCTGATCAAGGTATGAAGTAACATTTTTGAACAGCTTCATATATAAACAATAATTGATAGTATTAAAAGTATTAGTCTAACATTCTAACAAAATGATAGATATGGAAGGGACTAAAGCTAAGAAAATAATTATCTCAACTTTTGAAATTTTTTATTGATTTGTATATTGTGTTATATTGCAAATATCTGTTTTATTTTTTAGTTCAAAGAATGGTTAAGACACAGTTACCAAATCCCAAAGCTGTGACAACTGTTTGTGATAGTAAATACTTTCTGATTGAGGTAAAAATGTATTGTATAGGATAGCACATATTATTAATTTGAATTTAATACTTTTACTTAATTATTTATATTTTATGGTTTAAAGCATAATTTTTTTCCAGTAATTTACTGAGTAATTAAAAAGTGATGCCTGTTTTAATGCACCCATCTTTAGGGGTCTCAATTTTTTTTATTTAATAGGTCTTCAAAAGTTGAAGTATAACCACAACTCTCAGTCTTAAAGTGTTGATTGAAATGTGCAAAGTCAGCCAAATGACAGTATTTCACAAGTATAGGATAGACATCCTGCCTGATTATAAAGTTGAATTAGTATTACATTTAGTAAATATTTATTAATTAAAATAAAGCTTTAACAATATAGAAAAAGCATTGTCTCTTATTGTGTACATAATAAGTTTGATGTGTGCAATTGCTAATGTTTTATTTGTGTAAACATAACTTTAAAACACTGTGTGTCTAATAAATAATACAAATTCAGTCACAACAGTAAAAAAAAACACTTCACATATTACAGCTATTAGATATTTATTAGCAATTATCCATTAAGAAAATCTCATTCTTTGATGGACATTAACAGCAAATGAATGGAATTCCTGGACTTTTGAAACTTTCTTTAAAATGCATACCAGGAAGACAAAATAATGACTTATCTAGAAAGAGAAAAAAAAAGTTGTTTATAAAAATAACAATCTAAAAAAAAACAACCTGACACGGGCTCATTTCATCAGTTTCAGTCTTGTTATCACAATGCCCTGATGGCTTTGCTTCCACAAAATATGTCAGATGCATACATAAAGCTGGGTGAACTTTCACCAGGACCAACGGTTTGAACCTTAGATCCTTGGGTCAAAAGTCAAGTGCTCTACACTGTACTGCCCACTCCTCCTAAACAGAACGATCATGCTTGATTTTATCTTTAACAATAAAAATGTGTTAACATCATTGTCAGGGTATGGATGCGGTGGTCTCTTTTATATATTTATTGTTCAATTACTTTCTTTAACTGCACAACTTATACAAGTTCATAACACCTCCAGTTTTTAACTCGAAATCACTTTATTTAATAATCATAAGAACTAGTTATTCAATGATGAACATTAACCATTAAATCATGTCTCTACGATAAATACCAGTTGTCCGTTCTTTTAATACAATAAATACTTCTTCCTAGCTCCTCCGTTCCTTCCTTCTTCAAACTTAAAACAAAACAAAAATAACCAAAACAATGTTCTATCTCTTTCCTCGTCAACCGTCTGTGTGTTTTCTTCCTTTTCTTTCCCCCGTTCAATAACCCGTTCATTAGGTGCGTCACCGTACTACAGGGAATTCCCTCTAACATCTACATTAATACAATAATTAATTGTCTATCTATATAACTATCTAACAATGTGTCTGTCTATTTATCTATGTCTGTCTATGTCCTTACAATCATAATTAATTAAATAACGTTATATTTTATTTATTTTAAAATAAATCACACTAATCATTGGTCATCAAGTTTTATGGTTTTTACAGGTGCTTTAGATTACAAAGAATATTAGTAAAATATTCAACACTGTATTCAATAACTATATTTATACAAATCATTTACCAAAAAAAAAAAAAAGACATTGAAAAAATCGTAAAGGTTGATCCTTCTTGTCACCATAGTCATTTGACAGAAATGAAGCTTTTGAGCTTTGCACCAGTAACAAAGTATTTCTAGAAAAAAGAATGTAATCAAAGTGAATTAGTTTTAGTAAATATCAGCATATTTATGATTTTATACTAAAGGTTAATAATAAACGCCATAGCTCAAAGCCATTACTGATCTATAATTCTGACTATTGGGAATCCAAGCAAAAACAAATTGCCTGTAAATATGGCTCTTTTGCTTTTAATTTAGCTAATATTATTTTTAATTAAATTATTTATCTGTATACAGAGACCAATGTAATTTTCTGTTTCTAACAAATTTTATTACAATGCATAATTAGTTATATTTCATGTACTGGTACAGAATTAATGACTAATATAAGTAACAACTGTTAGTTAATAATATAAGTATCAGCTGCTGATGAAAAACTAGGACCATCCTTACAAACACAAGTTGGATCCTTCTAGTTCCAATATTACACTGAGCAAATCCCTATGACATGTCAACTAAATCAGCTTTATACAATATTGAAGTTCTCTTAAGCCCCTAAGGGCTCATTGGGGCAGATGAAGTGTTTCAGTAACCTTGGCATATAAAGGGATTGTGTGGTTAGCACAATGCCCAGCTGCCTTTACTCCCCCAACTTAAAGTCAGGTACCAACAAAAGGTGGTGGACTTGGGGACTTCACCAGGACCTGAAAAATCCCAAGGGTTTCAGTGAGATTCGAACCCGGGACATTCCGGTCGACAGTCAAGCGCTCTACACCACCCTACCACCCATCCCCATTTACTACAATCTTGACTTACTTGAACTCCTTGCGAAGCAAAGGACCTCTGCAACCACTCTCAGAGCACTCTGTTTTTAGGGGGGCCTTTTTCTCAATTCCCTCCATGTCTGTTTACAGCTTTTCATCTCCTGCTCGCAAGACCTTCTCCAAGTGGTCTTTGGGTGGTCAATTTTCTCTGGCCTTGGGGGTTCCACCTGCAGGCTTCCTTATACACTCTGCAGGTTCAGATCTTGCACACTTCAATCAAGGCATTAGTTTGTGTTCCTAAGATGCTTCTAAGTAAAATATAAAAAAATTGTTCATTGATCAAATAAAGAGTATTTGTACACATTTTATTTTTTTCTTAATGCATTGTAAAAATAATTATCTTTTTCCCTATGTAGCAAAAGCTTTCTTCAGCAATAAAATTATTATTTATTTATAATAATAAATACATTTTTCTAACAGAAAAGTTTAACTATTGATAAAAATAATAATTTTCACAGCTTTTTACTATTTATGCTTAGGGTTATAAAGTTTAAGCTTGCTTTAACACTTATTGCTCAGCCTTATGATCCTTATTACTATTTACTAAATAACCTTATAAGTTATGATGACTGCAGTATTGAATGGTGCAACATTTAAATTTAGCTAATTTAAACTACTATATCATAGTTTTTTTTTTTTATAAATATCATGACATTTAAGTTATAACCACATGAAACCACGTTCACGTTCTTAGCCTTGGCTTGGCCTAAAATACAGCCCTATACTGAGTCTTAGTGTCATGGCGAACATGACGGATAAGCTAATATAACTTGTATTAATGTCAGAATTTATCACTGTGGCATGTCACTTTAAAAAAAAAACTATTATAATTATATTTTTGTTTGAATAATGGGCCATTTCGTGAAATTTTTTTTTTTTACAAACACACAGCAGAATGTTGCGTACACATTACAAACAAACTTGCCATAAGGCATAACCATGTTATGTTACGCCATGCATTTATTTTGATATTTAGGAATTTTCAAGAAATTTGAGAAAACTATACATTAATTTAGTTATTGTGTTTCTAGTTATAGAAAATAAAACGTATTATTACCTAAAAAAGAGGCCATTTTATGAAATAAACTGTTTAAAATGTTGCCTCTATACAATTACTATTGCTAGAAAACTCTTGTACGCCGGAAGTGACTCCCATGTGATTTTCGTCAAAATCACATGCAGGAAATGAGATAATAGTGATATACAGCGCCATCTATTCTACCAAGCTCCATTGGTAGAATTTAAGCTTTAGTCCTAGTTGTTTGTTTATGTGATCTATGACATCATATCTATAAATAGAAAAGTGGATCTATAGTTACGTAATAAAGTTGCTTTTTTTTTAATTTATTCATCCAATCGAACACCCCCCAAGATGTCGATTATCTGTCTCATTATATCAGTTTATCTGGCACATAAATACAATTGTTGAATACACCATCTACAACTGATACAACTGTAGGTCTGAGAAACATACCATGATCCACGGGGGATGGATCATAGGGGTTCTCTGGTCAGGAAAAAAAAAACCATTACTACGAGGGTGGTGGTACTGTGGTCAATGAGGACTATCCGAGACCGCAGTATTTACAGCTGGCGGTGGTGACAGATGTGGTCGGCACACAACACCCTTCCACTCCGTCCCACTCAAGCCCACCTGCGCAGCCTGTCATTTCGGGCAGAGGGTACAGGCACACTACACCCTCCCCTCTGTCCGAGTGGCAGGAAAAAACCCCTTTCCTTGCCATTCTGACCGATCGGCAGTACACACACCCTGTTGGTCTGGCCAGTTTGGGCAAGGATTAAAACCCATCTTTCTGCCATCCCTGCAGATGATAGCGGGCACACTCACCCCGCCGCTCTGTAGGGATGGCAGACGTGCATCAGCGCCGCCAACAATGCTGGTGTGGTAGGCACACTACACCCTACCATGCTGGCAAAAAAAAAAGAAGAGAAAAAAATTAAAAAAAAATGATACAACTGTAGGCGATTTTTTGTTAGCCATAATTTATATTTCAACCAACATCGACTCCAGCTAACAGCACTATACAAAAAAAAACCATGATAATTACTAAAAAAAATCTACATTATTGATATTTATTAAGTAAAATGTTTTAAATTGGCGTATTAGCACAAAACATTTCTAGTTCAATTTTTTTTGTAGCCTTTAGCAGCATCAAATTTATTAATGAAGAATTTCCCAAGTGGCTATCCATAATTATTGTTTGGATTTTTTATTTGTTTTTTTTTTTGTAGCGATATCAAGTTTTAACTTTGCACATTGCAGGATGCAAACAGGGTGAGCAAACTATGTTGATTTATAAGTAATACAATATTAAGTTGTAAAGAAAAAAAAAGTAAATGCGTTGCAGGTGAGAGGGTAGAGGGGGAGGGAGGGGATGGGTCATACATTCGTTGATTAATTTCTTCTAACGTGGAGGAATTGGGGGATACAGTGAACTTAATAGAATCTTTTTTTTAAAAAAAGCTGGTATTGGGGGGCAGTGTTCCCAGATAAGGGGGTACTGCATTCCGATTTTGTACATAATGAAGGTACATAATGAAAGTACATAATAAAAGTACATAATGAAAGTACTTTAAAGAGACGCATCCTGGTAAATTTAGCAAGATTTAGTTATGAAAAAGAGAGAAAGTAAATAAAAAAAATATGGCTCATTGGGAGTCGCACAAAACCCATCGAAGAGTTCCTTTTTAAGCAACGTTTGAGCGGTGGTATATCATTGGTGGACAAGTGCAGCTCTTACGTGACAAAAGCGTAAATTTGGTGGGAGCTCTTTTGGGTGTAAAGCCATGGCGTTAGATTGATTACAACACACAATAAACATAATGTAAAATGTGTACTGTTTTACCTGGTCTATTGACACTGTTTTACCTGGTCTATTGACACTGTTTTACCTGGTCTATTGATACTGTTTTTCCTGGTCTATTGACACTGTTTTACCTGGTCTATTGACACTGTTTTACCTGGTCTTTTGATACTGTTTTACCTGGTCTATTGACACTGTTTTACCTGGTCTATTGACACTGTTTTACCTGGTCTATTGATACTGTTTTACCTGGTCTATTGACACTGTTTTACCTGGTCTATTGACACTGTTTTACCTGGTCTATTGACACTGTTTTACCTGGTCTATTGACACTGTTTTACCTGGTCTATTGATACTGTTTTACCTGGTCTATTGACACTGTTTTACCTGGTCTATTGACACTGTTTTACCTGGTCTATTGACACTGTTTTACCTGGTCTATTGACACTGTTTTACCTGGTCTATTGACACTGTTTTACCTGGTCTATTGATACTGTTTTACCTGGTCTATTGACACTGTTTTACCTGGTCTATTGACACTGTTTTACCTGGTCTATTGACACTATTTTACCTGGTCTATTGAAACTATTTTACCTGGTTTAGTGATACTATTTTACCTGGTCTATTGATACTGTTTTACCTGGTTTAGTGATACTATTTTACCTGGTCTATTGATACTGTTTTTCCTGGTTTCTTGATACTGTTTTACATGATCTATTGACACTATTTTACCTGGTCTATTGATACTGTTTTACCTGGTCTATTGACACTGTTTTACCTGGTTTAGTGATACTATTTTACCTGGTCTATTGACACTGTTTTTCCTGGTTTCTTGATACTGTTTTACATGATCTATTGACACTATTTTACCTGGTCTATTGACACTGTTTTACCTGGTCTATTGACACTGTTTTACCTGGTCTATTGATACTGTTTTTCCTGGTTTAGTGATACTATTTTACCTGGTCTATTGACACTGTTTTTCCTGGTTTCTTGATACTGTTTTACATGATCTATTGACACTATTTTACCTGGTCTATTGACACTGTTTTACCTGGTCTATTGACACTGTTTTACCTGGTCTATTGACACTGTTTTACCTGGTCTATTGATACTGTTTTTCCTGGTTTAGTGATACTATTTTACCTGGTCTATTGACACTGTTTTACCTGGTTTAGTGATACTATTTTACCTGGTCTATTGACACTATTTTTCCTGGTTTCTTGATACTGTTTTACATGATCTATTGACACTGTTTTACCTGGTCTATTGACACTGTTTTACCTGGTCTATTGACACTGTTTTACCTGGTCTATTGACACTGTTTTACCTGGTCTATTGATACTGTTTTTCCTGGTTTAGTGATACTATTTTACCTGGTCTATTGATACTGTTTTTCCTGGTTTCTTGATACTGTTTTACATGACCTATTGACACGTTTTTACCTGGTCTATTGATACTGTTTTACCTGGTCTATTGACACTGTTTTACCTGGTCTATTGACACTGTTTTACCTGGTCTATTGATACTGTTTTTCCTGGTTTCTTGATACTGTTTTACATGATCTATTGACACTATTTTACCTGGTTTCTTGATACTGTTTTACATGATCTATTGACACTGTTTTACCTGGTCTATTGACACTATTTTACCTGGTCTATTGAAACTGTTTTACCTGGTTTAGTGATACTATTTTACCTGGTCTATTGATACTGTTTTACCTGGTTTAGTGATACTATTTTACCTGGTCTATTGATACTGTTTTTCCTGGTTTCTTGATACTGTTTTACATGATCTATTGACACTATTTTACCTGGTCTATTGATACTGTTTTACCTGGTCTATTGACACTGTTTTACCTGGTTTAGTGATACTATTTTACCTGGTCTATTGACACTGTTTTTCCTGGTTTCTTGATACTGTTTTACATGATCTATTGACACTATTTTACCTGGTCTATTGACACTGTTTTACCTGGTCTATTGACACTGTTTTACCTGGTCTATTGACACTGTTTTACCTGGTCTATTGATACTGTTTTTCCTGGTTTAGTGATACTATTTTACCTGGTCTATTGATACTGTTTTTCCTGGTTTCTTGATACTGTTTTACATGACCTATTGACACTATTTTACCTGGTCTATTGATACTGTTTTACCTGGTCTATTGACACTGTTTTACCTGGTTTAGTGATACTATTTTACCTGGTCTATTGACACTGTTTTTCCTGGTTTCTTGATACTGTTTTACATGATCTATTGACACTATTTTACCTGGTCTATTGACACTGTTTTACCTGGTCTATTGACACTGTTTTACCTGGTCTATTGACACTGTTTTACCTGGTCTATTGATACTGTTTTTCCTGGTTTAGTGATACTATTTTACCTGGTCTATTGATACTGTTTTTCCTGGTTTCTTGATACTGTTTTACATGACCTATTGACACGTTTTTACCTGGTCTATTGATACTGTTTTACCTGGTCTATTGACACTGTTTTACCTGGTTTAGTGATACTATTTTACCTGGTCTATTGACACTATTTCTCCTGGTTTCTTGATACTGTTTTACATGATCTATTGACACTGTTTTACCTGGTCTATTGACACTGTTTTACCTGGTCTATTGACACTGTTTTACCTGGTCTATTGACACTGTTTTACCTGGTCTATTGATACTGTTTTTCCTGGTTTAGTGATACTATTTTACCTGGTCTATTGATACTGTTTTTCCTGGTTTCTTGATACTGTTTTACATGACCTATTGACACGTTTTTACCTGGTCTATTGATACTGTTTTACCTGGTCTATTGACACTGTTTTACCTGGTTTAGTGATACTATTTTACCTGGTCTATTGACACTGTTTTTCCTGGTTTCTTGGTACTGTTTTACATGATCTATTGACACTATTTTACCTGGTCTATTGACACTGTTTTACCTGGTCTATTGACACTGTTTTACCTGGTCTATTGACACTGTTTTACCTGGTCTATTGATACTGTTTTTCCTGGTTTAGTGATACTATTTTACCTGGTCTATTGACACTGTTTTACCTGGTTTAGTGATACTATTTTACCTGGTCTATTGACACTATTTTTCCTGGTTTCTTGATACTGTTTTACATGATCTATTGACACTGTTTTACCTGGTCTATTGACACTGTTTTACCTGGTCTATTGACACTGTTTTACCTGGTCTATTGACACTGTTTTACCTGGTCTATTGATACTGTTTTTCCTGGTTTAGTGATACTATTTTACCTGGTCTATTGATACTGTTTTTCCTGGTTTCTTGATACTGTTTTACATGACCTATTGACACGTTTTTACCTGGTCTATTGATACTGTTTTACCTGGTCTATTGACACTGTTTTACCTGGTTTAGTGATACTATTTTACCTGGTCTATTGACACTATTTCTCCTGGTTTCTTGATACTGTTTTACATGATCTATTGACACTGTTTTACCTGGTCTATTGACACTGTTTTACCTGGTCTATTGACACTGTTTTACCTGGTCTATTGACACTGTTTTACCTGGTCTATTGATACTGTTTTTCCTGGTTTAGTGATACTATTTTACCTGGTCTATTGATACTGTTTTTCCTGGTTTCTTGATACTGTTTTACATGACCTATTGACACGTTTTTACCTGGTCTATTGATACTGTTTTACCTGGTCTATTGACACTGTTTTACCTGGTCTATTGACACTGTTTTACCTGGTCTATTGATACTGTTTTTCCTGGTTTCTTGATACTGTTTTACATGATCTATTGACACTATTTTACCTGGTCTATTGATACTGTTTTACCTGGTCTATTGATACTGTTTTTCCTGGTTTATTGATACTATTTTACCTGGTCTATCGATACTGTTTTTCCTGGTTTCTTGATACTGTTTTACATGATCTATTGACACTATTTTACCTGGTCTATTGATACTGTTTTACATGATCTATTGACACTATTTTACCTGGTCTATTGATACTGTTTTACATGATCTATTGACACTATTTTACCTGGTCTATTGATACTGTTTTTCCTGGTTTATTGATACTGTTTTACCTGGTCTATTGATACTGTTTTTCCTGGTTTATTGATACTGTTTTACCTGGTCTATTGATACTACTATCCCCTGGAACAAACAATTAGTTTTGTCGCTCGGCGAGGGGCCCCAGATGCCACCCCACTGAAGGCCCCTAGTGAATTCAGACTGTCTGCAAAAAAATGCGCTCGCAAAAAATGTTGAGACCGTATCTGCTCCCATTCACGGACTTCGTGTCGTACGCTGACATGGTTTGTGGGTGCAGAAAGACCACATAAAGGTATGCCACAGCTGTGGTGAAGTATTTGATGTAAGGAACTTGTCAGGGAAGTCGTGTGTTAGTCCGTCGGGGGGGGGGGAGCGGGCCGGGAGGAGGGCTTGGTAGCGCTTTTGGCAGTGATCCCCAGCGACTCCAACCAACGTTTGACCTTTTTTTTTTTTTACAAAAATTTTCACAGACTAAATTATAAAGTGCCTTTTAATTCAATCAGTCAATTGAACTATTTCCTTTTATACAGAACGACTAATTAAAAATATTTTCACTTTAAACCGGAAATAAAAAAACACATATCTGGGTCAATGATGGGAAATTGGTGTAGAATCGCGCGACCGTCGTCCCGTATTCGATCTTCAATGAGAATCCAATGTCTCCCGTGGTGCCTCCATGGTCATTGCAGTGGCTATGGTGGGGGATGAAAGAAGGGCACTTCATCAGTGGGCAATACGATCTAAGAGATAAACATCTCATCCTTTCAGGGACTTTCACAATCACAAAAATACACATTCATATTTAATACATGCAGTGGGCGTGGCCTTATGTTCATGAATTCAAAGAAATGTTTCAAACTGTAAAACATAAAATAAAAAATACTATATCGTGGACAATTTTTCTCATCTAGAGACTACAAGGCAGAATATTATCTATATTTTTTTCAACTCTCTAAATCCTAAGTTCAACAAGAAGTATATAATATCATCTGTCCAGATTCAGCTTTCTCCTGGCCTGTTAACCCTATCTCTCCAGATTTATTGCCGTAACGGTGCTATCTGTTCATTATAGCACAAGTAAAGAACATAGCATATATATATGCAAGTGAAGGTTCGTGTGTATAATAAGCACTGATAATAAAGTCATAGGAATATTTTTAGTTGACATGAGGGTGCAGAAACGTGCCATAAAATGGCAAGCATAAAACAGTTTGATGTGTGAGGGCTTCAGTTAAGTGTCAAATTTGGACAAATATCAAGGGGATCCACTAGCAGATATTTAGTTGCTATTTAAAATATGGTTGTTCACAAGCTTTCAGATCTTCACAAAGTACTTTTTGAAAAATACATTTTTTTCTCATAAGCAACAATAAAACAGTCAAAAAACATCTGTGATTGAAATATTTTTTTCCAAACAACATTTTTATTTTCTCTTTTGCGACAGATAAGTTTTTTTTATATTCAATCTCCAGTAGACAGAAGAAAGGTGAACCAACTCTCACACATACTACACGGCTGCTCTTACTTTTTTTTTTGTTTAGACAAAGGAGAGATAATAATCAAGTAATGAACTTGATAAACTTTCCAAAAGTTAAAGTTTTTAGGCATAGGAGAGAATCCGTTGTCAGATGATGCTAAATGAAACTTTTGACAGCTGTGAAATGATTTCCAAAACATGTGTCACGGCTTAAACGCATTTAATTGTTTCATTACACATTTTTCTGACACCAGATATACACAGCAGAGGTGTGCGGATCTTGAAATTTAGCGTCCGCGTCCGTCCGCGGATTACTATCAATGATCCGCGTCCGCAGAATCTTACAACATTGGTCTGCGGACCAGTCCGCGCGTCCGCATAGCTGAAATTTAGCTGTTTAAATGACTTGAAATTTTTTTTATGGTAACGCTAAAGAAGATCCGCGTCAGTCCGCACCTTAACCATACAATGCGTCCGCTGTCAGTCCGCGGATTCGGAAAAGTCTGCGGATCTGCGTCCGCAAGCGGACGCGTCCGCTGTCCGCTCATCTCTGATACACAGCTTGCTTTTTATAGATCAGATATACACAGCTTGTTTTATTAGATCAGATATACACAGCTTGTTTTATGAGATCAGATATACACAGGTTGTTTTTTATAGATCAGATATACACAGCTTGTTTTATTAGATCAGATATACACAGCTTGTTTTTATAGATCAGAGATACACAGCTTGTTTTTATAGATCAGAGATACACAGCTTGTTTTTATAGATCAGAGATACAAAGCTTGTTTTATTAGATCAGATATACACAGCTTGTTTTTATAGATCAGAGATACACAGCTTGTTTTTATAGATCAGATATACACAGCTTGTTGTTTTTATAGATCAGATATACACAGCTTGTTGTTTTTATAGATCAGATATACACAGCTTGTTTTATTAGATCAGATATACACAGCTTGTTTTATTAGATCAGATATACACAGCTTGTTTTATTAGATCAGATATACACAGCTTGTTTTTATAGATCAGATATACACAGCTTGTTGTTTTTATAGATCAGATATACACAGCTTGTTTTTTTTATAGATCAGAGATACACAGCTTGTTTTTTTATAGATCAGAGATACACAGCTTGTTTTTTTATAGATCAGATATACACAGGTTGTTTTTATAGATCAGATATACACAGCTTGTTTTTTATAGATCAGATATACACAGGTTGTTTTTTATAGATCATATATACACAGCTTGTTTTTTATAGATCAGATATACACAGCTTGTTTTTTATAGATCAGATATACAAAGATTGTTTTTTATAGACCAGATAAACACAGCTTGTTTTTATAGATTATTTATTACATTTATGTTTATAAAAATTAATGACAATAAAGAAAAAAATCTCCAAAAAAACACATGTTTTATAAAAACTAAAATGTTTACAGTTGACCCTACATTTTATCTGGCCTAAAGAAAAAAAAAGTTTTTAGCAATAAAATAAAGTTATTGCGATTTAAAATAAAAGGCATTTAAATGTTATGTTTGGGGCAGAAAAAATTATTTGAATTAGATCTGGGGATATTCCGTTAACTTTCATGACTTCCCTGCATGTTAGGCCAGATAATGGAGAGTCTACTGTAAACGAATAAAATTTGTTCAGTCATAAAGCAGATCTTCTTTAAATAGATGTATAATGCAATTTTTTTTTTTCAGTTTTAACAAAAAACACAATAAAAAAAATTGCCTCAAAGATCTAGTTATTATAGAGTGTGAAACATTTAAGATATATATCAAGACCAGTCAGAACATGTTATGATCTTTATTCAATTTAGATTTATTTTGGTCGGTGTCAATGATTTTATATATAAATCAATTTAAAAAGATTTGCTTACTACAGTAAGATATCTAAAATACTAATATGGTTGGTGCTAAATCCGTATAAGTTATTCAGTCATAAATTGCTATATTTGCTTAGTTCTAAAACCATATCAAAAATATGATTATTAATTGCCATATTTTTTTTAACGTATTAGTGAAAGGTGGAATGGATACACTAATTATAAGAAATAAGGTCACACAATGACATGTATGCATTCTGCCTTTAAAATACATTAAATTTTTTTCTTAAAAACATAAATACTCAAGATGTAATTATTCAATGTGTTGGGCGATTTCTGTTGCCAATTTCTGGAGAACATTAGCAACAAATTTTGCTTCCTTTCATTCATTAGATAGTTCTTTTAGTCAGGTTATTGGCATAGGAATGGTAAAAACACTAGCTTTCTTAATCATAGACCAGGATGCTAGACAAAGAGCTTTTCCTGAAATAATATCCTCCTCGATGCTGCCCTTAACACAGTTACAGTATTGTTAAAAATGTGATATTTATAAACTGTATCACTGAAAAGGTTTTAGATAAAATATGGCAAATTATAATCATACTACAGATAAGGTTTTTAAATTAACGTATCACAATACTGTATAACACATTTTACCATATAGGCAATGACTCATTAAAGCCAGGTAAAAAGGACGCTAGTTTACTTTTTTGTAACGGCACTGCATAAGATTAAGTCAAAGTCATCATTTAGAAAAAAAAAAAATGCCATCAAATATGAAAGACTCAAACATGTCTGTGGTTTTGATGAGACCTTGAGTTCTGAGATGAGTGGGTGGGAGGGAGGGCATCAATTTCTGATGAAATTTTATAATTACTTCTTTAAATAAGCATGTAGTTATTTTTTTACCCACTGAATCAACACGTTTAAATCACTACTCTTGAATCAACACGTTTAAATCACTACTCCTGAATCAACACGTTTAAATCACTACTTCTCTAATATTTGCAACCAGTATTAGATTTGGTCAGATCAAAGAAATTCACGGAAACTTTTCAAAAAAATAAATGCCTGTTAATTTAACAAAGCAAACTTTTAGAAAATAAAGTCATTAAAATATGTGTACAATTTTGGATGCAAAGAAATTATGTCAAAAAAGTAATTTACAAATAAAAAAGATGTACATCCAATAAAGGAAATAATAACAAAAATGATTCTTTTTTGTTGTCAGTAAAGGAGATGATGAAGGGAAGTAAATTTTTTTTGCTTACTTGAACTAAGGGAGGCTATTTTTGCCCAACTTATAATCAAAAGCACAGATGAGCAAAATTATGTTATGAGATTTTGAACCAATTTGTCATGTCAAGACCAATATGAATATATTTTTTTATCATTATTAAATAAAAATATTCCGCTTGTTTACGGCCAACAAAAATTTGCACAAATTTATATACAGGTTTTTTTTTTTATAACATTCATTCAGTTTATGTGCTTAAACTTAAAATGCAAGGCACAAACACAGGGATGGGTCAACTTTTGAATAGAGTGTTCATAAATTTGTCAGAAGGACCTGACCAGGAGCGGAAATTAGACAGAAGAGCTAGACTTAGAGCAAATGAGCTAATACCACTAAAAAATGTAATTAAAACTGAATGCACTATCATGTAATATATATGATCCATATAACTAAAAAAAATAGTTCAGCAGTTTTGTTCATTAACCTAGATTAAAAATTCTTAAATTAAAAATTCTTTTTTTTTTCTACAATATTGCATGTATTTAAAAAAAAAAATTAGAAATATTTACAATAATTGGAGTATAAGCTTAATAAGAACTCATTGGAGTGACAGAAAAAAACAAATGAATCCAATGGAAAAAAAGAAAACTGACATGCATAAAAAAAGGAACTAGTTAGTCCGCCTCCATATCCTGAGATGCATCTGATGAATCCAATTCAAAGACGTTCAATTCCTCCAGCATTAACACTGAAGAGAGAAAAAAAAACGCAGCTAAAGTAATCGTTAAATCACACAAGAATCAGCGAAACATTAAAAACAGTTTTATTATGAACAAAATTAATAGACATGTCTTTTAAAGAAGCAGCTAATGTACTGGGGCACAACTTCACATGTTTATTTTTTTTTTTCCGGCTGATCTGACATAAATGATAATTGCAGAAAAGTTCTTTTCACATATACATATACTGAACATTCACTTAACATGCACTTACTATATACTTAACATGCACTTAACAGATACTTAACATATTCAACAGGAAACATGTGAAAAAAGATTTAGAAATTTTAATGTTAAAATTTAGTGGAATATAAATGAATGGTAGATCATACAATTTCTAGGCTGCTTTGGTTAAGAAAAAAAAACGAGTTTTATATGATGATGAAGTAATAAAAAAAATTATAAATATATCCTGTAAAAAACATAAACACAAAACATCATTTGTTTTCAAATAACTGTACTTTTTTTTTTTTTAAATTCTGATACAATTACCAATTCTGACATAAAGGATTTTAACAGATTTTACGGTAAGTTCAAAAGCAAGTTAAATTGGAGTTCAATGAAACAGAAAAGAATTCAGTGAAAAATTACCAGATTCCTGGACTTTAAAAAATTTTAATATTTCCCATTTCTGATAGCTGCATTGTCCCATCACTAGCTTTTAATATTTCCCATTTTTGATAGCTGCATTGTCCCATCACTAGCTTCTAATATTTCCCATTTTTGATAGCTGCATTGTCCCATCACTAGCTTTTAATAAAAAAAACCCAAAACAACAGCTAAATGTGACTCACAAATTAACTCATGGTCCTTGGTCTGTGATCGAAACACTTTCTCCAGCTCTGTCACCAGTTTTGCATAGGTGAGCTGGACAGGGGAATAATGCTGCGCAAACATGATGTCCCCCTGAGCCAGAGTGCTCAACATGTAGACCCCGCTGGTAAGAGTCTTTAGAAGGCACTGCTGTGATGTATGGGTACTGCCTTGAGATTTGTAGCAACTCAAAATTTCATACAGGACTCGGACAACAGCCACAACCAGCTGATAAGGAAAGAAAGAATATTGTAAACTAATTTCAAACTATTGTTCCTTACTGCTGTACATAATACAAAAAAAAAAAAAAAACCACCTGCCGGACCTGTAAGGGTATTTATTAAATGCAGTGGCTATGGTTCCAAGTAACGGGACTCCGTATTAATTTTTTCCGTGGTCCAACTATAGATGTGCGCATGCGCGACTAGACTGACTCCGTAGTATTATGTTTTTTCGGGGTCCGGCTATAGATGTGCGCCTAACGCTAATCCTAGCCCTAACCCTAACCCCAAAAAAAAAAATATTCAATAATATGCAGTCTGTCTGCCGCACATGCGCACATCTAGTTATCTATAGCTGGACCCCGGAAAAAAAAAATACGGAGTCCCATTACTTGGAACCGTAGCCACTTCCTTTATTAAATTTGCTAATAAATTTATTTTTTTTATTTTCTCATCATTATTTATAATATTTTTGTTAATTTAAAGCCTGAAAGAAGCTAGAGACTTGTATAAAAAATACATTAATACATTTTATAAAGAAAATACCATTAGTCATGAAAGGATGAAATATTTATTCTATAACCCGGTAGTGAGTCAGTATTTTTCTGGTGCCCACCTCTCATCCCCAATATTGTGAACAGTGCAGGCCATGGGAGATATAGGTTGGTGACTGAAAATGCCAGAGTTGAGCCGGTAACCCGAAGCAAGCATGTAGATCAGGCCACCTCAAATTGTCAATTAGGAAAAATTGATTTTTCATGAACATATTGTTTACATTTGACTATTACATCACAGAGTACATGGTATGTTTATTTTTACCCATTCTTTATGGTAATTTGAATAGGTCACAGAGTTTATGACATTCCCAATTGGCATGGACGCTGTTGCATAAGTGGGTTACTTTATAGATAATATACATTTTGTGTACTAAGTAATCTTTACTATTTACCTTCTCACTGCATGGACACTTATTGGTCAATAGCAGCTTTAGACCCAAAGGGTGTTCCAAGATTTTCAACATACAGGATAAGTACTGTGTGATTTAAAAAAAAACAACAACATAGGTTTTTCTAAACGTGATTGGTTAAGTTAAAAATGCATAACATTATATTCAAAAAATGGATGGTGGGTTTGAAAAAAATACAGAGACAAAACTGCAATAACTAAAAACAGTAAAATATTTGCTAAATTAAATGAAATCAAGCATTAACACTACCTGCACATTATTTTTGCTAATTAAAAACATCTAAAATATCAATAACGTGCTATGCGATTTGCCAATGACAGAGTAATTATTGAATGAATATAGTTATTTTTAGAGAAATAGATTAACAAATTGATGCACGATCATGACTGATGATTATCTGCATTATTATTATTAATTGTTTTAACTCTCTTTTGCATTGAATGTTTTCCCTAAGGCCAGTATTTAGCCACATTTTCCCCCCCCGTGGGTTCTAGCCGAAAGTCCCGGTAAGAATGAGATGTTTATAAACCACTCGTGGGATGGTTTTCGCTGTGCCTTTTTTTTTTCCCCCTCACCATAGCCCACAGGGCAATGGGCATAGAGTCACCACGGGAAAACATATCATATGTAGGTGACTGGACGTGCTGGGAGTTGAACTTACTGGATGAATATCTGGCTCTCTACCAAAGCGGAATGGTGGAATGTGCAAAACTGCATTCAAACAGGGATTGACTGTGCTAATCCTAATAATTGGTCAATTTTAAGACATTACTGTGATGAATTCGAGAAAATATCCCAAAAAAAAAAAGTTGAAAAATTAAACAGCTTAAAAAATCAGCACTCATAGAATCTCTGCTATCACTGGGTTATGTATCTCAATATTAAAGCATGACTCATTTTTAGACATTATCGTTGCCAGCGAAACTCACTTGTTGATAGAAAGCTGTTTTATCTGCAGGAAGTGTTTCAGTCAAACCGTGAGAGCAAAGTCTGTGAGCCAGGTGTAATGGACAGTTTTCTGTAATTCAAATTTAAAAATAAATATATACATGTATTCATAAAAAGATGTTACACCAAGAAATTTAAAATAAAAGGAAAACATTGAGAGCCAATAACATCTGGCCAACTATAAGTCTCTTTAATCCTGCTCTGCATGCTGTAGTTTATGGGTTCAAATCCATGCAAGCCCAGTCACCTCCCTATATCTTCAATGATCCAACCATAACCATTGTTGATAATGAAAAAAGGGGAACCCCAAAAAAAAACATCCTATTAGGGATTTATAGGGGGTCGAGAGATCCCATCCTTAGATGGACCTCAGCAATTGTATATAACTGTAATAAAATGTTTCAGCATGTATTCAATGTCACTTATATCCACAGACTTTTGCTCTGTTTTTTGTACACAAGTTTTTACAATTTTGTCCAATTATTTTGGACAGACACATTGTTATTTTTTTAAATTCAGGACTTACAAAACCGTTTTTTCGGATACTGAATTTAATGACTGTTAATAAGTCTTCAATGAAGAACCTGAGTTTAAAAAGTGACTGCATAACAAGTGCTTACCAGATTTAGCACACATTTTCTCCAAAAGCTTTTCACAGGAGGCTAATGAGTCCATTAGTTTCAAAGCTGACAAATGTATACTAGTAAATTTAGTTTGTTTGAAGCATGAGCTAAGAAAATGGAAAGGTATAAGCTTCTCGAGCCTGAAATTTACAAGTAAAAAAAATAATAATTCAAGTGCAAATTACAAGTACATGTATCATAAAGCTGAAAGCTAGACTACTAGTAAGGTAATAACTGGTAAACATGATTGCTCAACAAAATGATTCCAATAGCTATGGATATGTCAAAAAAGAAAAATTCTGAAAATGTGTAATAATTGTAATAATTGTAACCCTCTAAATATTCTAATATATCTTGTGATGATTATTTCATGCACTTCTATTCATTGTCTTGACAAACTGTAATTAATGTAACTCAAAATGGGTCGGAAATTTTTTTTGAAACATGACATTTCCATTTGATAGTGAATTTTGAAAATCATGTATCCTCAACTATGAATTTTTAAATTGAAAAAATAATAGATGTAGGTACATATATAAATTGACTGTTTTGTGCTAATAACAATTACATGTACTTGTGTTTGGCTAGAACAGGAAAGCAAATTTCACAACTAAAAGCAAAACTTTCACTGACATTTTTTGGGCATAACAGCTTAAATCTGTTACATTTACATTTCTTTGCTAAAAAAAAAAGACAGCTCGTGTTTATATGATTATTAAAATATCTTAAAAGCTAAAGATGAATTGTCCACAAAAATTACACAAAAAAGCCTACTGGACTTACTTATAAATGTGTTGCTTCGGTACGCACTGTATCAAATTGGTTAAACACTTGATAGCGTGATTCACAATCACTGGATTAGTGAGGTCATCCTGAAAAGTGTCGCAAAACAAAAAAATGTATACTCTCTGGCTTTCATAACTACTAGAAACATGAAGGGGATGATGAAAAGCCTGCTCTTCCTATGATATACAGCATTTACAAAAATAACTTAGGGTATTATGTTCCATATCAGCATTAAGGGAAGAGATATATGTATCTCATTCTCAATAATAATTTTTTTCAAGGAACAAGATAATAGTTACATAATAGTTCACAGTGAAAAATGTTCATTTCTAACTCCCATAAAGCTGTGGTCTGATCATGAAGATCAACAGTTAAAAAATGTTTTTTTTTTTCTTTAAAAATATTGACATACTTCCAAATCCAGCCTGGCAAGTTTGACAATACTCTGTAATAAACAGGGAGCTTTGCCTTGACTCATGAAAGGGAATACAGAGTTCTTCTGGTCCACAAGAATAAGAGTTTCTACAGATGATGCGCTCTGCTCGTCATCAGCATCCCCACTGGATAAATGCTTCTATAGTGAAAATTTCATACCAAAATCAAAACGTTAATTACGTAATTGAAAAAAAAAGAACTAGAGAGGTTTTCCAGTATTTTATGAATATTATTACACCCTCCAACGATTAAAGAAATAAATTTGTGATAAGAAAAATTCAGATTTATTATGTTCTAAATTTTTCTATAAAGATTTTCCTGTTTTTTTATTTAAAAATCAGACTAGGAACTCTTGTACATTGAGGTTTGTGATTATAATTTTAACACTACATAAGACAAGTTAAAAAGCGTGAAACTAAATATCTCCTGTGAATGGCTAAAATAAATCAAATTATTCAATTTCAAATTCTGGTTTAGCAGATGTGAAAATCAACATCTCATTGCACTAGGATAAAAATCAACACTAATCTTAGAGAAAGAAAATAAAAATGTACAATTATCAGTTCTCTACATTTCTGATTTAAGTCCATTCCTGATTTAGAGAAATATCAGAACTCAATCAAATGCTCAAAAATACTTTACACTGAGGTCCAATAAATTTAAAGAGAAATCAGGAATGATATAACCTTAGTCTGGTCCAGTTCCATCTTTTCATTAGCACACACAGCAAATCTTGAAAAACTTTGGCTGAAAATAAGCCAGCCCATCTCAGGGCAGCACTGTAAGAGGAATGCAAGTATCTGGAGTGAAGAGCTTGTCAAGATTGCAATGTTGTTATCACTAACTTTGTTTTCACCACTGAGCAGGTACATCAGGCTGCTGCTTAGGGATCTGGAGCTCACATCTGAAATCTGGGAAAAACTGCACCACGTCTCTATGCTGGAAGGTGTTGAGACGGAAAAGCTGGAGTTGGAGGAAGAAGAATGTGATAGTGACATTCTGTAGCTCTCCGTTTCAGACAGTTGAATGTAGTGATGAATGTAATCAAAAAGCAGTGGTATTAGGTTGGTCAATGCCTGGCAGGTTCGGCTCTGTTCTTTCACAAACTGTGTGTGAGAACCATTCATGAGTTGATATACAGCTTCCCCTACGTCTTGATCTTGTAGAGTTTTTAATGTTATTTTATTAATTATGCCTCTCTCTAGAAGAGTTTTACAAGGCAAGGATGTAGGACATCCGTCTGCTAATACAACGAAGAGAATGATTTTTATTAGAATGGCTCAATTGTAAAAGTTAATTTTTCATACTTGTAATAAGATTCATTAGCCCTAAATATTACTTTGAAAATAAACCGGTAAGGGACTCTTCAATAGGAAATTACTTTTTTTTCACACATGTGTTAATGCTTAGCCAACGAAAAAGTACTTTGAAAATAGAACACAATTACCATCCAACATACTGGTATTACTCAAATTCTGTTCATCCAACAAATATAATAAACCGTTGACAGCCAGCTGATAATGCTCTTTAGTAACAATATGTGGCTGCCAGTCATCTAGTTTTTTCTTTATCTGTTTACTGATATATAAAATTAAACATTAAAGCATTTAAAGAAATTTAAAAAAAAAAAAATGAACAAGCACAATTTTTCTATGGTAGCTATATTGATCAAAGACAACTTGTTTATAACTATAATTTTTATCAGTAAGTTACAAAAAGGAAAAATAAAATATCTACTGTCTTGTTAGTTTAAAAAATTTGTAAACTATTCAATACAAGTATTTAGTTTATTAAGCAATTGCTTTGGTGAAGCTTTAAGTGTAGCATTAATGTGAAATTATAAAAGATAAGAATTTAAGTCCTGATTAACTATACATAGCAGAATTAAAAGATTCCATTTAAAAAATAAATAAAATCCAGCAGATTTTATAACCAGATTTTTTACCTGTGAGATTTAGACCTTAAAACAAGATTTTCCTCTATCCTTTTGGAGCCATTTGAGCTTGTTGCCGCTGCAAAAGATGCGTCATTTAGAAGACGGATAAGGCCAGGATCCCAAATCTGATTTTTCATATCACCATTATCGTTACAGGAAGCTTGAGTGCTCTTCAACAGATTAGTAGCTACAATATTACCTTTGTTTCTCAAACTTCCTGGAAAACACAGACAAAAAGTTTTAAACTGCATTACTACCTTGCCTCTCATGAAAGCAGATTGTATATAATGTATAAAATATTCCTAGAGCTGCCAACTTAGATAGTTTATATCCAGATTTTGATATCCTTTTGATTCATCGAGATATTTATAAAAAAAAAATCCTTTCTTTCAGTTAGGCATACAAATTTGATTTTTTTTGCAATAATTGTGTATATAACTTGATGTGTTTCATCTGTTTGTAAATTATTATTCGCGAAAAAATATGGCAGAACTATTCATGTTGATGGTCATTAAAGCAAGTACATGTATTTTATAATAATGATCTACTTAATGTTTCAGACTAAATAAGTGAAAGATTACTAGCACATTGTTTCAGAGTTTACTTTCTGTATGCAAGCACACATGTATTAGTTTTCTTTCCTGAATAATAATTTTGAATCATTCATCAGCTTATTAAATGATTTAGCATATTGTAAACAAAAACTTGTAACTATTAAACAATTACTTTGGAATTTTATAACTGAAAAAATACATGCTGTTGTATAGCTCTTTATATTTATAATAAAGTATGTGTCAAAATGGATTAAACCTTTACAAACTACACGCAGAAAATTTAAAAAAACATAATAAAATGACAATATAATAAAATGTGAGCATAAAGAATTTATATTTTATCTACCAATATTCAAAGCAAGTCTTTGTGACGAACATTTGGTCAATGAGGCACAACACTTAGTACATCTCAGGTTGTCTAAAGATAAAAAAAAATGATTGTTAATGTTATAATAAAACATTTTATGACATTATGTCAGGCAAGTTTATGTCACTAAATCAGGTCAAAATATAATTATTTAAACTAATATACATAATAAAGAAATGATTTTAAAAAAAAATTAAGCTACATTCAAGATCTAAATTACTGACAGGCTCATATCTTGCATAACTAATGATGAAATACAAAATCCAAGCTTAGAAAGAAAATTAGAGAGAAAAATAAGTCAGTAGTCTCTGATGTGTTATACTGACCCACATAGCGAAATGAAAAAAAAACAACACTTTTTTTCATAATACACATGTATAAAAATATTGAAAAAAAAAAGGGCGAAAACAATTACCTGATAGCTTTGGGGTATTCTTTTGTAAGTTATTCTCAGGCTTTAAATTATCATCAGGTCCTGCCGTCTAGTGTAACATAAAAATATGTTCATTGAAATAAGATTGCTAATTTGTTTAAGCTAGCTTAATAAAATAATGATATGTATGTATACATTTTTTAATATTTCATTGAAATAAGATTGCTAATTTGTTTAAGCTAGCTTAATAAAATAATGATATGTATGTATACATTTTTTAATATTTCATTGAAATAAGATTGCTAATTTGTTTAAGCTAGCTTATTAAAATAATGATATGTATGTATACATTTTTTAATATTTCATTGAAATAAGATTGCTAATTTGTTTAAGCTAGCTTAATAAAATAATGATATGTATGTATACATTTTTTAATATTTCATTGAAATAAGATTGCTAATTTGTTTAAGCTAGCTTAATAAAATAATGATATGTATGTATACATTTTTTAATATTTCATTGAAATAAGATTGCTAATTTGTTTAAGCTAGCTTAATAAAATAATGATATGTATGTATACATTTTTTAATATTTCATTGAAATAAGATTGCTAATTTGTTTAAGCTAGCTTAATAAAATAATGACATGTATGTATACATTTTTTACTATTTCATTGAAATAAGATTGCTAATTTGTTTAAGCTAGCTTAATAAAATAATGATATGTATGTATACATTTTTTAATATTTCATTGAAATAAGATTGCTAATTTGTTTAAGCTAGCTTAATAAAATAATGATATGTATGTATACATTTTTTAATATTTCATTGAAATAAGATTGCTAATTTGTTTAAGCTAGCTTATTAAAATAATGATATGTATGTATACATTTTTTAATATTTCATTGAAATAAGATTGCTAATTTGTTTAAGCTAGCTTAATAAAATAATGATATGTATGTATACATTTTTTAATATTTCATTGAAATAAGATTGCTAATTTGTTTAAGCTAGCTTAATAAAATAATGATATGTATGTATACATTTTTTAATATTTCATTGAAATAAGATTGCTAATTTGTTTAAGCTAGCTTAATAAAATAATGATATGTATGTATACATTTTTTAATATTTCATTGAAATAAGATTGCTAATTTGTTTAAGCTAGCTTAATAAAATAATGATATGTATGTATACATTTTTTAATATTTCATTGAAATAAGATTGCTAATTTGTTTAAGCTAGCTTAATAAAATAATGACATGTATGTATACATTTTTTACTATTTCATTGAAATAAGATTGCTAATTTGTTTAAGCTAGCTTATTAAAATAATGATATGTATGTATACATTTTTTAATATTTCATTGAAATAAGATTGCTAATTTGTTTAAGCTAGCTTAATAAAATAATGATATGTATGTATACATTTTTTAATATTTCATTGAAATAAGATTGCTAATTTGTTTAAGCTAGCTTAATAAAATAATGATATGTATGTATACATTTTTTAATATTTCATTGAAATAAGATTGCTAATTTGTTTAAGCTAGCTTAATAAAATAATGACATGTATGTATACATTTTTTACTATTTCATTGAAATAAGATTGCTAATTTGTTTAAGCTAGCTTAATAAAATAATGACATGTATGTATACATTTTTTACTATTTCATTGAAATAAGATTGCTAATTTGTTTAAGCTAGCTTAATAAAATAATGATATGTATGTATACATTTTTTAATATTTCATTGAAATAAGATTGCTAATTTGTTTAAGCTAGCTTAATAAAATAATGATATGTATGTATACATTTTTTAATATTTCATTGAAATAAGATTGCTAATTTGTTTAAGCTAGCTTATTAGAATAATGATATGTATGTATACATTTTTTAATATTTCATTGAAATAAGATTGCTAATTTGTTTAAGCTAGCTTAATGAAACAATGATATGTATGTATACATTTTTTAATATTTCATTGAAATAAGATTGCTAATTTGTTTAAGCTAGCTTAATAAAATAATGATATGTATGTATACATTTTTTAATATTTCATTGAAATAAGATTGCTAATTTGTTTAAGCTAGCTTAATAAAATAATGATATGTATGTATACATTTTTTAATATTTCATTGAAATAAGATTGCTAATTTGTTTAAGCTAGCTTAATAAAATAATGATATGTATGTATACATTTTTTACTATTTCATTGAAATAAGATTGCTAATTTGTTTAAGCTAGCTTAATAAAATAATGGTATGTATGTATAAATTTTTAAATATTGTATTTAACACCTGTTTCACAAAAGAATGGTAGGTTGGAAAGTTTTGCTGCTGTGATGCTGGAAGGCCCTCTAGTAATTTCTGATGTTTTAAGCTGGGGGGTGATGGCTGGACTGTTACCTACAAAACAACAATGCATCCAATATTATAGACTGGCAAGAACTAAAGCAAGACAGATTTACATGCATAATTAATAATAATCAAAACTCTTTGTGATGTACACATACATGGACGTATTTTTACATGTATAAGCGTTGTTTTTTTTTTTATTTTGATGGAATTGAAGATAAGGGAACATGTGAAGAAATTGATTTCTCATGAAACGCAGATAAGGAAAAGCTAATTCAGAACAAATCTGACAGTGATGAGGAGTTAAAATGTTGAATAAAAAAATAACTTTATAATATATACAGAATGTTAAAAAAATATTACTTGACATGGCCCCTAATACCTTTTTAGGACTGGATTTTTCAGGGGACTGTGTTAGTTTCGGGGCGGTTTTTAATTGTTGACTCTTTTGATGCTGTAC
Source organism: Bulinus truncatus (assembly GCA_021962125.1). Lineage (NCBI taxonomy): Eukaryota > Metazoa > Mollusca > Gastropoda > Planorbidae > Bulinus > Bulinus truncatus. The sequence goes on from JAGDYQ010000069.1 coordinate 2,214,193, forward strand.
CTCAAGCCTTCTTAATTTTTGATGAAGTGACTGATACTGCTTCTGAAGTTCTTCGATTTCTCTGTCCTGCACAAAAATCATACAATGCACATGATTTGTACAAGTATTACTATTTTTTTAAGAGTTGCAAAGATTTAACTGCTGTATCTTATGTTAAAAGAGCTTTCAAGACCAAACAATCAACTAATGAATGAAAAGTAATTTTTTTTTTAATTAAGCAAGAAAACCAGATTTTAACCACAATTATTCATTGATACAAATAAGATCGCCTAATTGTTTTTTTTTCCTTTAAACTCACATAGACAATTTTTGAAAAAGAATATTGGTAGCATTTTTAAAAAAAATAATACAACTATTATAAACATAAATTAATTTTTTTTACTTTGAATTGTTTTTCAAAAGTCAGTTTTTCCAAATCAGTTTCCAAGTTCTGAATTTTATTATTCTGAGCTAGCTTCTGTGTCTCTTTTAATTCTTCTATTTGAGCTCTTAACTTTTCAAGCTCTGCCTCTTGACTCCGTGCAATGTCTTTCATATACTTCACTTCACCGACATAACGGTTTCTTTCATCTTTAAGATTATTAATCTGATAAAAAAAAAATAGTATCATTATGCCGACAAGACCTTAGGATGTGTAAAAAATTTACAATGTTTTCCAATCAATGAGCTTTAACAAATTCAATGGCAGAAATACAGTGGCACATAAAAGTATTAGAATACCAAACAGAATAATTAGCTATTGTCATAAACAAAGCAAGCAGAGTTCATTCACCTCTTGCTCCAGATTAGAACAAAAGGCTTGTCCATTGGAACTTAATCTTTCATTACTGGAATGATTTGAAGAGTTGGACAAAGATAACGATCTGAGGGCACATAAGAAGTTTAATATGAATATCGGATTGTTTTGATGTACAAATCAAACACATTTGCAAATGAAAATGTAATGATTTTTCACAAAACAAAGCAAGTGTGAAAAAAAAACAACTGCTAACTAGCATTAGTAATTTAAAAATAAATTTTTAATGATTTGAATATCTGGTTGTAAGATATTGTTTATTAAACTTTAATTAGCAATTCTTATTATTGATTTTTAATTAATAGGGTTAAGTAACACATTTTACTGCCAAACATAGGCATAATCTCACTGTCTCTAGCTTATATAATTTATGGGTCATTATTATTTTTAACCAAAAAAAAGTCTTAGGTAAACCACATAACAGATTAAAAAAATAAAAAAGAGTGTTGTCTTAAAAATACAAGTCAGGTGCCTTTACAATACTTAAGGATGCACACAACTAAGGCTAAAGACACGTTTTAGTTGAACTGAATGGACAGAAACTTTTAAGTGCTCCTTGGCATCATTCGTCTGAATGAGTAAGAATGTCTTTTTCAGAGCAAGGGCTACAATCTTTTTTTTGTTAACAAACTGATACCTGGATTTGTTAGACTGGTAAAGATGAGCTCCGTTAGATGATGATGTGCTGGAGTTTTTATAAGTGCTTGAAGGCGGGGCCATAGTCACCATAGCAGGTTGGATTACCTGTGACTAAACAACATAAGAATGATGTACATTTTATTGAACTCACAGGTGTTGAATCATTTATTTAGCTGCCCCGGGCATCACTGAAAGCTAATGCTGTATGTTGTGCTAATCATAAGTACATTAAAAATAACTTAGACAATAAACTTTCAATTGTTTAGATAAGCTTTATGTGGCTAGTGGGTTGGACATCCTTGGTCTGCAGGAAATATACTATAAAATAATAAATATTCCTATAATCGTAGTCATGAAAAAAATATAAACAACTGTCAATGTGTCATGCGCTAATTTATACTAAAAAAACAACAACACCTGAAGAATAGCTTGAGAAGCCATTACATCCAATGTTTCCAATTCATCTTGGGTGAATGCTATATCATCATCCCAATCATCACCAGCCTCTGGCGCATCTAGTTTTCGTTTTTTGCCTCCTGAACCAAAAGCCATTTCTAATCTAAATTAAAAAAAGACACGCAGAACTATTTATATTTTGGTCTATTTACTTTTACTAAAATTATTTAACCACAGATCAACATTTTTCAGACATGTAATGGATAAAAATCATTTGGCAAATAAATATTGTTTCTTGATAAAAAAAAATGTTTATGTACCCTTTATATTTAACAGTCAGTATGAGTGTGAGACTTTTTAAATTTAACTATATTATATGTCTTTTCCTAACCCTAAAAATGATTTGAAAATGCCTTTAACATCTTAATAGTAATATGTTAATATAATGAAATATGATAGTCTAGGTAACATTTTTTAATAATAATAGTGTTTCCTTTTTTGTTAATTTAAATTCTTTAATATTTTAATTGTATAATTTTAAATTTTTTTTAATGTAAAACTCCTAAAACTATTTCAAAGATGTTAAAACTTAAGAAGCCTTTAAGTTTTTTTCCCTTTTTCATTAAAATTAATAATATTGAATAAGTTTCATTTCTGCTAGTTGTTGTTTTAGTTTTACTGTTCAGTAGTTGGAAGCAAGAAACTTATACCCCCCTTCCACAATGAGCTGATCTGTAGTGTGACACTGACAGCGTCTACAACTTCATTGTTTACTATAATACGATGTCAATATAAAAAAGTTAATAAGTGAAGTTATATGTCATTAACAGGGAAGGGGTGGCTATGCTATCCATGAGGACTGATTTCGACATTTAACTCAATTAGACAAGTTGTTAGACTAAATTGGGGGCTAAATTGAGTGAAACTTCAGTCTTCACTTACTTACTAATTGATTGTCTAATATTAGTCTTACTGACTATAAAATACATTTATAACAGATGCATTTCAGAAATATTAATCCAAATGACATTTTAGGCCAGAACACTAGAATTTTTTCTAAAGATAGATGTTAAAATTTGATGACAAGTATACGTTCATTCATTATATTTTTAAAGCTATCATTTCATTATCAGAGCCAGGAAAACGCAACAAGGGGAGCGTAATCTAGTTTATTTTCCAACTTGCCTAAGAAATTTCGGAGGCCAAAGGCACAAGCGTTTCGCTAGATCTTTTTCTGCATTGGATTTTTCCGATGTTTTCTGGCTACCTGGATGTTGTTTAGCTCAAATTAGTGGTAAATACGTGCTTAAAATTTATATGAATATTAAAATTTTCCCATTAATACACAGTTTTAAATGTCTTAATTTATGTCTTTGCTTTTGCTAAAATTCCTAAAAGTTAAAAAATGTAGATAATTAATTTCTTCCTTTTAATCTAGCCTGCTCTGCTGTCTACAAAATAAATATAACTAAAATATAATCGCATTTTGTTTTAGGGGTAGAAATTATTTTGATTTTAATTAAATAGAAATGATAAAATGATAAAAATTAATAATTCATGTCACTCATGTGTCTAAAGATAAAATGGATATTTAATTTATTGAAGACCAGAAATTATAAAAATGAATAATCATTTTCAAACATTCGTAATCTCTTATTTTAGCGACAATTAATATTTTGATAAATATTATTGATACTTTACCTCTATAAACATTCAAAAATCATAGTAATAATGATCAATAATATCCATTTTAGTATTAGCAATGAAGTATGGGTTAATTTTTTTTTTAAAGTAACTTGCTTAATTAGACTTGTTAGCGAATTATTATTTTGGCTCATTTCATTTGATACACATTAAGACCTTAGCACTAGCCTGATTAGGATATGAAAGAACCATTTATTTCATCAGGGACAGTCATTTAAAATTACCATTATGATTAATTAATAACCCTAATAAGGAAATATTTACCATTCTATTAAAAATTAAGACAATGAAACTTAAGAAAAAAGAAATAGGATGAGGAAGTATTTCAGTTAAGATTCTGTCTGTATCAGTGTAACACATCATGTAATAGAAGACATACAAAGCAAACAACAATTTACTTGTTTGTTGGTTGTTGTTTTTTTTAGTTATGCCGGTATTTAATTTATCAGTGGTTAAAATTTAAAATTAATTCAGTATTGTTACATCACAAATAAAATATTATGTATAAACTAAATTTTAAAATCATGCTGTTAATTCTTATAGGTAATGTAAACCTCCATTATGAAGGACATCAGTTAATTCCAAATAGTTATTCTCAGAGAATTGTATTCACAAGTTGTGGCAACACAAGCCAAAATCAGCACATATACAAGACAAATTTTCAGGTGTGCAAGAGAGTTCTGGAAACTCTGTTTATTTCAACGCCACATCATCCAGCTCATCACGTTTAATAAACATGGCTATGCAAAGTCATGAAAGTATGTTAAGTAAGTTACTCAATTATTATTTACATTTTAGTATGTAATTATTTTAATAATGAGACTAATTAGTAATCTTAGTTCAGCCATAAAAAAAAAAAACATTGATTTAGAATTTAATGAAATCCTTTTTTCATTAAGTTAATTTGTGTTCATGGGAAATGATTGAAACTAGTTCCATTATAATTTTTTTTTTAACATTTAAACAAAAAATTTCAATGTTTTTTTTTTAATTTTGATAGAAAAATGGTTTTAAAGACAGTTTATGATTTGTTAGGTTTTGGATTATTAAATTCACTTTAAAAAAGTGAAGTATAATACAAATGACATAAATTAGGTAATGTGATTCTGCTTTTAAAACCACAAAAACAAGAATACATAAAAGCTTCTACTTCATTCAAGGAAAGTAACAACATAATTAATTGTTTGGTTGTTTGTTAATACCAATGCTGACCTATCTGTGAAATCCCTGTAAGAATGAGATGTTTATACTTTAGATCTTATCAGCCACTTTGGGACTGTTTTTGTAGTACCATTTTTTTTTCATTTTCACCTTAGTGGATAGTGCATTGGCCATGGAGGCACCATGGTAGACATGAAGTTTACTGCACGATCATCCATCTCCAACAATGTTGCCCTGTTACACTTCTAAATAAAAAAAAGACCTCTTTCTTCTGGAAAATTTATTTTTCATAAGCCAGCAGATTATCTTAACTATTTAATCAGCATATATGTCCAAAAATGATTGGAGAACTTTATGTTAAATATAAGAAATATGTTTTTCTTTTGGATCGGTTGTAAAGTAAAGTTCTCTTAGCCTAGTAGGGCTTTGGGGAAGATAAAGTGTAGAATTTATCTGTTTCTGTAACCACAGAATATGAAGAGATTGTGTTATTAGAACAATGCCCATTCAAATCTGGGTGGACTTGGGGAACCAAATTTCACCTGGAAAAATCCCCTTGTTTCTCACAGAGGATTGAACCCGGGACTCTCAGATTGACAGTCAAGTACTCTACACTGCTTGGCCATTTGTTCACCCATTTTGGATCTGTAGAGGTGTTTCGTAATTCTTATCTAACTGCCTGATTTCCACAGGTTCTAAAGGCTTAAAAATGTCAGATTCTACTCACAGTCTAACAGACATTACTTTAGAGCAAGCTGTTTACAGATTACGGGAAATTGAAAATGAAAATTTAGCTCTGAGAGGTAATGATTGTATTAGTGATAAATATTTTTTTCTACTGTTATAAATTTATTATTCTTTTAATTATAAATCAACTTTAATTGTATATGTGGGCATTTTTTCATTGTCAGCTCTTTTCCAAAATAGTTCACCTATCATTTTTCAAAGAAAACAGAAGAATGATATTGGGTTGTTAGAATCGATCAAAACCCATAAGATCCTTCTTTAACCAGTTGTTTCACTTTTATGAGTGTTATTCTTTATACCATAATTATGTTTAGCTATTTATAGTTTTATATTTTTGGTAATATCATGTTATGCATGAGTAAAAATAAAGGAAAATAATTTTATTGTTTTAAAGTATAATTGGATCATCACTACACAAACTTATCAGTTTTTTATGTGCACAATAAACATTCACTGACAGTATTGCAGAAATCATTTTGAAAGCTGTTAGTGTGCTCTTTTAAATTAACTAATTTTTTCTTGGTCTTTAATAATACTGAGATCCAGATCATTTGTACTTTAGTATTAAAAAAAAAGTTAGCCAATATTTTTTACCTTTAACCTGCCACTTTAAAAAAATGTATATTTATTAAATAAACATAAAAAATATTTGATTTAAAAAAATGTTAAGTTTCATTCATGATATTTCATAATAATATCTTTACATGAATTAATTTACAATTATCTGTTACTGAAAAAATAAAATTATTATTATTATTAGTTATTTTATCTGCTGGTACAACATAATTTATACCAGTAAAAAAATTTAAAATATAACTGAAAATTTTCCTGTAGACAATCTTCGCCAGAATAATGCTGTTGTAAAAAAGCAGTATGAAGCTCTTGCTGACTGGAGGAAAAAAGAAGCTGAAAAATTTGAACAGACAAAAGCATTGATAACTTCTTTGAGGGAAGACAACCAGGAACTGCAAAGCAAGCTGATTGAAAAAAGTGATAGAGTGGTAAATTGCTTTGGAATCCTTACTAGCATGATTATATAGAAGCTAAATTATTTTCATTGTTATTATCAAACTAGTATTTCCACTCGTTCTACTACTTTGACATATGGGATGGATGGTCATATGGTAAAGCGCTCGACTGTCAACATGAGGGTCTCTGGTTCAATCTTTGGTGAGGTCCAAAAGAATTTTTCAGGCCATGCTTAAAGTCCCCGCTATATCTCCATTGGTGCCTCCATGGCCACTGCACTATCGGCTCTGGTGGAGAAGATAGAAGAACTCCCTCAATTCAACTTTTAAAAAAAATGTCAAAAGTTTAAAAGAGAATTCTAATGAGTAGCATGCTAAGTTTGGTGATTAAGTCATTTGAAAAATTATTGTTTAAAATACAGTTTAAATCCTATCCATTCATGTAATGATCTGTTGGGGGGGCAGTCTTATTTTGTATTAATTAATTTATGGCAGTTGAATGTTAGTCCCCCATATAGTTTTTGACATTGCAAGATGGAAGCTTTTGCAAAGATAGCTTTCTTTAATTTCATCTTTCTTATAATTGATGGCCAGTAAAGCATATTTTCAAGATTGAAAACTTTTTTTTTTTGATATCCACTTGGTGACATTTTTCTACACACAATTGCCCTAATATCGCTGATCAATGGCATTGTTTTTTCAACTCTACATGCATTTTTTTCCCCTGTTACTTATGCAGTTTAGAGGTTGCTTTCATTTAGGGGCAATTTTTACTAATACATGTACAATATCTTTCTTATTAAAATATTTGTGTCATTTTTAAAATTTAAATATAGTTGAAAGTATTTTAGAAATTAATGTTTGTTACAATAGTAATTACTTTAGAAATAAATGAATACTTTGAAAGGTGAATTAATACATTTACCCAACAAAATAGCAACTTGAGCTTAATATCGATAACTTTTATTCACACAATACCCAAATCACACACTCATGATCTGTGCACACACTCTGAATAGAGGCTTCATTATAGTCAAAAATATATGTGGATATGCCACAAAACACTGTCGCTGTGTGACACAAAATTCCAGTCTATCTAATAGAACGGTTTGATTTTTTTTTTTAATGATCTAAAGATAAATATTTGGATTTTATTTTCTATTGATTGATGATTACATCATCCAGTTCACATTTTTATGATACCCACCTCTATATTGTACTCTCTCTCTCTCACATCCAGTCTTTTATGTAACCCTTTTTGTACTCTCTCTCTGTAACTTTTACAACCCAACACTAAGTAAAGTTATTGTTTACTTTTTTTAACCAAAGGACCATTTTACCGTTGACTTTTCCATAGTTTATGTCGTTTAATGAAAAATTGTTTTAGTTTAAATTTTGACTTTGGGTATTTTTTAAATTGTCCATTACCTGGCCTGGCTTAAAGAGTGCCATCATCAGATAATCCGTAGAATAATCCATTCACACTTCTATGTCATCAACAGCTTCTTTTTTTATCTGCCTTTCCTCCTACTATTATTCATTATCTATATGTGTTCGTTATCCATATGCCCATGTTGCTGTCCATTGTTCACATCGGCTACCATGTTGAAACACTCTTATTGACAAAAATTTTGTAATAATGTTTAAAAGAGAGTTGTTGTTTTTTTTATCTCTTCGCATGACCTTTCCGATAGGCATAGAGTTCTCATCCAAGCTGGTTATATATAAGTTGGATTATTATAAAGTTAAATAAAGGTTTCTTGTTACAGTTGAATTAAGGATAACATATTTAATGCTTTCTGTGATTCCTTTCTTAATTCCTTCCGGTTGCTAACAAAAATTCTAACTATATTTGATGTATAAGCAGTAGATTTTCCACACTCAGAATAAATTAGTTATGTTCACTTTTTATTTTTTCCTCTCTTTTTTCTACTATGAAGATCATAGAATGAATTAAATCCCCACTTATGGTAGTAAAACAATGTTCTTGGAAAACATGCAGAAACAGTGAAATTATATTTTTTTTTTCTTAGAAAGAATTGTGCCTGAAACTTGAAAGTGTTGAAGTAGAAAAAGCTGAGGTCCAGCGTCAAAAAGTGATCAGTGATCAACGTATGTTGAATGTTTGTAAACTGGCTGAAGAACAAGGGATGAAGGGATTTGGTGATGACTTAGAAAAAGAAAAAGATGTAATATTTTATAAAATTATACTTTTTTTTAAATATCTTATCGCAACAGTTATCAATAAAAAAAAACTGTTTATTCTGATCTGAATCAATAACTGTCAGCATGCTTCATAACATAAGATATTTTTTTGTAGATTATATTTGTATCTACGTCAGAAAAAGAGGAAGCAATATCAAAGCTTGAAGAGGATATAAATGGCAAAGATGAAATCATAGCCCAGCTAAGATTGAACATTCTAAAGGTTAGTCGAAAAAAACAACAGTAAAATATTTTTGTAAGCCTCTGGAACTTTTTGTTTCCAAAAGAGTTCATATTCATGTTCACTGAGCCATAATACAACAGCATTGCTCATTGGGCTGAATTACTGGAAGATTTTATCTTTAAGACCTTAAAGATTAGCTCTGGTTGGAAATTCTGTTATCTAGAACTTGCCAATTCCTTATGTTTTGCTGCAATGACATACTAATTGAAATATTCTAACAAGTTCGGATTTGCATTTCCTCTTCTTGAAGGCTTTTTTTTCTCGCAGCTGTGGTTTTTACAGTGGTAAATTAACCTAAATCAATTTTAATAGAAAAGATTATAATATAAGAATATCATTGCAGTGAAACAGATAACGAATTGGCGATGTCACCAGATATATAAACTTTGGTCCGATGGGGACTTGCCATAATTTTACGCCATGATAAATAAACCAAAATAGAAACACCTACACACATTTTTAAAATGTCCAAATTAATTTATATTCGTTTACTAAACTATACTTTAGACATGTATTTTAACTTGAACTGCTTAGAATGGTGAATGTTAGCTAATAGTATAAGAAATTTATTTCTCTGCAAACAGCTTCTTTATGTCGGTATATATATATATATATATATATACCACTATATTAATCGATTGAAACAAGAAGTTTATGTATTGTTAAAAAAATTTGCATTGCAATTGAACAGTATGCAAATATGTTTTATCACTATTAAGGACAACCATTTGTTAGTAAAATATGATTAATGTGCACTCCAGTTATATTATGGTTTAGTGTTCATGAGTGATTATAAAAATCATCAAAAAAAATGTTGCACTGCAATTACCGTATTTTTCGCCGTATAAGACGCACTTTTTCTTCCCCAAAACTGGGGGGTGGGGAGTTGGTGCGTCTTATATGGCAAATACACATTTTACATGCATTAAAACTGCCCCCAACTTTGTGTGGCGCTTACTCGCAGTCCTCTCCTTATGCAGTGTGTGCTGCGGGCTGGATTTGGGGCACGTACTGCGGGCTGTGGTGACTTCTGTGACCCTCCCTGCACGGCCAGGCTGTGTGTGTTCGGGCTTCCCTCATGTCTCCCCGAGCAGTCTCACTCCTTGCTGGGCAGTGTGGGCACAATTTCGCCGCTTCCCGGGCACCCGATCAATCCATGCTGCCCTGAAATGTCCGCATGTCTGCCTCCTGGTTCCGCCTCCTCCAGCCAATGCTTACTGATGTCCGTACTCTGCCCCGCCCCGCTGATTGGATGCCCGTGATTGATGGGCAGAAGGATTGCTCCGCCCCCGAATCCCGGGGAGAAGATACTGCCCTCCCTACCTCATACTGCCGGTCTTGCTCCGCCCCCACTAGTCTATTGGAGGCCCTGATTGATGGGCAGAAGAATGGCTCCACAAGCTCCGCCCCCGAATCACGGGGAGAAGACACACCGCCCTCCCTACGTCATAATGTGCCGTCTGGGTAGATCACAAACAACGTGTATGGTGTATGTGAGAAAGTGATCAGACGGACCAACTACAGGGTAAATTAAATGTAAAATGTGCATACACATGCACACACACACCTAGGGTCTAGGAGAGCTTAGAGCATAATGAACATTTAAAGCCATGCATTGGCTGATTTTACTGATGATTTAAAGTTGCAGTATGGCTGTTCCTGTGCCCCCATATGATTATAAATTTGCCATTGGCCTTCTCCCCATATAGCTGTTCTCATGACACATGCATGTTACCCTTTGTGGTCAGTGTAACAGTCTGTAAACCAAGGCTGCAGTCTATCCCACAACATTCTCTCCAGCAGCATTCACTCAAACCAGATGGCATATGAGGGGGTTATGAGACCACCAGATTAAATATGGGGATTAGAGAGCACCAGTTGAAATACCGTATGGGGGGTAAGAGACCACCAGATGAAATATGAGGGGGTTACGAGACCACCAGAGGAAATATGGGGGGTTAGAGAGCACCAAATGAGATATGAGGGGTATGAAACCACCAGATGCAATATGGGGGGGTTAGAGAGCACCAGATTAAATATGAGTGGGTATGAGATCACCAGATGAAATATGAGGGTGTACAAGACCACCAGATGAAATATGGCTGGATAAGAGAGCACCAGATGAAATATAAGGGGGGAGGAGAAGTAAAGAACATATTGGTAATGTTACGTTATTATTTTCAAATATGTAACGTTAACTTTTCTAACTAATAAATATATCAACGCCAAGGCTTGGTATATGAACACAACAGATCTAAACTTTAATTGCTTCTAAACATAGGTGAATATATATGTATATACAATATGAGTCCTTTGTCTAATGATGTCTACTTAAACAAATGTCACTACAAGTTTACAACTAACTCTTAGAATCTTAGAACTGTCTACACCGAACTAACTACGTCTAACTCATATGTCTGTCAGCCCCTTACTAACTCAGAGCACCTTACTAACTCAACTACTACTATTCACGTCTTTTATAAGGTTGGGGCGAATACGTTGGTGCAACGTTTGGGGGGGGGGCGAACGACGATGTCTGTCACCGAAATGTTTGGGGGGGGGAAGAACGTCAGTGAAACGATTGGGGGGAAGGCGACGTCGATGAAACGAATCTACACAACATAGCGGCAGGAACCTTGACCCTGTGGTGAACTGGGGTTGGTGGGGGAGAAGGGCAATTCTACACATCACAGGTAATATTGACAGTTCTATTATTTCTGGATTTCTTGCAGAAAAATTATAGTACCATCTCCTCAAGATGTCTAAGCAGAAGAGAATGGCATATAAAGTTGCTTTCAAGCTGGAAGTAATTAAATTTGCTAAGGAGCATGGGAATAGAGCAGCGGAGAGACACTTCGGGCCACCTCCAACTGAGAAAATGATAAGAGAGTGGAGGAAACAGGAGGATCAGCTCCAAAAGTTGGTTAAAGGCAAGCACACCTTACGTGGACCAACTGCAAAGTGGCCAGAGTTAGAGGTGGAAGTGAAGGAGTGGATCGCACATCACAGGCAAAATGGACTTTCTGTCTCAACAAAAATGATAATCTATGAGGCCAGACGTATTGCTGTGGAGAAAGGCATTCGGGATTTCTCCGGATCACCATCGTGGTGCTATAGATTTATGAAGAGATCTGGCCTTTCTATGCGCACCAAAACCAGAATTGCACAAAAAATGCCTAAGGAATACGAATCAAAGATTCTTTCTTTTCACAAGTTTGTTATTGATGCGAGGAAGAAGAATAACTTTGAAATTAGCCAGATCGGGAACATGGATGAAGTCCCGCTAACGTTTGATGTGCCATCTAACAGAACCGTAGATAACAAAGGAGCAAAAACCATAACCGTAAAAACCTCAGGGCATGAGAAAACCCACTACACGGTTGTGCTGTCCTGCTGTGCCGATGGTACCAAACTGCCTCCGATGTTGATTTTTAAAAGGAAAACATTCCCAAAAGAAACAATCCCACGGGGAGTCGTCGTGCATGTTCACGATAAAGGGTGGATGGACAAAAATGGCATGAGGCTGTGGATTGACAAAGTGTGGTCCAAACGTCCTGGCGGTCTTCTGAAGAAATCTTCCTTGTTGGTGCTTGACCAGTTTAGAGCGCACATTACGGAAAATACTAAAAAGAACTTTAAGGAAGTTAAAACCCAAATAGCTGTGATTCCTGGTGGCCTCACTAGCCAGCTGCAACTTCTGGACGTTTCCATTAACAAGCCATTCAAAGTTCTGATGCGTGAGGAGTGGAACACCTGGATGGCAGCTGGGAACCATGATCTGACACCTACTGGGCGGATGAAGAGGCCCACTATCACACAAGTGTGTGAATGGGTTAAAAGGTCATGGGTATCCGTGAAGGAGGACATTGTTGTAAAATCCTTCAAGAAGTGTGGCATTAGTAATGCCTTGGACGGAACAGAAGACGACGTCTTATTTGACACCAGTGAGGAAGAAAGTGATGACAATGACTGCGAGGATCTGTCCTTCCTCATTTCTGATAGCAGCGAAGACGAGGAATTCTTGGGGTTCGAATAAAAACATTACAGACTGATTTTTGTTACTTTCACTGTTTACCGACTTTACTGACTGTTAATGAGAGTAAAGATTGTTCTTAATATGTTACATGGTTGACATAAAATTGTTCTTAAACTGCTGTTTACTTTATACAGTTGATATAAAATATTTTAGTACAGTATTTGGTTCAGAATCTTTTTTTTCTAGATTTTCCTCCTTTAAAATTGGGTGCGTCTTATATGCCGGAGCGTCTTATACTGCGAAAAATACGGTATTTGTTTTAATTGATCTCCTTAAAACATTTAGATGTATGTTTCATTTTCATGCATTTATTCATTCTGAATACTTGATTTCCTGTAAATATTATCATTTTATATTTATTAGCTAGAAACAGATCTAGCCAATAGTTACGAACAGACAAAACTTCTCCTTAACGATATGGAGTCCCAGCAGAAGTTAAAAGAAACGATGGAGGAAGAAAACAGAAATTTGACCAAAAAAATCATGGATACAGAGCAGAGGCTACATCAACAAATGCAGGTAAAAAAAAATAATTATGTCAACTAAAAGTGTGTGTTAATTGGGGACAGGTTGCTATAATGTAAAGTTCTCTGAGGGCCGCATGTTTCCCATTCTGTCATGATGAAGGCCACACACAACACATGATTGAAGTCATAATAAAAATTATTGCAGAATATTTTAAATATTTATACTTATCTACATAGTCTATGCACCTGGTTTAGTGGCTAGCCACGCTCAGGAATTAAAAGTAATGAAAAAATTGAACCAAATAATTAGATAGCAAATCTGAATAGTATGCAACGCCAAGGGGGGGGGGGCTGCTGCCAACTAATTTTGAGCTCCTGACAATCTCCGCCAACTGGGGCCCTCTGATCACACCCTCCCATCTTGTATCAGATTACTGTACCTGATGGGACGGCTGACAGGTGCTGACGTCACCCAAGCAACATCAACAAATAAGTTAGCTCCCTTTTTTCTAATTACAGCATACAATTAACCTTATTTTCTTTGTGTCCGTTGTTATAGTTAGGTCAGAACAACCCCCTCCCCTCTCCCCATCCCACCACCAACCCTCACACTTTGGCACTTGTGCCATAGGTTTGCCACCATTGCCTTAGTGTGTGCTTTATAATTCAACCAGGTCTTAAACAATGAACTTAAGTTGGGGTACCTGACATCAATTGGGGAACGTAAAGAAAGCTTGGCATTGAACTAGCCATACTATTCCATTATTCGGGTGGTTTCAGAAACAGGTGAACTCTTCTAATTCTGCCTTGTTTATCCTTATGGGCTTTCAAGTTATTTTTTTTTCCCTTTATTATTATGTTTGTGTGAAATTTGGTACAACATAAGTTAACAGTATTATACAAGATATTTTAAAAGGTACACTTTTTAAACTGATGTTCAAATGTTTCCCAGTCAGTCATAGCCTCAACCAAAAAAGAAATGGAGGTTGAACAAGGACTCACAAAACCAGCGGAACTCGCTACATCAGATGATCAAGGAGGTGACCCTTCTTTCTTCAGCTTTCCTGATAAAATGGAGGATCTGATGGATATAGCTAAGTCATTGGAGGTAAATTTGGCATTTTTTAAAATTCTAATTTATATTTTCTTTTTATTTTCTCACAAAGTTTTAGTCAGTAGCCGTGCATAACAGTTATAAAATTTTTTAATATTTTGATTTTAATTTAAAAACAAGAAGGTAAGTTGTGTGTGCTTTGCCAATGATTCTGCAAAGATCAGATTGGGTAGAAATTCACCTTAACCATAGCTGTTGAGTTATTAAAAAAACAACTTAAATTATAAATCTTGCATCAACTAACCACTTTGAACGTTTCTTTTTCAATCAAAGGCCAGACAGCAAGAAGAAATAAAATTGAAAGATTTAATGTCAAAGCTCGAGAAAGCAAATGATGAAAAAGAAATTCTTTCAAAAGAAATAGACAGGTTAAAAATTGAGGTAAAAAGTTGTTAGATTTCTATATAATATGAATGCAAAACATTCTTGGTCTGGAATGGAAAACCGGGAAAGGTGGGGCATGTAGAATGGGCTTAATGAAGATGTGTCTGCGGTTCTGTCATTGGGTCAGTGTCAGGTTTGAATAATTGCACTATAAAGAATAATTTCACTACAGACTTTCAATTAAATGTAAGATTTTAATAATCAAAATTTTAATCCTGTAATTGGTTATAGGGCTGTACCGGATTGTAATTTTTAGATCCTGCAGGAATCGGAACTGGAATCGGATTTAATATTTGAATCCTGCCGGAATCGGAACAGGAACCGGATTTTACCAAATTAAATAGTAACTCTTCCGAACGAAGTAATAAGTTTTCGCCTAACATAAAAAAGATATAAGAATGAAAAAAAATAGAATTAAAATTTAGTTTTTAAGTTCTAGATAGCAAAAAACAGTATTAACCATTTAGATCTTGAAGAATGCGACTAAAACCCCGTCCCCGATCTTGAGTTAAGAAAGATAACTCTGTCAAAATAACAGGCTCTTTGTTTTAAAAATTTATTTTATTAAAGCTGTACCTAATTTAACTTGATTTTTATTACAAGCAAACAAAGAAATTGATAACATATCTTAGAAAGTGTAATAAACATGTTTATTAATAAATGAATTCCAAATATATATATATATATATAGTTTAGTTTTCCATAGTGACGTCACCAAACCTTGTTATTTCATTCATACTTTCCTTTAAACCATTATCTGACTATTTCTCATAAAACGAAAATTAAAATGCATTTCAAATCTAAATCAATATCACTTTAATCTTCAATTAAAAATGTATCTTCAAGTTATTTATCATCTAAATATGCGAGGAATTTTATCCAAATCGTGACAAAATCCACTAAATTAAAAAATTTGCAGAAAAATAAATTATCGACCTATTTTTAAACTGTAAACACCCAAATATATATCGTTGTCTACTCTTTAAAGAAGTTAAACTTTTATAGCTAAACAATATAGTTTATAGAAAGTACAGAATCAAAAGTAGCGGAAGGTACGGTGTCTTATTACGACTTGACTAAATACGATTTAAATCTTCCTTTTTAATATATATTTACTTACATATAGAACTAAAAGCGATCAACGTTATTTTAGTTTTAGAAAAGCAAAGGAAGTTATTGTTTTAATTTAATTGTATAGCGCTAAATATTTCAAAATTATGTTGCGCTAAAAAAATTTCTTACAAATTACAAACAACAAAGAAATCCGGCTTAAATCCGGCACATTTTAACCGGAGCCGGAATCGGAACCGGATTTGTTAAAACTACCGGAATCCGGCTTAACAGGAACCGGAATCGGATTCCGGTACAACCCTAATTGGTTACATATTATATTCGATAATATTATAGAAAGATGCAAGCCTTGGTTTTAGAAAATTATATTAGCCGTCAAGCACCTACCACATCTTAGATTTGAATCACATTAATGAATGGAACAGGAATATTGTTTTTTGAATTCACAAATTCTGTTTAATATGCAGTAATCATTTTGTGTGTGAACTTGAAGGTTCAAGATTTGTCTGCTAAATATAGCAGCTCACAGATGAAACTGAATGAAGAAATTTCCAGGAGTAAAGAAACTGCAGACAAATTATCTCAGGAATATACGCAAAAACTTATGGCAATGGCTAAAAATACGCCAGAAAGCGGGGTGAGCTACTTTATTATAGTAAATAGCATAGTTAAGTTACTTGTACTTGTAAGCACCTGGGGTACTTGTACACTTACTTGCAATTTTATTACTGTCTGCAAGTGTACTGGTACTTGGAAAATCTCTGGTTTATTGTACAGATAAAATATTAGTTACAAAGTAATACTGTAATAGTTGAGATCAGTGGTTCTCAAACTTTTGTGGATGTGTGTCCCTTTAAGAAACCTTTTTCAATATTTGCGACTGACCAGTAATAAAAAGAAAAAAAAACAGGATAAAAAAATAAACTAAAATTTTTCATTTAATTGCAGTAGGCTAATCCTTTAGCTGAAGTGTAATATTTTGTATGCGATTTTTTAACAGACATAAAATGAAAATAGTTTGTAGTCAAAATGCATTTGTAACTGCATCAAGATTGGCCTTAGGTGTGGCAACTGAGTTACTTGTCTACAGCCCTGGTATATATGTATGGCCCTGCGGTGGGAAATAATTTAATAACTTAATTGTTACAAATCTAAATCTGTATTCACGGGGGCAAAGCAGGAGGTAATTTTACAGAACTGTGTACATCATTAGAAGCAGACTAGCCTGTGAGTGTTGTGTTCCAATATATAACTGACATCTACGACTATTGGCCTCACATCTGACACACCCTCTAGGCCCACAAATGACTCTTGACCTAGGCCCACACACTACTAAGGCCACTCTGCATGGTATCAAAATTTAGAACTATTATTATTACACTTTGTGTAATGACAGCTGACTTTTTTTAGAGTTAGATGAAATTAGGTGAATTTATGTAAAATGTATTTTTAATAAAATGATTATTGAAATTTTCAGCGACAAAAGACCCACAAGTGGGCAGATAACCACACTTTGAAAAGCACCTCTCTAGGCAGTGAAAATAACTTAATGTTTATTGTTGTTGTTTTTGTGAGTTTTATTGCACTTGTCCTTCTTGTTAAATACATACCTGTATTATTCATCACTGAATACCAACTAAATTTTATAGAATAATTTATTAACTTTAAATATACATTGGTACCTCACATAACAACTTAGATCTAACCTCTGACCCCTTATATATTAGAGCTCAGTGCACACAATGAACACAATCAATTCCAGCAGCAACTATCTTCAATGTGTGAAAACACACTTTCTCTTAGACTTCAATACCAGGTATACCAGAGGACACAGACACCAGCTTTCTTGGGATATATTTTCTGGAGGTTTATAGCTCACTGAAAGAAGGAAATAAATTTACTCACAAAATAGTTGCCCTTCAA
The DNA here is from genome assembly GCA_021962125.1 of Bulinus truncatus. Taxonomy (NCBI): domain Eukaryota; kingdom Metazoa; phylum Mollusca; class Gastropoda; family Planorbidae; genus Bulinus; species Bulinus truncatus. The sequence goes on from JAGDYQ010000069.1 coordinate 2,232,048, forward strand.
AAATACCTCGGATTTCATCCATCAGAAAATACAAATACTGTGAGGTCCTTTTTTTTCATCATTGACTACAGTAATGAGCATGTAACATTTTCCATATTTATAGGTCATTCAAGCCAGTGACACAGAAGATTCTTCTGCTCTGAGATCTCAGGTTTTATCTCTCATTAAAGAAGTGTATGATGCTCAAAACAAATGTTCTGCTGCCATACAAGCTAGTGCCCTGAAAGACGACAGGTTAACATTACTTGATAATTACTATTAATGATATAATAGTTTTTATTAGGTTAATATAGTAGTTATAATATTACTTGAGTTTTGGATTTTTCGCTCATTTAGATATTTTCATCCCCTTAACTGATATGTTTCTAAGCCCTTTCTGTTGGTGTTCATCTAGCATTGCTACATTTCCTTTTTAGAATATTTGAGCTCGAACATGTGATCAACACTTTGAGGCTAGAGATACAGAATAATCGACAGAGTACCACAAATCTTATTCAGCAGCTTCGATCGTCTACTAGTCAGTCTGAAAGAGCCCAGGCAGAAAATATCAGCATAAAGTAAGCCAGGACTACTTAAAGTATTTTAGTCTGCTTTTTACCCTTGACGTGATATCTTTTATTGAACCGGGAACCTCTGGTCAACAGTCAATCGTTAAGTCATAGCTATGTGTATACTTTTTCTTTTTGCCACAAACAATAAATTTAGTAATTTAAGGAACATGATTGCATTTTGTAACAAGTTTTATTTATTTTTTTTTTTTTTACAGGCAACACTACAGCGGGTTGCAAGAATCATTCAGCAAACTTGTCAATGATTATAAAGAATTACAGGAAACATTTGAAAGTTATAGGATGCAAATGGTTTGTGTATTTTTTAACTAAGCACACAGTACACTTCATTTGTTAGGTTCATACAGTGTGTCCCAAATATTGTTTATACATCATATACTGTTCTGATCTGTAATGTGTAAGAATAAACTAAAATTGTTTTAAATTGATACAAAAGGAAAATATTTAAATTTGTTTACGTACTAATTTTATTTTTGTTCAAATGAACTTTTATGCATTAAACATAAGCGGTCTCTCTTTATTTTATTTTTGTTCAAATGAACTTTTATGCATTAAACATAAGCGGTCTCTCTTTATTTTATTTTTGTTCAAATGAACTTTTATGCATTAAACATAAGCGGTCTCTCTTTATTTTATTTTTGTTCAAATGAACTTTTATGCATTAAACATAAGTGGTCTCTATTTTATTTTTGTTCAAATGAACTTTTATGCATTAAACATAAGCGGTCTCTTTATTTTATTTTCCTTGACTGAAAGAGTGGTGTATTTATATATATTAAATAATTAACTACTCAAATGTTTATCAGGAAAGACAGTCCCGCTATCCCAGACAACCTTCCAGAGAGACAATGGAGGAGATTAACAGACTGACGGCCCAGGTCATTGCCGCAGACGAAGCCATTGCTTACAGGGATGAGCAGATTGCCCAGCTGAGAGCAGAACATAGTTCCAATTCTTACAGTGAAGAAATACATTTACTCAAATACCAGGTGTGAATTGCTCCCCCTTTCCCCACAATTAGCATGCTTTGTCTGCCTCTTGTGACATACTTTTAATTTTTTTTTTTTTAAAAGCGAATAAGATTAATAAATAATCATTTTAATATTTTGAAAATGCATGCATATTTATTTTTCAGAGTCCATATATTATCTTACTTAAATCTGCATCTAATTTGTAATTTGATGAAGTTTTAAGAGCAATTTTTTTAGTTAGCCACCTTTCTGAGCTTCATTTATTATTTTCATAGAATACCAAATTGAATGGATACTTTTTCAATACTTTCTAACTAGGGCACCACTCATTATTATTGAACTAGGGCACCACTCATTTCTATTGAACTAGGGTTTGATTCATTACTTTTTAATTAGGGTATCACTTGTTACTTTCTAACTAGGACATCACTCAATATTTTTTTTTACTAGGGCATCATTAGTTTATTAACTAGGACACATTTCTTGGCTTCATTCTTTTTTTTTTCAATGAAAAATATCATGCTGAATAAATACTTTCTAAATGGGGCATCACTTAATACTTTCTAAGTAGGGCACCACTACCTTCTAACTAGGACATTACTCATATACTTTTTGAAGCGATAATTGTGTTTCTTAATTATTTTTTTTTAGGCTGATCTCTTCAAAAGTGATTTTGCAGCTGAGAGAGAGGCAAGAACCAAACTGGCAGAAGAAAAATCAAAATTACATGAGGAAATTGAAGAGCTGAGAGAGTTAAACAGAACTCTGAAGGAAGAATTGGACAATTTTAACCAAAGACAGATTCGTGACATACAACGGCGATTGGAAGATGTAAGTATGCTAAGAATATGAATCAAAGAAAATTGGTTTTGTTATTTAGAGGGGAAAAGATACTTACAGTCTGTTAAAATATAATTTTTACTCAATTTTTTTTTTAATTTATTTTATTTTATGTGTTACATTTTGGGAAGACTTCCATGCAGATTTTATTTGACTAATTAAAAACCACTTACTGAAAGTTACTTAAAATGAAAATCAATGCCTCTGTCCTATTGTTTCAAACTGCTGATATCTTGTTTTAATATTTATTTTAGCATCATCCATTTGTTGACGCTGACAGGCAGCGAGGCACCCCACCACAAAGCCAGAACAACAGATTTTCAGGTGCATCGTGGATCCATTCCCAAGTAAAACAATTTTTTTTTCATCTTTTTGACATCAACTGTAATTTTTTCTCACATGCATCATTCAATTCAGTGGTGTTGCACCAAATTTTATTGTGTTTTTTTTTTTCCAATCTCATTATGATTGCTATGGCAAGTTGTTACTAAGCAGACTGTGATAGAAACATTTCATTTCTTTTTAATACATTTTAACTGTAATACAATACATTGTACATGTATTGTACAGAAGCTATTTAAATTATGTAATTTTTGTTTTATTTTTCTTCACTTTATAAGGAGTCACAGACAGCTGCTGGCCAGCGCCAAGATGAAGATGAAGATTTGCAAAGCTTTCAACAGTTTGATTGTCCAAAGTGCAATGCACAGTTTCCTGACATTGATTCGCTGCAGCTGCATGTTCCTGACTGCATCGACAATTAAAATGATTATAAAATAATTGATTTCTGGTAAAACCAAAAGGAACCACTTGAGTAAATCTGACAAGTGTCTGCAGTTATTTTAACTGGGTTAGTCTTAAGAAAATGTTCGGTTCATTTAAAAAAAATTCTTACACATGCATCAGTAGCTTTAAAAAGTTGATGCTACATCTAAAAAACTTTGTACCTGTAGAGATAAAATTTGTATGTAATTAATTCTTCAAGTATTTTACTTTCAAAATATTATCATTTGCTTCAGTGACAGATAACATAAAATTGTATGGTTTTTTTTATTTTTTTCAAGAGCTAAACAGGGCTTGAGAACAACAAATATACTTTCTGCATTTTTTAAAAGGATTGAAACATAGTTGAAACTTTCTTCTGGATATCCCTATACTAAAGATACTAGTACATGTATTACAAGTTTTTCCCTAACACACTGATTCTTCTGTTAAAGTTCCTGCATACTTCTATATAATATTCAATTTGTTTTTAATAAAACATCAGTACAGCTCTTTCTCACCCCTTTTAAACAATGTTCAGTGGAGGTAACTTTCATGTAATGCAGTTTTAGCACTTTCAAATCAATAGTTGAAAAGAAATAATTTAACAATTTCTCTTTATTTTTAATTACATAATCATCATGTTATTTTCAGTGAAATGGAATTATAAAAAATGTTTTAACTCTTTCTGTTATTCACTGCTCTGAATTAACATTTTTCCTTCTATCCTCAAGCCATGTAAGTACATAAGTAGAACTTTTTCACATCATATGGATATAAACCCATTTTTATTTATGCATATCACTTGAAGTGAAATGTATTTATTTGAAACTTTTGCAAGATCACTGTTGTCTTGACTGGAAACTATACAATTTCCATAAAATAAATGAAATTATTTAGCAGAAGGTGGTTTATCATTGTACTTTAATTAGTATTTTGTCTAACACAATTTTGTTTTCTTTAACATTTAGCTTTCAAAGAATTATTGTTTTGTCTTTCATATTGAAAATTTTCATTACCATGCATAAATTATTGCCATTATTTTGTCTTGAATATTTGTACAAGTATATGATTGTTTGAACGATTTCTTAATCTTTATTTTTGTTCCATTATCTCATTGACTGAGGATTATTAGAGATACATATACATTGTTTTTTATTTCAAGGTTTTATTATTTAAGGAGTTTATGTGGTTTTTTTAAAACACCATACAGATATAGCTTATAGTTTTATTTAAGTTATATTTATTTTTTGTTGCTTTATACAATGGATTTTTGTTTAAATTTTGATTGTTAGCTTTTCAAATTTGATCTGATTGGCGCAATTCGTTTCTAAAATAATTTTATAGTTCATTTTATTTACAAAGCAATTTGAAAATCATTATTACTGTAGAAAAATGTGATTCTTGTGCTGAGTTGATGGATGTGTTACGGGTAGTTCTGTTTAATCCTAAAATTCAAAGACGCTTTTTCCTAATGTTAAAATTGATACTTTACATTAAAATTTTTTTTCTCATAAATTAATTATTGCTGTGCCTAGTAGAAATATGGTGAGGTTTGTGGGACAAAAAGAGAGTGATGATAATAAATCATACTGTAAAATAAAAGAATGACTCTTTTTCTTGATGCGAGGTATATTTGAACAATTTTTATGATATTTTAAAAAAGATGGATAAAAGGGTAAGTTTGTGCATAAGAGACAGATTTATTAATGTGTTGTGTAAAATAATGAGTGCAATAAAAGTGCTACCAAGAAAATGTTGCTGATTAATAAAAATAAAATAAACCACCATTCATTGTAGTAACCTTTTTTTTTTATTTCCATTAGTACACAAGTTGCAGCACAACTGCAGATACTATACACTATATTAACAAAATGTCCATGAATAAAAGACATTAAATTGCAGTATGGATGCTGATATTCTGTTGGCTTCTTGCAAACGAAAGAAAGTAAGCTGTCAAACAAATGTTAAAAATCACACAAAATATAGTTATTCACTTGATTTTGGAGGCACCCAGGACTGTATTTTGGGCCGTGTGGTACTGTATGGTACATATTCTTTACTAGTCCCGGTCAGATTCATTGTGTGATCAGCCATCCATTTTCTCTGAGGTAAAGGGAACTTGCTTGGAGGCTCATCAGTCATATAGTGCATCCACCTATGCCTAAATTAAAAGTGAAAAAAAAAACAACTTTGAACTATTACAATTGAAAATCAACCTCCAAATAGTTTTTTTTTTTTATTAAATCTATGTTTGAAACAATCAAATTAAAAAATCTACCGGTTATTTAGTGTTTATTTTCTCAAAAACTTTTTTATTTCAAAAGTGGTTACTATCTCGAGCTTGTCAGACTATGTCCTGTTACATGGGTTTCCCAAACCTGTTCCCACCAAACAGTTTGAGTGTGCATGCCACTGCATTACTGATATGTTTTAATGAATTTTATACACAACTCTGCAAAGTATTAAAAAAAAAATACCTGTAATGCACACTCATACACACAAAAAGATAATAGAGGCTATTTGTCATCTAAAGTAGATTGTGCCTGCCAACTAACCAGAACATCCAAATGTGCTCTTTGATAGAAAAATTTTCAGAACACTCAAATTATGTGTACATTACAGCTAAAGCTACATCAAATATTTTTTTTAACATAATTCTTTTTCCTCTCCATGCAAAACAGCGATGGCTGATAAAAGCGCACAAAGCATGTTATGCCATTTACTAAAGATTCACAAAATTAAACAGGATAGTTCTGACAGCTCAATGTTTTTTTTTATACTGAATGTTTGTCATTCTAAAGAGACAGATGTTTCTAATATCTATTCTGTCTTATAATTATTGGTCATTCTCATGGATGTCTTAGACATTTGTTTATATCTACTAACCATATAGCCATAGACTATATTGAGTTAAAAACTTTTAGACTGACATTATTATATAATGTAATTACCATTCTGGAGAGATCTCACTAGCATCAAAATCAAAGCCTGATGACTGAGGATATGAAACCCATCTATTTTTACCTGTTCATTTAGAAAAAAAAACAAAGTTCATCATTCAGCCAATGTCTTTTCTGGGTGGAAAAATAAAGTCTGAAATATCATGTACCTACCAAAAAAGTAATAATTGTTCTCATAATATTTATTGCCATATTTGTCCTCTCCAACTAATGTGCCCCACTTCAAGTCATCATGCCTAAAGGAGGGAAAAAAACTCAGTTATTACATGACAATTTTCATGTTAAATACCTAGCACATCAATTATATCCACACAAACAAATATATATATATTATATATATATAAATATATATATATATATATCAAAGAGCTATGATTACTGAATTTTAACATGAACTAATAGATATTATTTCATTTGAATGAAACCCGTTAATAACAGCCGCTGTTTAATAAAAATAAATACTTTAAAGTGCTGCATTAATTTTAAAATTTAATAAACACCAAAGTAATTAAATTAAATTACAAAAGGGTGAATGATTATATTATACTGAGCACCACAAACTGCACATAATTATAGCCAAACAGTTTCCATTTCCTTTAATATCATTTAACGCACCAGTTGAGTCTTTATGCAATCCAACCTAATTAACACAACTGAACATAACTCTAGTCCCTCCCAATGTTCCCCCTAAGGTGTGGTATGAAGTGAGCAAAAATTTTTGTCTCTGAGCGACATTTTTGTTTGAGGCCAAAATTTGTGAGCGATTTAAGCGATGTCGTCTGTCGGAATGAGCGATTATACATGTAGTATGAGTGATGCTCTGAATATGTGTGAGCGATCGCTCACGTGCTCAGCTTAGAGGGAACATTGGTCCCTCCTAAACATAACTAACTTGTTAGAATCTACCCCCACCCCATCACACCTCCCCCTTCCTGTGCTAACATGCACACACACAATACTCTCTGACACACATACATCTATATATATATATATTTATATATACATAAGCTTTCCCTTGTTTGATGCTCCTGTTAATCAGCACAGTATCCTTGCTGGCATCATTAAAATAGATAAACACCAATGTCTCTAAGTGACAAATACTAGATGAAAATTGGAACACTGGGAGCTGCACAAAACTCACTGAAGAGCCATAATGCAACTCGATCAATCATATACATGCTGTGTAATTTTTTTTGGAAGTTCTTAAGTTGTGACTAAGTTTTGTTCTAGAGAGATAAAAAATGGCATTCTTTTTTATTAAATATCTGCTTCATTTGGCCTAAAATACTAAAACAATATTTTTTTAGCTAGGTCACAATGAACAATTTATTCTTTTTTCCAATTAAATATACATTAATATCAATCATGGCATGATTTAAGTGAATTGGTTGAATTGGTGTATTAAATATTTCTGGTTAATAATTAAATATTTATAAAAATAATCATACTAAATTACTATACTTTAAATAGCATAATTGATTATCATAGTGCGCAATTTACGATTAAAATGAAATATCTCATGGTGGTCACATGAAAGGTGGATGAGTCAGGAGAGATGTTTTTCAATTTTTTATAAAGTAAAAAATGCTGCAAAGCTGCACATTATGGCAATTTTAACCAAAATTTAGAAACACAAATAATTAAAAAAATCTAATCTGTATAAGGAAGGGACACACACACACCTAACTCCACAAAATCCTAATGCAGATCTAAGAGCCACATTTGACCACCATTGGAACTTGTCAACAAAAGTCTGTCTAAACCATAAGTATTTTTTATATTTATTTAAATATTTTTTATTCAAGGGCTGACCTTATGATAGGTGTAGCATGACTAGGTTCAATTTCACTATGACTAAGGTATCATATATATATATATATATATATATATATTTATTTATTTATTTATTTATTCATATTGCAAAATGATGTAAATACTTGACAAGCCAAATTTAGATGATTAAACTATGTTATGATCCACTTCTGCGTAAAGCTCAAATGGTAGTGATGTGATTCAAAAGCTTCCTTAACTTTTAGTAATACATAATAAATACACACTTTACATTATAATTAATCACTATCAAATGATGCCATTAAAATACAATTAGATCAGAAATTCAACATATAACCTAAGTGTTGCTACATTATGAATTAAGGTGCATGGTTAGATAAAGTGACCCCCCCCCCCCAGGGAGAACAGTCATTCTTTTGTAAATACTGTCCTGCACTTACAATGGGTCCTCTAACATTTAATACTTTTCAATATACATAAACTAATCTGAAAATCTCTGTAACTGATGAAAGTTTTTATCCAAATATGTTTTCAATATATCTGGGTAGTGAACATCACTGGAAATTTTTTTTTTTTTTTATATTGGGCTGATATTGAATCTTGCACTGAGTCTATATCTACACAAATTTACTATATTAAAACAGATGGCTATCGGTTTCTTTGTTAAAAGACTGGATGTGTTTTCATTCTATGAACTAAAAACTTATAGAATTAGAAAATAAATACACTAAAGTGTATAAAGATTTTTTTAATGAATAAACAAACTAAGGCCCTTAATGACAAGGAGACCCTATAACACAGGCTTTGGCGAGAATTTTATTCTTTGTAACCTAATAATGATTAAATAAAATGGATTTCAAAATTTAATTTATTCTTGATTAAAAAGTATACATTTCCAGCACGATTAGCCTTATTTTATTCTTGTAAATAGCCTAATAAGTTATTAGGCTAGACCAGTGGTGACGAACCTATGGCTCTGCATGCCACAGGTGGCACCCAGATCCTCATCGGTCAGCACGTGACTACAAAATCCCTTCCTTTAATTTTAATTCGGGTGTTGGTACTTTGCTATAAATAAGTGGTGTTTTGGTTGAATTTTGGGCACACGGCTCCAAAAACGTTCGCCACCACTGGCCAAGACCTAAGCCCTTTATCATTCTTTATGTCATATTCTAGTTGACATCATAATACATGGGATGGTACATCATGTGATATAGCTAATGAAGGCTTATTAATTTAATGCAATGAAAATTTTAATTTCAGATACTTAGTCATTGAAGGTATCTCATTATGTTTAACTACCTAAATTATCAGCTTCCTTCCCATAAAAAAGGCAATACTTAAGTCTTTAGTAAAGATCTATAGTTCAACTATAGAATTCGATAATACTAGTTATGAGTTAAATTACTGATTTTGTTGTTTTTTAAGAAACTGAAGGTAATATCACAACATATTCTAAAATGTATAATATTAATGTGAAATCATTAATACTATGATGTGGAAAGTTTATAGAGGTAAAATATCGATAATATTTATCAAAATAATAGTTGTGATATTACCGCTGACAAATGCTGTTAAAGTTTACGTTCAATGAATAAGAGAATCGCTTAGATACGGCTTAGCCTGTATTAAATTTACGAAATATGCATTACGTAATACGTTAACATGATACCTACCTGAACATTTTCAAAAAACTGCCTATTATCCCATTGTTATGCGAAATTACCCGTCTAATATTGCCAATAACTTTCAACATCGAAGCCATTTTTTCCTACACAACACAAACGACCTTGTCGAGAATAACAAAACCCTGTTTTCGATACTTTCGGAATTACAAGTTGTGTCTAGCCTTGTTTTAGACCAGAATAATATGATCCACTTTGTCCGCCTTTGTAAAAGAAAAAAAAAAATCTCTCAAGTGTAAATGTACATAAAATTGGAATTTGTTGAAAAACTATAATTTTTATTAGGTCTACAAGTAAAAACAAATGTTGGAATTTTCAATAATGTGTTTTTTTTTACTAATTATTAATATAATATAATATAATTATATTAAATCTGATGTTATAGGGAAAGAGGATCCCAAAAATATCTGGGAGTCTAAAAAAAAGTATCACTTGAGTTTGTTTTAAAAAAAAATAATAAATAAAATACAATTGTTTTCTTTTTAATGTTTCCGAAAAAAAAATTGAAAAAAAAAAAGAACTGGGTCCGACTATATCGGACGGGCTACCAACGAACGCCCATTCACGGGTGCAATCCCACTACTGCGAGACACGGGGACTTTTGCCTGCTGGGTTTCCCCCCTGGGCCGGTGCGTCCCTCCTTAGACAACCTGGAGATCTCAAGCTCCCTCAAGATCACCATATTGATGCCGGGCTTAGTGCGGACACCCGATCAACATGGCACGCCCGAGGGCAGAACCCCCGCCCTCAAACCGTCCTCCAGTCCAAGCCTCCAAGTAGCTGGATTACAGGAGCACGCCACAACTCCCGGCGATGATAAACGTGAAATATAAGACTATAATCCTATAAAACCAAAAGCATGCCTTATTTGGTTTCATTTTAAATGTCAGAAAATAAACATAAACGTTGAATTAACTTAAATCAATCTTAATGATAATCAACTAAATAGAATGCCTTATTTATTTAAAATTGCTTATTTTTGTGAAAATGATGCAGCCTCGTTTTGAAAACTAGGTTTTCAAGGGAGGCTACTGTTTTATTATTTTAAAGCTATGACATTTGAAATTGGTGCATTTCTCTTTATTCTTACTCCATTTTTATATGAATCTAAATAACGGTACATTTGGATTTGGCCTAAATAATAATAATAATAAAACCTAAAAACTAACATGTTAAATAATTTATACTTAGTTCTTTAATATAAAAATGTCAAACGTAAACTTAAAATCTACTAATATTCAATATTCCTAGTACGTCATCGATTTATTTTTGAATAAGAAATAATATAAATATCACTATACTATACTATAGTAGTATAATTTAATTGTTATATTCTCCTTCTTTTCATTAAATGTCGGATATTAGAATAATACAATATGTCTATGATCTTGTCACCCACTGCCCGTTACTTCACTGTCAGCTGCTCTTGCCTTGTGAGTTCTATTCTATGCATGCACGCCGAGAGGGGGGTCATTGCTAGGGGGCCCGCATCTGTAAGGGTGCCCGGCCGCCCCGACCATGTCATTTTTTTCACGACTCATTGTTTATCAAGGGGCCCGCAATGATGTCCTGCCCTGGGGCCCTTGTTGGCTCTCGGCACCCCTGATTCTATGATATGTCTTGACAAGGAAATGGGCGGTTCGCCCTTAGTTGGGTGACACCTACTTTGACATGTCGCGGCATTTTGAACACCTAAATATTGACTAGCGCCGGAAAGGGGCGCTTCAAAAGCCAGTTACGCTGCTGACCCAAATGAAGGCATTTACGTGTAATTAGCTATTGCATCAGCCCCGTAGCGTGAAAATTTTACAGCAGGGGCCAGGCATTCTACAGCAGGGGCCAGGCCAATAGCGGGGGGGGGGGGGCAGGAAATAAATGTTACTAAGTAGAGCAAACAAGCAGAGGGGGCCAAATAAAACGCCAGTTATATTATGGCCTGTTCATTCTTTAATGTTGTATAGGCACATTTATAGTTTTAATAAGAATTACATGGTGTGGTGCGCATGACCGAGCAATTCAGTGTCGTTTTTTTTTTGTCACTGAGGGTTCACCAGGCTGTTCCTTGAATAATGTGTTTCGTTTCTTTTGATATTTGGTCTATCTTTTTTTTTAAATGCCAAGGACACAACTTTGTCAGTTGAAAGTTTGGCTAATTTTATTTTTTAAAGTTATGAATTGTGTATTGGTGTTTTTTTTTTAAAGTTTTTACTGTCCATTGTTTTTTTTTTCTAACCCCGAGTTTTATTCAGACTTGAGCTGTACACCTACATTAATTACAAAAGGTACAACTACATGAATTACAAAAGGTAGAAACAGTGGAAAAGTGTTAAGACAGAAGCTGACAATAATACTATTTTTCTTGATTTTTGTAATCCTCCCCCCCCCCCGCCCCGAAACCATTTGTATTTCACCTTTACCATTCATTACCCCTCCCCCTTTCTAAGGCGTTACGTAATGAGTGAACGTTCCCTTGAAAAAAATTTTCGATAGATTATATATTTTTTTCAAAATGTCATTTTATTCCAAATACTTCATTCAATTATATAAATGCATATTTAGGCCTGCGACAGAACCCAACAACATGTCAAAAAAAATCAAGAAAAAAATTGGAGACTCATATCCAAAACGTATCAGTCTGAAAAACAATTAAATAGATTTTTTTTTATTTAAATGTCTAAATAATGCACATATAGATCACATAAACATGTACCTGGAATGACCTGGATAGACTTTTGAAAACGAACGAGCTGTTTTAAGAGAGTGGCCTACCATGGCAAGCTTATATTGACTTGTATATGTTACCTTAACGACATGTTTATAAGTTTCAAATCCAGTCAACCATCACACAAATCGTTTATACTCGTGTCATCTAAGCATACGAATGGGTGATTGCGGGCTGGGGGTGGTGGTGGTGATGGTGGATGCGCCCAAAACCATGAAACAATCCTGCAATTAAAACATTTTATGCAAAGTTTTACACCTAATCTACTGCATTACCATTAACAAACATGAGAAGTCTGCTCGTCCGGAAACAGTGCCGTCATTAGTAAAGTCTTGTGCCCCCCCCCACACACACACCGTGTTCATAAGTTCGCGAAATCGCATAAATAATCATTTGTTCCAGTAGTGGTATACCCGTTAAGTATCTGTGGTATATCCGTTAAGTATCTGTGGTATATCCATTAAGTATCTGTGGTATATCCGTTAAGTATCTGTGGTAAATCCGTTAGGTATCTGTGGTATATCCGTTAAGTTTCTGTGGTATACCCATTGATTAGACAGAGGGGAAGCAGACAGAGGCGTAGCTAGGGTGGGGCGGGGGGTACATATGTCCCTGGGCGCCGAGGTTCAGGGGCGCCAAATGGTATATTTTACATATAATATTATATGGTTTTCGAATGGGGGGGCGCTAAAAAGGTATTGAAAAGGTAAAATGCCCCGGGCGCAAGTTGCCTTGCCCCCCCCTCGCTAAGCCTCTGGAAGGAGAGTAGTTCTTATGGATAGGTAAACCAAGTTGGCTGCTTAAAAAAAATAAAAGTTTTAAACGTATTGTTATGTTACAGAAAAAAAAAACGAAACAAACATCTAACATGTTGTTTTTAAGTCTATAAATCATCCTGCTACTGTTTGAGGTGACCGATAGCTTTTCAAAGAAATACATTCTGCGGGCTGGCCCCCGCAGCAACAAAGAATGGCAATCTGAGCACTAGTCAGGGGACCCCAGGCTAAAACGACAGTTATGATCATGGGAGTTGTCAAAGAATGTTAAGATTTGCAAAGCGGTGGTCTATGCTGCATTTCCCTTAGTGCCCCTCAATGTATTTTGGTGACTTAAAACGTTTAAATGGACTGGGAAGAGGGAGGGGGGGAGGCAGAGGCAGATTTAAGGATGGGCTCACCGGGCGTGCACGCTCAGGCCTCCCCCCCCCCGAATATTTAGCCCCCCTCCCACATGACCCTATTTAAAAACCCTTTGATGTGTCTCTTTTTTTTCTAAAGGGCTGAACATTTTAATCCGCGTAAGGGGTCTCAACTGACATAAGTCCGCCCCTGGGGAGAAGGCTCGGTTATAAATATTATTTGAGCCCATTGTATGTGGCGTAGGTTATGAGTTCGATTCCCAACGACTTTAATTATCTGCGCCTATAATGGTGCCTCCACGACATGTGCACCACCGTGCAGTGTGTAAGTTACAGGTATGAACACCAGCGACCCCTCCCTCTCTCTCTCTCTCCCCCCCTCCCCAAAGTTACAACTGACTTTGAAAACGCCATTGTAGCCTCGTCTACGTTTGGGAATCTATTTGGAAAAGACATTATAAAATCTTAGCATAAAATAACGCAAAAAAAAATTACGTTTTGGCGTCAAGAAGGAAAAAAAAAAACAAACACATCTTCCTTTTCATGAACATAATAGGACATGATTCCATCGATTAGGAATACATATAATATTACGAATGCTAATTACACTGTCAGTCAATGAAATCTATGACAAATGCTGTTGTTTTTTTCTGTGTATGGACATACTTTGCATATTGCCATCAAGATTGTACATTTCATATTGACGTTTACTGTAGTACTCTCTGCTTAATTAAATGCATACAGATTAGATGTAATGCAAGTTATTTGGGTGAATCGTAGGAGCCCCATATACACATGAGCTATTTTTGAAGAGATTGACAAGGCGAATAACAAAGCCTTGGTGACTTGGTCGTTGGTTTCATTGAGAAGTAAGGCCTTGATTTCACTCTGTTTTCATAAGTAAAGTTCGAAAGTCAGCATGTACTTTCAAAGGTTGTCTCTGGTTTTGGATGGCAGTCGTGGGCTGCGAATTCTTCAGGTTGTTTCCCTTTAATCATTCGAACAAATCTGCTGGTCGAGAACAGGGAGAAATCATTGTATTATTCTAGTTAAAAAAAAATCATTTAAAAAAGATATTATTATTACTAGTTGAAACTATTATTATAAATCTGAAACAAATATTTAAAAAAACTCTAATATTAGACATATTGCTAAAAACGTTATGAATATTGATTAAAAACATGATTAGTTAAACATTTATAAAAATATCTTAGGATGGCTTAGTGACACAATGTGTAGGCCAACTATTTGAACATGTACACGTTATTGCGATGTCTTCAAAACACAATATAAACATAATATTTGCTACTGGTTGAACAAATACACAATATTTGGTTGGCTTATAGATACAAGAGGTGGCTGACTGATATAGAACGATCGACTATCGACCTGAGAGTCCCTGGTTCGATCCTCAGTGAGAGCCATTTTTGGGAATTTTTCCACATCCTGGTGAAATATGGATAAAGTCTCTCAAGTTCCCTCCAAGCTTGAAATGAGTACCTGACTTAAGCTTTAACTACACATTCCCTTTATATGTCGTGGTTACAGAAACAGATGAATTCTACACTTCATCTGCCCCGATGGGCCTTTAGGGCTAAGGGAACTTTACTTTAAAAAGAAATATCTCTATACTTATAAGACGCATTTGTCGTCTGTCTGTCTGTCTGTCTGTCTGTTCCCTTATAACTCAAGATCCAGACAACCAAATAACGTGACATTTGTTACACATACACATAATTACACGGGGAAGGTTATAGGACAGGTTTCGTTTCATCTCGATGGGTAGTTTAATTGTAATTAATTATTTTTATTTTAGTATTTTACTATATTTAAGTAATCTCGACGGCGCCATAGATAAAATTCCTCTGTGACGTCATTTCCCGATGATACATTTTTAAAAGAGGGGTAACTTCCGGAAACTCCAATTGTAAACATGGTGAAATCAATAGTCATATCTATTTACCTATCGTTTTGTGTATTCGGAAGATTAAAATTAAAGGTGCACTTTAATAAACCGAAATACGTTAATTAAAATGTTTCTGTGACATTATTAACATTATTAATACAATCTCAATGGGTAGTTTAATTGTAATTAATTATTTTAGTATTTCACTATATTAAAGTATTCACGGTATGGGATCGCCTTCACTGTAAATAAAAATCGCGCACCAAGTGAATGTGTAATTGAACGGACGGAGAAGAAAGGGTTAGGGACGGAAAAAAAAAAATATCGTTGTTGTTTTTTTTTCATGCTGCAAGTACCCGGCTTTGCCCGGGATTAAAATAAGGTTTTCTGTTTATTTACGAAGCGTAATTTGACGTTTAATTGTACAGAGAGAGGGAGGGGGGAGAGAGATAAAGAGAGAGGGGGCAGGGAGGGAGAGGGAAGGAGGGGGCAGAGAGGGGGAGAGAAGGAGGGAGGGAGGGAGAGAGGTGGTAGGGAGGGGAGATAAAGGGGGAGGGGAGGGAGAGGGAGGGTTGGAGAGAGAGGGAGAGAGAAAGGGAGGGAAGGAAAGATAAAGGAAGGGAGGGAGTAGGGAGGTAGAGGGGAGGAAGGGAGAGAGATAAAGAGAGAGGGGGGCAGGGAGGGAGAGAGAGGAAATGAGGGAGAGAGGGGGTAGGGAGGGAGATAAAGAGAGAGGGGGGCAGGGAGGGAGAGAGAGGAAATGAGGGAGAGAGGGGGTAGGGAGGGAGAGAAAGGAGAGGGAATGAGAGAGGGAGAGAGAGGATGGTAGAAATGGGAGGGAGTGAGAGATAAAGAGAGAGAGGGGGCAGGGAGGGAGAGAAGGGGGAGGAGGAAGGGAAGAAGGTTAAGAGAGGGGGGACGGGGGTGCGGAAAGGAGGGCGGGAGATAGGGAGAGAGAGGGAGATGGGAGAGTTAGGGAGGGACGGAGAAAGGGAGGGAGGGAAAGAGAAAGAGAGAGGGGGTAAGGAGGGAGAGAGGGAGGGAGGGAGAGAGGGGGTAGGGAGAAAACAAAAAGTAAACAGAAAACCTTATTTTAAACCCGGGCAAAGCCGGGTACTTGCAACTAGTACATTATATGCTACTGGTTAAAAATGTACATAATATTGGGATTATTGATTATACGACTTTTGAAACTCATTCAAATTTCTTGTTAATAAGTTTCAGCAAAGCATATTTATATACATGTACGACTTTTGAAACTAACGTTATAAAACTTCTATTATCGCTTCATATTTAAACTCTTACATTCAATTCAATGAACGTTTTTCTGTACATTAATATTGGTATGCCGAGTCACCACTTCGCGATTGTATTGTCGCCCCTTGTTGGCATGATTTATAGTGAACAATGTATGTATTACTCTGATCTGTTTAATTGTGATGATTCTGAACTGTATTACTCCGTCAAAGTAGTAAAGTAAGTAGTACTTACTTTTACTTTACTACTGAACTGTATTACTCCGTCACGTTCAACAATACCTGCGACCTGCATGTAGTAGGAATATGTGTGTGTGTGTTTGTATAAGGAACCATCTTCTGACATTTTCTAATATCCCTTCATGGATGCAATATTAAAACTCTTACATACAGTAAAGTATAAGATGTCTATTAGTCTAGACTTCTGATGTAAAATGAAAAAAAAATCTTCGGTTAAAAAAAAATGATAACAATGTATTTAAAACCAAACACAACATGTACATTTTACCTCTCTTTTTTAGGAGTCCCAATAACTTCTTCAACGGCTGGGGGCTCAATCTACCTTAATCCTCATTAATCATTGATAAGATTTTTAAAGTATATACCGTAGCAGAAAATTAATATACATGTATTTAAAACAGTTGCGTAGCCTAACAAGGATGTGTTGTGCCAGGATGTACTCTAAAAATACCGCCCCATTCCCGTGCCAAATTCTTTTATTAAATTTGGCTTAAATTCCGACCCTTTGCTGGTGGCAATATAAGTGCTTGGTGGTTCATACCCCTCTCCCCCCTTTACTCCGCCATTCCTTAGTTGACTCCCTCTGTACTATAGTAAACGGCCCTCTGTACTAAGGTGAACACAAACAATCTCTTTGTAACGAATACAGTTCTCACCCTTTGAAAAGCTCAATGTAACCTTGCCGAAACTGGTGGTTCATCAGGCCGTAGAGGAGCCAGTTGATGCTGCTGTTCAGGATGGAGGTGCACGTGCAGGCCACGTGAGCCGACGACGTCCAGCTGTTGTCGATGTCCAGCAGCAGGGACATCATGTAAGGGGTCATGAAGACCGCAAGGCATACGAAGACCACGAAGAGAGATTTCATCAGGTTGATGTCTGTTTTGGAGACGCCCCTTTCTGGGAAAATGAAAAACAAGAACAGGGAATTTTTAAAAAAAGTGAAAATCGAAAGAAAATTGCTTCGAACGATTTTTCTAATGGATACACAAAATTGGCCAACGCCGAGCCCCCATCCGCCTTCCCCCTAAATACCAAATACGAATTAGATGCTAACAAAGCCTCGACAAGTATTTTTTCTAGGGCCCAAAAATATCAATGAAAAAACTTTGGCTAGGGGCCCCCTAAAGTGTGAGTGTTTTTTTTTATGTGGGTTAATAATTTTCTATTAAAAAGAAAAATTGGAAAGAGCAAACAATAATGGAGAATCTTAGTTTTTTCTCAAGATGTATCCACTTCACAAAAGGTGTGTGTGTGTGTGGGGGGGGGTCAATGCAGTCTTAGACACGGTAACCAACTGTACAGCGGTATTATTTGACCGCAAGTGTAATGCGTAAATCCACAGCAAGCAAAAGAGAATATACATTTTGTAGGCGGGAACGCCGTGGCCGTGGTCAGTGGCGCAACCAGCAAAAATTGCTGATGGGGGGGGGGGGGCTCACATAGTGAAAAAAGACAGTTTGACAGTCTTTTTGTAACTTTATGACGTAAATTATGTATTGATGATTAGGCCTGAAGGGGGGGGGGCTCACGCCCCCCCCCCCACGTTACGCCACTGGCCGTGGTGCTTGAAATTTCCCGCTGCTATTTATAGTTTTATGACCTCTCCATAACGGGAATAGGCAAGATACAAAAATTAAAATATTCAATAAAATAGTGTCAATCTTGTTATGGCAACATTTAATAAAGGAAAATATTAATACGAAAATAATGATAACTTTCAAAATAAACTTTCTATTTTTAAAGAAGTGCACGGGCGTTGAAACGGAACGACATTGGGTTGTAATTTGTTTGTTTTTTTCTTTACTGGCATTGCCCCCCCTCCCCCCCCCCCCGCCCTCCTCCGTAAAATGACGCCCCGGATACAAAAATAAAAAAAACCACAAACAAAACAACTAACACTATTTATATGAACAGTTTTTTAGAGAGAGAGAGGGGGGGGGAGGGAGGGAGGGAGGGAGACAGAGAAGGGGGAGATAGAGAGAGGGGGGAGAGAGATGGAGAGAGAAAGGGGGGGGAGAGATGGAGAGAGGGAGGGGGAGAGAGGGGGAGGGAGAGAGAGGGAGAAGGGGAGAGGGAGAGATACAGAGAGGGGGAGAGGGAGAGCTACAGAGAGGGGGAGAGGGAGAAGGGGAGAGAGAGTGGGAGAGACAGAGAGAGAGAGTCACCAAGCTAAAAGCTACGCTTTAATTTTGTCCTGAATATAGGCCAGAATTTTTGCCCTTTTCAAAGCCAAAAATATATTCGCCGATGAGCTCGGACATGGGCCTTACCAAGTCTATGAGCCCACAGAAAGGACGTTTGATATATATGTATGTCCATTCGTTCCCCCAACGACAACATCGGTTGAGGGTAATGAAATGTAATGCTTTTAGCTATCAGTCTTGCGTGTTGTTGGGTTTTTTTCACACATTATATATATATATATATATATATATATATATATATATATATATAACACTTGTTAATGTGTGAGCTATTTTACTGGATCATATGTAAACACACCAACTGTTAACATCAGGTTTATTTCATTATCGCATTTAATGTTTTTATTGAAATTCCATTATTTTATCTTCATTATATTGAATCTTTATTCATACTTATGATAGTTTATAACTACTTTTAAAAGCTCATTGTTATCATAATTATACAAGTATTACACGGTATTTTTATTCATACTTCTGATAGTCCATTGTTAACATAATTATATAAGTATTACAAGGTATTCTAATTAATACTTCTGGAAGTCCATTCTTAACATAATTATACAAGTATTACATAGTATTATCATTCATACTTCTGATAGTCCATTCTTAACATAATTATACACGCATTACTACATGTATTAATTTTTTTAATTAATATGTTTTAAATTCTTATACACCTAGAAAAATGTGTATGTCTTCATATATTATTTTTCTAAATATTTTGCAGTAAAAATGAAAATGTGATTTCGGCTGTAGTTATTATAAACAAAAACTGAAATATTTTAACGGAATATTATTTTTGTATATACTATTTTGAAATACTCTTAACATATACATAAATTAGCAAAAAGTTACAGTAGACATTTTAAAAATTGTTTGTGCATATATATGTTGAATTTATTAGTTTACTTCTATACCTTTATTTCAAGAATTCTATTTTGGCCATTTACTTAATTTATTTGAATATGTTAATTTATCTAAAAAAACTTTGGCATGTTTGTTGTTTTTAATCTTTATGGTATTAACATGTGCAACGGTTATATTAATTGCTATAATAATCACTTTGTTGAATGTAAACCACATTGGTTAAATATATTAATTACTTTGATAAATGTAAACCACATTGGTTAACTATATTAATTACTTTGTTGAATGTAAACCATTTTGGTTACTATTTTCCTTATAAACCAAAAACGTATGTTATTATATTCGGCTAAAAGCCTAAAACATACTAGTTTTATTATTATGTGACTGATTAAGAGTAGACTATGTAAGTCGATACTGATTCTGGTTGAGATTACATGTAAATTGATATACATATGATTTCTACACAACGGTGCTCATTAAAAAAAATGTTTATGGGATTTTTCGGCTAAATATCCGGAATACTACTGGCAGTTCTTTGATATTTTAATCAGAGTTGGGGGAAAACGCAACGTTCATTTATACGGAGCGTAATTGTTAATTTACATTACAGTGATAGCAATAATCTAATCATTCGTGTAAGTTGAACTGTCACGCAACAAATTTAAAGAAACATTGTTGCAACAAGGTTTTCTTATTATTACTCATCAGAGAATTTTTTTACTGTGTTATCACCGGGGGGGGGGGGGGTGGGATGAGGGGGGGGGGGAATAGTTGTTTTTTGTGTTTTTTAAATCAGTATACTTATAATTTTAATACATTTCCACACACATTTTTGTGGAAACCATAAAAAATAGTAACGATTTGTTTTATGAGGTATTTAAATTTGAGAAATGCTGTATAATGATGATGTATATTTAATATTTATCAATAGAAAATAATGCGTTATTTTTAAAAAAATAAACAATCTATATTTAAACTCGAAAAAGCATTTATTTGTTTTGTCTTTCTACAAACCTGCTTAGCTTTTAATTTTTTTTTTATCTTCAAGTGCTTTAATATGGCTATAATATTATTCACTGCTTAATTTTTTTACAGTTTTTTTCATAAAACTTTTTTGTACGGCTGTATATTTACATGATGATTACTGTTTGTTAAAAAAGTGTTTGAATTCAACACAGAATAAACTAAGACAAAAAACAACAATAGCACACAACTTGTACATGCAGCTAGCTCAGTGCCGTTGCGAGGTTAACTAGTGCCCGGGGCACAATACCTTTTAAATATCTTTTTAGCGCCACCCCCCCCCTCGAAAACCATATAATATTATATGTAAAATATACCATTTGGCGCCCTTTTGTGAGTAGCGCCCAGGGCATGATGCCCCCCCCCTTTGCCCACCCCTCACTACGCATCTGATGCAGCTTATTAGTGTCCATGTCCCGATGTGATGTATGAAAATGAAATAATAATGAAAGTAAACCATTATCCGGTAAGAATTAAGAAAAAAAACATTTAAAAAAAAGGAGGGAAAAGATCAAATTAACGCAGCTACGGGCAAACGACATGGAAGAAATATTTGTTAATATAATTACAGGTTGGAGACTTTTTATATAATTGGTAAAATTAAAAAAACTGTGCGTTTTATAATATTTGAATGGTCCAATGTTGAAATATACAGTATTTGCAGTGCTAATATATACAGTGGATTCCGCTTAATTGGGACACCGCTTAGTTGGGACAGTAGCTTAAATGGGAGCCTCGGTCCCAATGTGTCCCAATTAAGCGGAATCGACTGTATATGGTATGGTAGTGAGAACCACAGATTATATATTATACATATAGCGCGCATCGCTACATAAATAGTCATCGATTTTGTGTTAAAAACTCTCGCGCCATTGTTGTTATTCGCTTTTGTTTCCAATGACGCTCTCCGTTCATAAAAAAAACACACAGACCTATTCACACCTCTTTGTTTTTTTTTTTTCAAGACATGAAATATAAATGAAAAAGCTTTCAATTTGATTTATAAATATAAATAAGCGATAATATATTATTTAATTCATGAGTTCATGGGTTTTCAGTAGCTTATATATATATATATATAATAAACATTTCTATTCAATGAATGGACTGATGAGATAAATACCATTAATGACGGCGATGAAAACATTGTTTCAAAATGAGGCTTGCGCGATCTGTATAATATCTATTCTGTGGTGAGTACGAGAGACGTAAGGTGATAATAAGTACTACAGTTGGAGGTAAGGTAGACGTAGCTAGAAATCGAGAAATGCTGGAAGAAGTTGATACCTTCGTGTACCTGTACTCCATGCTCTGCAAGGATGGACCCTGCAAGGATGGACCCTGCAAGGATGGACCCTGCAAGGATGGACACTGCAATTCTAAGATTAGAACTAGATTGGCAACAGCAATGGCCGAGTGGTGTAGATACCCAACTGTCTACCTCGGTGAGAACAATGGTAATTTTTCCAGGTGAAATTTGTTTCAAAGTCGTCACACAAGTCCACCCAGCTTTAAATGGGTACCTGACTTAAGTTAGGGGAGTAAAGGCGGCTGGGCGTTGTGCTAACCTCACAATACCTTCACATGCCGAGATGATAGAAACAGATGAATTCTATACTTAATCTATCCCGATGGCCCGTTTGGGCTAAGGGAACATTTTTTTAAATGGTTTCCATTACAAGACTTGTATCATCTATATCAGAATGGCATGGTATAAAGCTACATTTACAACTATTTTATTAAAACTCGGCATACAAATTATTTTAAAAAAAATGAACTTGGTTGTCTCCCAGTGTCTGAATTTTGAACTTACTAAAGTGCAGATTTTCTTCAAAAGACGACACAAATGTCGCCAGTTATATAGTTAATAACTGCTCTGCTATAATCAATAATTAACTGCCATACATTTATATAAGTATTACTAAAAACACCCTTTTATTACTGAAATTATTATTATAGTCGTTTTTTTATTCATTAGTGCTCATTATTCATGTTATACCGGAAAGTCCAAGTAATGTTAACTAGGCCGGATAGTGTGGAGGTGGGATAATTACGGACCGATGAGTGGAGATTTTACTGTAAGGTATAATACATTACAAGCAGTCATACATAGTCTAAGGGCCCACAAACCCGGGGACAGGCATTTCTCTAGAAGGCCCAGCCTATGGAAACTAAACCCTAGCCTAAACGTTTAAAAAAAGAAACAGTATACAAACGTGAATAACTTTTGATAGACAGCTTCCAAGCGTCTATTTTTAGCAACTGAAGACATCGTCGTATTGTCTCCCTTGCCTCGCAATTGACGTCAATGGTAAATATTGCCTTAGATTTGAATGTAATAACAATCTTCCTAGTCCTACATTAATTACTACTACAACATCCTGCATTATCTTATTGTGCTATTTTTAGAGCATTTTCGTTTTGTCTGTCTGTCTGTCTGTCTGTCTGACATCATCCTAGATCTCAACAACCATAAGTCCTAGACCCATGATGTATATATCATTTTGTAGGTCTTGGCCTGACATGTGTACATCAAAAGTTCATTTCGCGATAGGACCTCTCAGGGCCGGGCTTCAGGGCTCCTAAGAGGCTTATATATTATATATAGATTATAAGCTAAACAAAGGGGCGAAATCATTATTTATTTTGTAACAGTTATTAAACATGACTTACTTCCCTCTCTATACATGAAAATGCTCTAAAACGTCCTGTTTTTACAGGCTTAATTTTCGCTTGTTTTTTAATGTTTCAGACCAATATATTTATATCTAGGGGGCCACCGATTCTAGGGGAGGCCCAAAAGGCCGAAGCCTTCTTTTGTGTGTATTATTCTGCAAGCAGAGCCGTAGCTAGCTATTGTTGGGGCCCTGTTTAAAAGCCACTAAGGGCTCCTAGGGGCAGATGAAGTGTAGAGGTCATCTGTTTAAGTAGCCGCGGCATATAAAAGGATTGTGTGGTTCGTAGAAAGCCCAGCCGACTTACCCCCCCCCCCTTTCCAATTAAAATCAGGTACGCATTAAAAGATGGGTGTACTATTTAAGACTAATATGTTTATATATAGCCCCTTTCTAGCCCCCCCCCACCCCCCGATTCTAGGGATGAGCTTTTTGTTTATATTATTATTCTAGCATCGGCATAGATAGCTAATGTGGAGCACTGTGTTACCTTTTTTTTTTGGCGCCCTACTCCCAATGTGCAGTACCCTTCCTACACTACTGTCTTCAACCGTCAGAAAAAGTGCAATTTTTTTTTTTTCGGTTGGTATTTTGAAAGTAGGCTACACGTTTTTAGGAAAAGAATGGTGTGTGACTTAAACAAAAAGAAATGTACTATTAAAAATATCTCCTTCTGTTTTTTTTTCTAAATGTAAATATAAACGAATTAAAGATTCAAAATTGACTTGCTATATTAAACGTAAGTTGAAAGCATCTTTGAAAATTGCTTTACAAAAATTATTTTATAAAAAAAAATAGGAAGTTTTTAGTAGCAGTAGTACAGTAAGCAGCTCGATACCAAACGGTAGCCGATCCGATCATGAATGATATGTGTATATATAACCATGGCCTTCATTTGCAGTCTACCATTTCCTTAACAGTTCTCAAATCCCCCCCCCCCCCCGGGTATTCATTCATTCCTAGATGACATTGCTTATGTCAACTCGACATTCAGACCGTTACGTCCGCTGCAGAGCGATCAAACGATCTTCTCTCTCGTATCTCTGACCGACTGACCTGATTTAACGAGATTGACGTCACAGTATTAAATCCGCCAACTAGTGTCTGTGTGTTTTTTTATATAACGTTGTTTAAATTTTTATTCTTTTTTTCCAAGGGATGGAAGGGAAATTTGTAAAGGCTGGTTGCTTTTACTTTTATTTTATGCTTTCAGTAAATTAAAAAAAAATATCCAGATTTGTAAAAAAAAACACGAAATAAAAAAACAAACAAAATAACCGAAAGATTTCTACCTTCCCTCTGTATCATTTGATCCGGTTAAAAATTTTGACCAGTGTCGTAAGTCAACCTTAACGAAACAAAACAAAACGAGAAACAAGAAAGGACAATACACACAACAAAGTACACAGCTAATTACCGCGAGTTTATGTGCGCACAAAACTAAACTTTTACACAAACTAATACAAGGGTCGGTAACCCATTATAAACCACATCACACGGGTGGGGGGTAGAGTTTCAATTAAATGAAGTGAATAGATAAATTTATAATAAAAAAATAACAAAGCGAATAGCAAAGTTCATGGGAAAATCTAGACTTTTAAATACATGTATATGCTTGTATGTTGATATATTAAAAATGTTAAGCTTATTTATCTATTAAGCTTTAAAGGGAAAGAGGCCCAAAATACCTACGTTACTATTTTGAGATAAGAGCAGGCCCATCTCAATGTATAGACCTTCTCGGGCATTAGCCAGAAGCCCCCCCCCCCAAAAAAAAAACAGGGCCTTATTATGTGTGACTATTTCTGTTTATTATTTTAAGTGTAGAAACCTCCATCTAACTGGCCACGTATGATGCATTCTTTTCATGTGATTTTCAATGTCCACCCCACTCTCCCCGAAAGTAGGATTAGCTATGGGGCCCAACAGTGCCGAGCCTAGGGATTAGGGGGCCCGGGGGTGGCTTGGCTTCTTTGGGGGGCCCTGTATTTTGACATTCGACACCATGACATGAGATAATGTACTTTATATTTAATGTAAAAAAAAATTTTGGGACCCCCCCCCTCAAGCTGGGGCCCGGGGGGACTTTCGAATTTCGACCCCTCCTCCCCCCACCTTAGGTACGCCTCTGTGGCCCAATTGTGCAGTAAAGAGGGCTCTGACCTTACAAGATCAAGAATAAAGAATACAAGTCTCTTTCTAGCTGCAAAAAAAAAAAAACAACAACAAACACATGGTGTCTTTCTTCCTTTATTGCACTGGTGGAAGATCGTAACCGACGCAAAAAATAAAAATGTCTTTGGTTTTCATCTAGGGACAGGTGGGGACAACCCTGGCTTCCTCTTCCTATACCGAAGCCTACGTCATTCTGACCAAGATCCGGATGACGATCCTCCCATCTCTCGTTTTTTTTTTCCTAATCGTGTTGGGCTCGTTGGTGGTGATGCTGTTAACGCACGACCGACGTCATTCTGAGATATGGGTCCAAATCTCTGAGACCCCCCCCCCACCCCAGTTACCCATGTGTACGCATTGGCTCCATAACCAACGTGGCCTTGACTGTATTGAGGTGTGGAGTGGACACCATTTATCTCTCCCCATAACCAGTGGCGCCGAGAGCCAACACGGGCCCCAGGGCAGGACATCATTGCGGGTCCCTTAATAAACAATAAGTCGTGGAAAAAATTGACATGGTCGGGGCGGCCGGGCCCCCTTACAGATACCGAATCTAGGGATTTGGGGGCCCGGGGGCTTGGCCTCTTTGGGGGCTCCTGCATTTTGACTTTCGACACCATGACACAAGATAATGTACTTAATATTTAATGTACAAAAAAAATTTGCCCCCCCCTCAAGTTGGGGTCCGGGGGGACTTTCGAATTAGGACCCTCCTCCCCCCACCCTATATATGCCTCTGTCTGTGACTACTTCTTTTAGGTCAACTATTTTAACTTATTCCATTTTCGACAAGAGCTTTCAATAGCTGTTGTAGGCTATTACATCAACTATTAGCAGCAATAACTGCTGTATTACATAAACTATTAGCAGCAATAACTGCTGTATTACATAAACTATTAGCAGCAATAACTGCTGTATTACATAAACTATTAGCAGCAATAACTGCTGTATTACATAAACTATTGCCAGCAAACATTTTAATTATCCAGGCTGAGCTCAAACGACACTCTTACAAATATCTTCAACTGTGTCTATTTTTCTAGCTATTACGACTTTCCCAATTGTGATAATTCGTGTTAAGACTTTACCTATTACGATAATCTCAATTACGACTTTACCTATTATGACCTACCGTCACCTACCCTATTACGATAATCTCAATTACGACTTTACCTTTTATGACCTACCGTCACCTCCCCTATTACGATAATCTCAATTACGACTTTACCTTTTATGACCTACCGTCACCTACCCTATTACGATAATCCCCAAAACGACTTTATCTGTTATGACTTTCACTATTACCATAATCCATATTACGACTTTCACGATTACAATAATCCACATTACATCATTCTCTATTACGATAATCCCTATTAGGACTTCATTCTTAAGATAGTCCCTATAACGACTTTCCCTATTACGATAATCCCTATTACAACTTTTTACTATTAAGATAATCCCTATAACGACTTTCCCTATTACGATAATCCCTATTACGACTTTTTACTATTAAAATAATCCCTATTACGACTTTGTACTATTAAGATAATCCCCATTACGACTTTTTACTGTTACAATAATCCCTATTACGACTTTTTACTATTACGATAATCCCTATTACGACTTTCCCTATTAGGATAATCCCTATTGCTATTATTACTTCGACAATTATAAATCATCACCACAACCACTATCGTTTTTCATTTTCTTCTCGCTGTGGTTTGACTTACGTCAAGCAATAAACCACCTTGAACAAACACACCTTGACCTACTAAACCTCACAGGCTTGAGGAAAAAACAAAGGTGAAACACCAGGTGAATGTTTCAAACAAACAAGTACCTGCCGTGCTGCACATGGAGACCGGATCTAAGACATGATGGACGAAAATGTTCACACAACGCCCGATGCTTAAACCACTGGGATGGATAAGTTCAGAAGCATACAATAAGGGGACGTCCCAACCTTTTTAGTGCACGCGGGCCGCATCGGAGGAAGGTGGGACGTTTGCATCCCAAACATCAAATACATCAACAATATAAACAGGAATGAAGCAAAATCACCAAAAAAAAACGTAGACTGCACATGTTTTTTTTTCTTAAATTAAATTATTGAAGAAAAAAATTATATAAAAACAATTTAAATAAAAGACTATTATTTACATGGCATAGGTCAGCAGATGGGCAGAGTACGGCCCTCGGGATTAATCCGACCACACCATTCAGAGAGAACCACAGCAC
Organism: Bulinus truncatus; assembly: GCA_021962125.1. Lineage (NCBI taxonomy): Eukaryota > Metazoa > Mollusca > Gastropoda > Planorbidae > Bulinus > Bulinus truncatus. Next base: position 2,260,076 of record JAGDYQ010000069.1, read on the forward strand.
TCGCCTTTTATGTATATACAAGTTATATATATATAAGTTCATGTCAACACTCCATTCACCTACTCTCGGCCCGCGGGTCAAAAGTTTGCCCCCCCCCCCGTGGGCTTAGGTCATACAAACATTTATTTAAATTTTATTGTCTAAAAGAGCGTGAGCGACAATATCAATGAATTATTTCGTTTTATTTCTTGGTCCCACTCTTTTATTTCGACAATAAATTTAAATAATTGTTTGTAATACCTAAGCTATTTTAAAAAAAAAACTTTTATTTTTTTTTTGTTGTTAATGTTTTTAACTGTATATTTTTTTAGTGTAAAATGTATCAATCTTGTTTTTGTGTTGTATAGTAAATTTAAACTAATAAGAACTGTATAACGAAAGACTAACAAATCGTGTTTTGTTTTTTAAATTTATATTTTCTTATTGTTTATATTGTTATAAGAATTTCACTTGCTTTTGCTTGTACAGTTTATATATAATATTAAAAAAATAACGCGCCGGACCAAAAAAATAAAATAAAATTCACAAATCACCACTTGAAAAATACATGCTAAGTTTGAGAAACCATATTCTCTTTTTGCTATTCCCCTTTTATTATACACATTATAAAAAAATGAAATCTATTCCATTCATGTTAAAGTGTAAGAGAATTAACAATAATCAACGGTGGATAGCTCATTCAATACTGAACGAAAAGTAATGTCTGTATCACGTCCCTTTACAGGTTTGCTTTCTTCGACCATAAAAGTATCATCACCAATTGAGAAGAAAAACGAAAGTTTTAGACAGTCAGAGATAAAAATGGGAAAGTAAAATTTAAGAACATTAAGCTAGTTCTGAACCCTTAAAAAAAACATTAAAAAAATATGCGTTCAGCAATGAATGAAAAAAAAAACATAAATAAATGATGAATGGCAATGATGATTTGTGTAAAGCGAATATCGAATAGTACAGTATTAGATCTACAACTGTCATACTACCAACTGTTATGTTTGAAAACTACGTATAGCTATTGGCTTCAAAAGTGTGCACTGAAGCAATGACTTGGTAATCTAAATTGTAAACTGTATTAGATAGATGGGAGTTCTACCGTTAACAAATTGAATAAATTAAAGACTAACTTGGTGTTGTGTTCCATGTTTGGACTCGCTGACTGGCGTCTCTAACATACCTGTGGATTTAAAAAGAGAGAGAGAGAGAGAGAGAGATTTTGGATACCACACAGCTCATGCAATCAAAACTGTTTCATTGATGGCGTAGTTTTTGTTATTGTTGTGTATGGAGTCAATTGTTTTTTTTTTAATCGATAAGCAAGAGTTTTTACAGTTACTATCATACAAGTACAAGTAAGATAACAGGTATCCAAGGTGGAAGCAAGAACGAATACAAGAACACACGTTTTTAAAAGTGCAAGTACCACTGTGAGTAAAAAGATTTAAAAAGTGCAACTACAAGTACATGTACCCAAGGTGCAAGTCCAAGAACTGGTACAAGTACTCCTAAAAATGCACTCGAGTAGTACTCGATTACAGATAATTGTTAAAACATGTACCAAGTATCCAATCTCTGTTGGTACGCCCATCCATTGAGTCTATGTCAAGGTCCTAAGGGAACCATGAAGATCATATACATGTAGTGATTTTATGGGAAGAGCACCTTCTCAATTTGCGTGCAAGCCTCTGCAGCTCATATTTTTAAAACTATTCTTGTCTCGATTGGAAATAAAAAAAATTCACAAATAATATCCCAGTGAAATCTGCCGGAGTTGAAGTTCACCTGACTTACTGTCATTGAGTAACGTTCGTAGGACGGGGGTTAAGAAGATCTGTGCCTGGAATACCTAAAGGAAATGTATAAATAAAGGCGATGGGATGATACATCGTGTGATCGCAATAGGTATCAAATATCAATGGAAAAACCGTTGTTTTCTCGGGTGGATAGAATTACAAAATGGTCGATATCTTAAAAAAAAGAAAGAAAAAACACTAAAATCAGTAATTAGATCTGCCGTAGCAAATTTGCTTCGATTAAAAAAAAAAATTACCATGAACGCAAGATCATAATGTTATGCGTTAAAAAGAAGAAAAAAATTCATTAATATTTACATCTTTGCTATCTTTGGCTGTGATCTATTAGAAAACCCTAACTTCTTTTCAGCTCACCAAATATAATTAATGATATCAGTCTAACAAACGCATTATCTGTAGTGTGTATTTTAACGATGGGAATTGTTTTCTTTTATCCTTCGTAAATATCTTAATTATTTCTTTGTTCAATTTTCTTTCCTAGAATTTGTCCGGGCGTAAATTTCAATTTTCTGTTGTAAAATTTTGCGTGTACTATTGTTTGTTTTCATGTTGAATTAAATTAATTTGTAAAAAAAAAACTAATTAAAAGCTAAGGTGAGCAATGGCGTAGCGAGCTTAACTCTCGCGTGGGGCACAATACCTTTTAAGCGCCCCCCCCCAATTCGAAAACCATATAATATTATATGTAAACAATACCATTTGGCGCCCCCCCCCTTTTTGAGTAGCGCCCGGGGCATGATGCCCCCCCTTGCCCACCCCTCGCTACGCGATTGAAGGTAAGCCACGAGTCAACATGGATGGATAAACCAGATGTATAAATCAATATGTTTGTCGGCATAAGAGGTATAGAAACGTTGCAAAAAGTACAACCAAAAAAAACACATTTTCTAAATAATTTATGTTTCTATCTCTTTCGTTAGATTACATCATTAGATCTGATGCTAGTATCAGTAGTGCTAATAAGAAATAACGCGTTTGCAATTCATATTTATAATTAACTTTAAGATCGTCAATATACTAGTCTTATCACAATGGTTAAAGAAATAGGAAATTCATATGATAAGTGGACCAAATTACATTAGACTAAAAAATAATAATGGCTGACTGTCCAACATTCTGTTTTTTTGTCTGTCCCTTCGCCCATCTTTTTGTCGGTCTGTCTTTCCGACCGACTCTACATCTGTCGATCTGTCTAAATGGCTCACCTCAAAATAGCAAAGTTGAAATAGCAGACCAGTACACAGGGCAACGCCACACTGGACGTGGCTAGCACGATAGTAAAAGACCTACTGGACAGGCGATCGAAGCCACAGTAGTGACTTTTGGGGTCGTAGCTATAGCGACCCCATCCTGAAATATACATACAGATATACATATAGATAAACAGACATATATACATACCGATAAACAAACAGATAAACATGCATATATACATACAGAACTACATACATACATAGTAAAGTTCCCTTAACCCTAATGGGTCATCGGGGCAGATGAAGTATAGAATTCATCTGTTTTTATAACCTCGGCATACCAGCCGCCTTTACTCCCCCAACTTAAAGTCAGGTACCCATTAAAGCTGGGTGGACTTGGGAACTATCACCATGACCTGAAAAAATCCAAGGTTCTCCTGGATCAACCGGGATCCTCGGTCGACAGCGAGGTCTATATATATACAGATAAACATACAGACATACAGATAAACATACATATATACAAACAGACATACGGAGATGCAGATAAACATACATAAATATTATATTATATTATTATAAATACACATATATGCATATGCATTTTTCGCTTTTAATAAAATATCTTTAAAGCTTTAATGAGCCCCCGAATTTCAGGGCCCCTGACAATAATTCCGGTTTCAAGATCATCCCACAAAACTTTCCAAAATTAACACAATAAAGTAAACAACTCCAAGACCCATTGATCTAAGTTATATGGATTTAATTGTTCAAAATAATGATTCTTTATGATCAATGATTTTTTCTTTTTATGTAGAAAAAATTAATCGCACGCAAAAAGTTTATTTCTAAAGCAAAAGAATATTTTAAAAAAATGGAGTTAATTAAAAAAAAAAAAATTATTTTATTTTTAAACGGAGAATTTTTCATTGTTTTAAATTAACAAGACTTTTAACAAAAATTTACTTAAAACAAAAATGGAGGGTAAAAAAAAAAACAGATTACCACGCGATAAAACGACAAGCTCTTTTTTTTCCCCCTTTGTCTCAATCCGGCTGTAAATCAATATTCGTTGTTGTCATTTCATAATACAAATAGATTTATTTGTTTGTTTCCCTTTTCACTTCTGCTGTGAAATAATTATGTGCGCGCGCGATTGTGACCTTCGCTTTTAGATTGCGTTGATCTGTCACATCTGGCTATAAATCTGAAATAAAGGGGGGCGACTTGTTGAAGGGTCAGTAAACCAGGCAGCACTCCAGTTTCAACCTTTTAGTACTTAGCCCCCTAAAACCCCCCACCCCACCTCCTTCTACGCCCTCGCATCAAAAGAAATATGCGCATTATATTGATCGGTACCCACGCTTTTAGTAGGCCGGTCAGGCACAGTAAACTTCGATGAAACGAACATAAAATTTGGTGAACATTACATTATATATATATATATATATATATATATATATATATATATATATATATATATATATATATATACTTATAAGACGCATTTGTTGTCTGTCTGTCTGTCTGTCTGTTCCCTTATAACTCAAGATCCAGACAAACAAATAACGTGAAATTTGTTACACATACACATAATTACATGGGGAAGGTTATAGGACAGGTTTCGTTTCATCTCGATGGGTAGTTTAATTGTAATTAATTTATTTTTATTTTAGTATTTTACTATATTAAAGTAATATCGACGGCGCCATAAATAAAATTCCTCTGTGACGTCATTTCCCGATGTTCGAATAGAACTTGCGAGCTGGTGCTGTATTGTGCCTTTGTGATGCAAAGAATTGTTGATGTTTTTTCATGCTCTCTGATTTGTACAGTTTGAGGAAGATAAAGGAATGAAGAAGCATTTTAGAAGTGTGAAGCCATAATAATAAGAGAGAGAGAGAGAGAGAGAGAGGAGGAGAGGGGAGAGAGAGATAAAGAAAGAGATAGAGAGAGAGGGGGCAGGAGGAGAGAGGAAAGGAGGGTAGGAGGGAGGGAGGGGGAGAGAGGAGGGAGGGGGAGAGGGAGATGGGAGAGGGAGCAGGGGGAGAGGGAGAGAGAAAGGAAGGGGGGGGAGAGAGGGGGTAGGAAGGGAGAGAGAGAGGGAGGGAGGGAGGGAAAGAGAGGGTGGGAAAGAGGGAGGGAGAGAGAGATAAAGAGTGAGGGGGGCAGGGAGGGAGAGAGAGGAAATGAGGGAGGGAGGGAAGGGGGGAGAGAGGGGGAGGGAGAGAGAGGTGGAAAGGGGGAGGGAGGGAGAAAGGAGGGAGAGAGGGGTTGGGGGGAGGGAGAGAGAGAGGGGGAGGGAGGGAGAGAGTGAGAGGATGGAAGAAATGGGAGGAAGAGATAAAGAGAAAGAGGGGGCAGGGAGGGAGAGAGAGGGAAGGAGGAGGGAGGGAGGATGGACGATGGGAGAGAAGGAGGGGGAGAGGGGAGAGAGGGAGATGGGAGAGAGGGAGGGAGAGGGAGGGAGGGAAAGGGAGAGAGGGGGAGGGAGGGAGAGAGAGAGAGAGGAAGCGAGAGAGGGGGTAGGGAGAAAACAGAAGGTAAACAGAAAACCTTATTTTAAACCCGGGCAAAGCCGGGTACTTGCAACTAGTATATATATATATATATATATATATATATATATATATATATATATATATATATATATATATATATCTCATTCATAATGCGCATCACTATTTTTAAGAGTGTAGCACATACAATGAATACACAATTGAACAATACACAAATATGGACCACGTTAGAAAAAAATAATTTAAATCGACGATGGGCATTCAGTATAATGCATTTTCTGCGTTGGAGGCCATCTGACGTTCAAGATTTGTCGACCCCTGACCTGTGGTTTTTTAAACTGCCAATATGACTGCCTCAGAATAATAAAAAAAATTTTCTTTTGATTTGATTTTTTTTTTTAAATTGTAAAAAAAAAATGGGCGAAGATAACCGTAAAAAAAAAAAAACAATTGTTTTTTTTTTTTTTATAACTTTAAAAACAAGTTGTTGTTTTTTTCCTTGAATGCAAAATAAAGTGTTATTTAAAACAGTTTTTAGAAAGAAATGCATATTGCAACTTTACATAATAACACACAATTAATAAAAAGTATCTTCCATCTATCTACTTGTCCACTTTTCGAAGGGTTCCGAAGTTAACACTATTTTAATATGCATTGCAGATAGTGCAAACAACGTTGTTATTGATTTGTTCAGGCTATTCACCTAGACTTGAAAATGAAATTAAAACTCATGTAAAAAATATAAATGATAATTTACAAAACTAACTTTAAAACAAGCAAACAAACAGGGCCTACATACAAACAAATAGGGCCTACATACAAACAAACAGGCCCTACTAACAAACAAACAGGCCCTACTAACAAACAAACAGGGCCTACATACAAACAAACAGGGCCTACATACAAACAAACAGGGCCTACATACAAACAAACAGGGCCTACATACAAACAAACAGGGCCTACATACAAACAAAAAACAGGGCCTGCATACAAACATACAGGGCCTACATACAAACAAACAGGGCCTACATACAAACAAACAGGGCCTACATACAAACAAATAGGGCCTACATACAAACAAACAGGCCCTACTAACAAACAAACAGGCCCTACTAACAAACAAACTGGGCCTACATAAAAACAAACAGGGCCTGCATACAAACATACAGGGCCTACATACAAACAAACAGGGCCTACATACAAACAAACAGGGTCTACATGCAAACAAGCGAACGAACAGGGCCTACATTCCAGCAAACAAACAGGGCGGCTTACAACAAGCGCTAAGTATCAAATATATCAATATACCATAGCTTTCTCGGGTGGATAGAAATACATATTGGTCTCTGTTATGTCATGAGACTATTTTTTTATATCCTTATATGTTGTCTTATTTTTCAATTGCGTAGTTTGTGGTTTCCCCCCCCCCTCCACCATGTCCATATTATGCCATAGATGACCTGGTTTTCATGGCATCCGAACCCGTAATCTTCACATCAATGATAGGACTTGCAGCCCAAATAATGCAGACTCACTCATCACAGCCACAACCATTTTTATCAGTAAATAAATATATATATATATTTTTTTTTTGCGAAAGGAATTATCAGATTCAAAAGAGGTATGAGCTATCACCATGTTTTCAGTTTTACTTCTGGCTCTCGGATACAATGTTAACAGTTCTTTCATTTAGTGACGCCTTTTAGTCCCAGTGCAACTTCGATCGATGAATGACTGACCAGTGCAAATGGCGGCTTAATGAGGATTTAAATGACTAATGGCTGGCTCTTTTAAACGTTCATTAAGGCTAATGTAGCTACATCTACAATGATTACCAGAATGTTTCTAAAATTATCCATTCTTTTTTTTATACGTATCCGGCTTACTGTCTCTTACTCTCGATATCTTTTTCTTTTACTGTTAGTCTATCTATCTATCTATCTATCTATCTATCTATCTATCTATCTATCTATTCGTCCATCCACCCGGGCATCTCACGAATATTTCTGGCCCGTTTGCTAACTAAATCTTGATATTTTATTATTTTGGTCAGTTTTCTTGTAGTGGCCTAACCACACATGATTACCTTCAGAGGCGGATTTAAGGGCGTAAGCACCGGACGCGGGTTCAGGGCCTTTAAATAATTAGGGGCCCCACAGAGCCCAAAAATTTAAACCCTTAGATGTGTCTCTATTTCTAAAGAGCCCAACATTTTCTTATGCGCCCACGACCTCAGCTGACATAAAATCCGCCCCTGGTTACCATGGAGACAGAGGGGTGTGGGTCTCATTAATGGTGTTGAGTCGTAGAAAGGTCTGGAAGATATATTGTTGACATCATTTTTTATTATTAGTGATGGGCGTGGTAACAATAGGAATCGGGAATCGGCTATATCGGAACTTTCATGAGTATCGCAACCGGCTTGTGAATCGGATCAACCTAGCATTCGTAAACCAATTCTTTGTAAATTGAATGCTCCATTTTCTATACAACTCTTATTATCTATTAGCTCAATGTAATAGGAACTGGTCTATATAATGCAGGGTTGGGCAAACTTTTTCTACATAGGGCTACATTGAAAACCTGATTGTTATTGGCGGGCCGCATATATATTTTGTCTACTTCAATTACAGTTTACAACCTATGAAAATATGAATTAAAGATAATAAATTTTGTCATTTAATTTCACATTCACGCTTTATTACACATGCGCATTACATTTTAAAATACGAACATATACATGCATACGGGCCGCACAATATACTAAGACGGGCCGCATGCGACCCGCGGGCCATTGTTTGCCCACCCCTGATATAATGGAATCGAAAGCTTAGAGAAATATCGTAAATGGTATAGGAATCGGTAAAAAAAAAATGTTGGATAGTCGTTCCATCCCCGAATCGACTCACCTAAAACTGGCGGAAGTGAAATCAGACACGCCCATAGCCACACCAGGACTAGATGACATTTAGTACGTGTGTCTGTCAAAACGACCTTGGAGATATAGTGGTGGCAGATGTGGAGGTAGCGGTTCAGACTGATGCTCACCTGAAAATTAATATTTATAGAACATGTCAATGTTAGTCATTTTTAAGGGCTTTCTAATGGAGAAATGCTTAAGATCTATGGTTAGCAGCTTTTGGGAATCAGTACAGATGTGGACTTATAATCACCGTAAGGGAAAAAGTCGCTAACGCTTTGATTTTGTTTAGAAATTGAAAAAGAAAAATGAATCTACCTTGTATCTAACACCTGGTATATTATTTTTTTTGCTTTTTTTTATAGATTATATCGAGTGCAGACTTTTAATAATATTAATATTTGATAACTCAGTCGTAATATTTATGTCGCTATGTAATATGACGTCGTTCACTGTAAAATGGCGAATTTTATTTTTTTTATTAAACACAGAACGAATCGATGACTAAGACTGAATAAAAAAAAGTAAAAGATAATGTAACTTTTTTATTGTAAAACTTACAATTGATTTGTTAGTTGCTGTTGTCGGTTTTCCCATTGTTTACTTGACGTTAAGTTTTTTGCAAGCAACTTTTTGAAACAAATTTAATTGAATACACTGATTTGTCTTCCAATTTTTATTTCTACTTTAAAATTGTAATTAAAATTTGAACATTAGCTGCACAATTGTTGTTGTTTTTTTTTGTGTGTGTTAATCTGCATTTAATTTTTAGATAACTGATTTGATTAACGGCTGGAGATTATCAAACTCAATTATAGTTTTTAAAGGAAGAAAAAAAAATAAAAAGTATTGTTTACTGGAGGCTCTTAAAAAATATAATGTCCCTCGCGTCTTGGTCTTTTAAGACAACAATATTTATTTTGTTTTAAAATTTGACTTATCAAAAAAAATTTAATTAGCAAATGGCAGCATAAAGTGCTTGGTAATGTAAATAAAGACAAAGGCCGTACAGTATATTTACTCAGTATGATGCAAATCTTCAAAATGCCGCCCACTATATGTTGTTGTTTTTTTTCTTCTTCAAAATAACACAAGACTTTGCTTCTAATACCGACCTTCTTGTGGTACCAGCTGATGCGGTCACCACTCTGCATCAAAGCACGACACCGTCCTATATAAATATATGTGATTCAGAAATAGAGGGCAGAGAGAGACAGACAGACAGACAGATAGACAGACAGACACGCAGATAGATTAATAGATAGATAGATAGATAGACAGACAGACAGACAGACAGACAGATAGATAGATAGATAGATAGATAGATAGATAGATAGATAGATAGATAGATAGATAGATAGATAGATAGATAGATAGATAGATAGATAGATAGATAGATAGATAGATAGATAGATAGATAGATAGATAGATAGATAGATAGATAGATAGATAGATAGATAGATAGATAGATAGATAGATAGATAGATAGATAGATAGATAGATAGATAGATAGATAGATAGATGCATCCTATCTGTAGATGAATGATTTTATGTTTCCTTGTGTACTCTGTTTCTTTGGTCTAGCATGTTTGATGAAATCTATTGACTACTCACCAGTGTCCAGAGACTGGACATGTAGCACACCACCACGACATAGCCGTTGACGATACAATTGGTCATATTGACTACTGGATGATACCTTGGGAGGAGAAAAAAAAACAAAAGTCTGGTTGGTGAGTGCTATTGAGGCGATGGGGGCGTCCCATAAGAACAAAAAAGTCACTACCGTAACTATGAATGGGCAGAGGGACAGGCCCGTAGCGTGCGGGGGGTGGGGCAGGGGGCCGGGCCCCCTGCATTTTGTCTGGCCCCCTCTGCTTATTTGTTCTACTTAGTAAAATTTATTACCTGCCCCCCCCCCTTCTCGCTATTGCCTGGCCCCTGCTGTAGAATTTTCACGCTACGGGGCTGCAGAGGGGGGAGATTCTCGCCGCGGGCACTACTAACGCTAGTTAACGCTATTGATCACGTAAGTCAATAACTGAGAGTCTATGTAATTTGTGTACTGTTTAACTTTACCGTAAGTTTCATCACAACGTACAGAAAAATAAACAAATCAGATGAGTGTTTAAATTTTTTTTAAAATTTGTTTTGTTTTCTTTTGTGCGTAATTTGCTTTATTGGGCGTCGCCGTGTACTCGTTCAACTTTTACATTTTAGAAAATATAGGTCAATGAAAATTTTGCTGCAGATATATGTCTCAAGATATATTTACGTTAGTTACAATCAGTGTTTACGCTTCAGGTTTGTTAGTAAGTTATTTGTTATCCTTTCAAGCGTTTACTAAATTACTCCAACTTTTTTTTATGTGAATGTGCACACGATGTCACTAAAACTGTTCTAGCAGTCTCTGTGAGTGATACAGTGGCGGCGATGGTGCGCCGAATACCTTCCTGCAAGTTATGGGCTCAAACCGTCCCAGCCCCCCCCCCCCCCACGATAGCAGATACTTTTGTGTTTACGTTTTATTTAAGGTATGGGAGTGGGTGGGTGACCCAAAGAATACTTACCATATGCCCCCGCCTGAACCCTGCTTAAGGCCACTTATGGTTCGCATCAACAACGGTAACTACCTATGCCCCTCCCCGGCCCACGGTGCCTCCGTGTCAAAAGGCTACAAAAAAAAAATAATGCACAATAGTCATAAAACAGTTGTTTTTTTTTTACCCTCGCTGTTTTTTTAAAAAAAGTTCCAGCTTTCACACACATAGACTCGTACGATGCTCATTGAATATTTGTACATATATTATTTACTAAATGAATTGTTATAATCATTTCATTTTCTCACATTAAATGAAAAATGTCGCCCACAACAATGTACGTAACTCGAAATTCTAAATGGAGTGTTCCCATAACTATCTAATATTCTTGTGCTGTACAAATTGATCCTAAAACACAAGCACTCTTGACTGAGAAACCAAGATACTTATTTCGTCATATGTAAAGACGTAAAAGTTACTTCCCGCATTTATCTCCCTTACACTCAAGTAAAACGTATTATTACGCGATTCATTACCCCCCCCCCCCCCATCCCCAGACATTATCTCATCTTTTGTTGTTTTACCTTTGCTGATGGTGTGTGAGTGGGGGGGGGGTGGGGGTGTTGGGCAAACTAAATACAGTCGATTCCGCTTAATTGGGACACATCGAGACCGAGGCTTTTTGTCCCAATTAAGCGGCTGTCCCAATAAAAAATACAAATTTACTACATGTATTGGCTTCTTGGTTTGGTTCCTTTGAGATTTGTCCCAAATAAGCGGCTGTCCCAACTAAGCGGTTGTCCCAACTAAGGGGTGTCCCAATTAAGCGGAATCCACTGTATTTAAATAAGTTTATGACGCTTTTGATTGTTTATTTTTTTGTTCCATACGACGAAGCCCCAAAATTGTAAGACATCATTCTTTATGTGTCTGCAAGTCAGTGTATTTTGAATGTTGAATGTTCGATTTCCATAATATCCTAAAATAGTGTCATTGTCTGACCCCAGTTGGAAATAAGTGCTTTTTTTTTAAAGGCTTTCTTGATTTCTGTTACTTGGTTAAGAGCTGCCAATCTGGATTTTTTTTTAATTTCATATTTACATATTTTTTTTCAGAGATCTCTAGACAAAGTGATGGGTTCGATCCTCGGTGAGAATCAGGTGTTTTTTGCCAGGTCCTGATGAAAGTTGGTTGACGTCACTCAAGTCTACCCAGATTCAAATAGGTCACCTGACTTAATTTTAGGGATCTTAAGGCGGATGGAAGTTGTGCTAACCACACAATCCTTTATATCAGTGGTCCCCCCCCCCCAAACTTTTTCTCGCCACGGACCGGTCAGCGTTGGATAATTTCACCGCGGCCCACTAGAAGGTGGGGTGAGGGGTGGAAGTTGATTATTTCTCGTCCATAGAAAGTCGTACAATGACGAGAGAAATAAATAAAAAGGAAATAATTTAATGATTCTTGGGAGACCCAGTAGCATTCGTTCCAAGAACCGTTACGCGGCCCCCGGGGGGGGGGCACTGCTTTATATGACGTAGCTACAGACGAATATGATTCTGCACTTCATCTGTCCCGGTGGCTAAGGAAACTTTACTTTTATAAATAGTAATTTACTTATCGAATTATAGAAGTAGATTTTTTACCATTAATTTATAAGATTTAATTATGTTATGGTACAAAATAATTTTCATATATTTTCTTGATTATTCTTCACGAAAATAGTTGGCAGTCTTGGCTGGAATTTTCTTAATCCCGTTATAGCGAAAAATGAAATATAATACTACAACTAGGTTTCTTTGTTCTTATACAGAGGCATGGGCGTATTCATGGGGGGGGGGGAAGGGGCATTTTGAAAAAATGTCATATAAGAGGGGGGCATATGCTCCCCCCCCCCTACATTAAAAAAAATGTCATAAAGTTGTTATTTGCCCCCCCCCCCCGGAAAATTTTTGCCCCCCCCCCTGGAAAAATTCCTAGCGACGCCCATGTACAGAGGGTTGAATTTTGTACATTATTACAACAAACAATACTGTAGTTTTGTTAACGTTTATTAGATCTTACTCCTTAATTTTGTTTTCCAATAGTCTATTTTTATTCACAAGTATTCACAACATTTCATTATAACAGATATTGTGCCATTTCAATGAGTGTTATGTAAGTCTAGCTACTAGACCCGTGGAGCTATTTTGTTTTGTAATAGCGTCTGGTTAATGTTTTTGTCCTCTCTCTCTCTTACTTTCTAATTAAACAATTTCCCTTGGCATCGATACCGTGTCATTGATATACCTAGTAGAGCTCACGTTTAATTCTTGTCTCGGCTTGTGCGATACCGGCTGGGATGATTACAATTGTCAACATTATTTAATACTCTTAACCAGTGGTTCTTTCAAGTCTAAACAGTATCGAGGCCCAGAATTTCATGTGGTTCCAATAGGGCCGTTTGAAGATCATTGTAGGCCCTAGGACACTTTTCATTTTTTTATATTTTTCAAGAATGCACCCCGGGCCTGGCAGGGGCCCAGCAATTTACATGTTCTAATAGATAGTAATAGTTGTTATTGTAACAAAATTAAAAGAGGGGCCTCGCAAGCATCCGTTAAATTGGGCCCCGTAATTCGTAAGGCCGGTCCTGTTTCACTAGATCGTATCAGACATGCTAAGTTCACAATGAACGGTTGAGAATTTTCACATCTTATAACATATTGTACACATTTTAAAATTTAATTTGTTCATTTTTCAAAATTGTAGTGGCTAAAAATAGTTCCAAGGGAGTTAATTTATTTATACTATTATATATTTGTTTATATATTAAAATTTATACCAAATGCGCCATATTTATATTCTAGATACCATCAATTTATTTCATTGATCGAAAAATTAAATAATTCGCCAGGCACTACTTTACTAGCTATGAGAACCCTTAGGTCGAACAGCTTAATAAACAAATCGCATTGTTTATCTTTCATGATTAACAGGTTTGCACTGACTCCGCTGTTAATTCATTTCAGTTACTTCACCGAATTAGTTTTTAATATATTAAACAAGAGCGCACCCGCACTTATTCGAAAGCTAAATGAACTCGCATTGTTGAGTTTTCTATGCAGTGATGACGTAGTAATTCCGGTGTTCTATCATGCGCTTCACATTCGTTGTTTATCGTATGCTTCTTTTTCTTACAAAATTTTAAAAAAGTAACGAAAGTGCTTTTAAATAACCATGTCTGATGGATACAAGAGGAGGAAACACGAGAGTGGATTTGAGAAGTGGAAGAAAAAGGAGTAGAAAGAAATTATGAGTAGAGACACTGACACTGGTAAAACTACTAATACTATTGATAATGACATTTCATTTACTTCTTCGGCCACAATGTACACAAACAAACCCGCAATACCAGAAATAATGTTGCCGGACTGGGCTGAAAAAAAGTGCAACAACCGAAACAAGTGTTACACAGGAAAAGGTATCTGCAAATTATGTTATGGGTCAAGCTGAAACTGATGTGTTTGATTTGACTACAGACTCAGACTGTATATTAGGGTCAGTAGGAGATGCCGGTTTGAAGCATGAACTGATCCAGCTGATTGGGAGATAACTGCACATCTAAGAAGCTATTATGCTGAACATCTTCATCTTCATCTGAGTCAGATTTTACATTAAAGGGTAGACAATTTGGTGACAAGGTCACGCGAGACTGGCTCTTCCCTATTCTCATTCAACGGGTAAAGTGTTTTATTATGTGTGCAAGCTGTTTGACTATAACACCGGTTTTGCAAATCAGTTTATCGATGGTTTTGAAGTCTGGAAAAACGCCATCGCAAGGATTACATCACATGAGAAGTCGAAAGATCACATTGCTGCTTTGTCAAGGATGTTAGAATGTCAACAGGCATCTAGAATTGACGAAAAACTGCAAAAGGAGACGCAAAAAATTTTGCAAACACTGGACTGATGTTCTCAAGAGAATAGTTTCTGTGATAACATTTCTTGTTGATAGAGAGTTGACTTTTCGCGGTGACAGCCATTTACATAACAAACGCGACTATCCTCCCTGGCATTACTTTAAATTGAAAAGGATTTGATGAGGGAAATGACGTTTGAGGACGTCATGTGACTTTGCTAAGACAAAGAGCCGAAAAGTTAACATACTGTAATTTACATATCTACATCACTGCAGCTTGACTTGCTTAGGTGCTCATCTCACACGGTTATATATAGTTACTTTAATGCAAACATTATTAAATTTTACTGGCATTCTGTACTTGTTTTCACTTTATGTTCTGGCTTTCGCAGGCCCTTGAAAAGTCCGTAAGCCCTAGGCACAGTGCATACTGTGCCTAATTGATAAATCGGCCCTGCGTTCCTCCAGTACTTTTGCATGTCCCGACAACTCCCACTTTTTTTTTGCTCCCACGATGCGCTCCCCTTACTTCTTATTTGACCAATACATGTACATCATTGTGTGGTTCCTGGGAAAATTTGAATTTCGAAATAAAAGATCGTGAATCTATTTATGTATAATTTCAACTCTATTTCTCCACATGTAATATATTACTAAAAAAAAATAATCTTCCACGTAAAGGGGAAAGTAAATATGCTATAAATATCGCTTTTATTATCTTTCAAATTGGGTCACTAAGCAAAAAAAAAAAACCACTGAAATACAAAGTTGCCTCGATGAAAGAAAACTTTGAATAACCAGGCATTTATAAACTTTACTATTTCAGTACGACCGTACTAGTTTTTTTTTAAATTTTTAGACAGAGCCGTATATTTCTTAAGGCAAGTGGGACGGATGGCCGAGCGGTGTAGATACTCTCCTGTCGACCTTGAGAATCCTGGGTTCGATCCTCGGTGAGAACCATGGGAATTTTCCCCTGGTGAAATGTGTTTCAAAGTCGTCCCACAAGTCCACCCAGCTTTAAATTGGTATCTGACTTAAGTTGGGGGAATTAAAGGCGGCTGGGCGTTGTGCTAACCACACAATCCCTTCATATGCCTAGGTTACAGATGCAGATGAATTCTAGGCTACATCTGCCCCGATGGCCCGCTAGGGCTAAAGAAACTTTACTTGCAGTGAGCAAGCGCCCCCGCCCCATGTACCAAATGGTTACCTTTCAGTATTAATCTCTATTAAATCTGGTGTTAACAGGGCCCCCAAATTCCATGAAAGTCTCTGCTTAGGGACCTCAAAGGCATTTGGAATGCTCTGTTCTTTAACAATAGAAGTTCCAAATAGGACTATTATCGTTTCTCAACTAACAACGGCTAAACTACACCAACCATTTACAGATTACAGCACCACTTGTTCTTTAATTATCGTGCAACTGTTAATCCTACTTTGATCCTGCACCACTGTTTGGGGAAACTTATGGGAGGTGTTCTTTCCCCCGGGGCCGTCGGAACCCACGGGCCTGCCCGGGGCAATTGCTAATCATTAAAAATTAATTCTTTTGTGTGGCTTTCTGATGAGCAGAAGCAGAGCCGTGGCAAGCCATTGTGGCGCCCTGTGCATGTTACATTTTTGGCGCCCTTCTCCGAATTTAAAAAGTGGGGGGATTAAAATTACCAACATGCTTTCGGCGCCCCTTTCTAGTTCGACGCCCTGTGCGGCCAAACAACCCGCAGTACCCCTTCCTACGCCACTGCTGAGTAGCCCCACGATTCACTGATTAAACCCGTGGGGTCATAATACTGCAAAGTCGGCCCTGACTTCATATGCCCATCTCCACTAAATGGCATGCACCTGTGTATAAATCACGTAATTCTTGGTTTTTTTTCTCTAGCATACCCTCTCTCATAGTTATTTTCTCGGTTAACCCTCAATTTATCCAAATTTACTCAAAATAAAAAACACAGAATTACCCCCCCTCCATCATCCTCCTTTTATTGTACCATTATTCAGTGTAACTGTTCTGCTTTCACCATTTTCTATTTTGAGATTCAGTCTTACCTCTTTTGTCCGACTCCGACTCCTGTTTATCCACCTTAATGATGTTTTTTATTTGCCCAGGATTTAGGTTCATGATATTTTGTTTTCAATTTACCCCAGTCGTGTTGCCGTTATATTTGAAAATAAACCACCCTCGTTAGTGGAGGTCATTGACCCCGGTGGTGGAACTAATTTTGTCCTGGTATTAACAATCAGCTGATTGTGTGCGTCGGTACAGTCTTAACTGCGGAATGAAACGCGCGATGGTGTAGCCTGAAATTACGTGCAGTGGCGTAGCGAGGGGTGGGTAAAAAGGGGGGGGGGTGGGCATCAAGCCCCGGGCGCTACTCACAAAGGGGGGCCAAATGGTATATTTTACATACAATATTATATGGTTTTTTTGAATGGGTGGAGGGGCGCTAAAAAAGGTATTGTGCCCCGGGTGCGAGTTAAGCTCGCTACGCCATTGATTACGTGTCATATAGAATTGGTCCAACGGTAGTTACTGTAAACATTTTGTTTTATTATGTTTAGGTCGCAAAGTTAACCGACGAAAAATACATGGGCATTTGGTGTATTATGTGCCCCTGTGGAGAGGTGAAATACCCGCTGGCCATCTCCCTCACCTCAATGGGCCATTTTTTTTAAAAATATCGTTGTTCCCAGGGCTGCAAATTACCTCATTTCGGGCCCTTTAGAAGTCTTTACTGATCATTCGCAAAGTCATTTTATAGGAGATCACTGTCCTAGACTTGGAGTTATATGGGGCCCATGTTATGTGCACAGTTTATACCCGCCGTGCTGCGGCCCGGATCGTATCACTCAATATGATGTGGATGACTTGAAACTGAAATGTTTTGGAAACTTTAATAAAGGTAAATAATCCAGTGGCATAACCCGGAGAGGGCAGTTAGCCCCCCTTGTATGAATTATACGTTGATTCCAGCTAATGACATTTCCACCACTTTATTGCTTTTTTAAACACGGGGAATAGGGTGGAATTTCGAGAGTCAACCCCGGAACCACTAAAGTTATTTATGCCAGTGTCACAATTATCTTCTCCGTTATTTTGATTTTGAAGATACCTGGCCTGGTGTGAATAATTTAACACCTGTCGAAAATCAAAATTATTATTATGGGTGCAAAATTTTGCATTGAAAATCACAACTATCATGGTGCTCAATCAAGTATAAATTTAAGCAACGTGTAATCACAATGAATTTCAAATTCGTGAATTGATTTCAAATCCGTGGAATTTTCAGCACATTAAATAATTATAAATAATTATAATACGGACCTAACCCATGAACAAGATTGTGTATGTCTATGTGTAATAATTATACTTGGCTGTAAAAATTATATTTGGCCTAGAAATTTAGTTAGCATAATTGACTGGCCACTTTAAGGAAGTTGGATTTTTGGGCAGCACGTCTCGCTAAATTTGAAATAGTTTTCACAAAAAAATATATCCTTTTGCTGAACATGTTTGATTTAGGTAAACATTCGTTCACCCGCTATAGACCAGCCATAGGCAAACAACAGTCCGCGGGCCAGCCGCCCATTTTTAGCTCGCGCCCGGGGCATAATAACTTTTAAATACCTTTTTAACCCCCTCCCCCCCGCATTCGAAAACCATATAATGTTATATGTAAAATTTACCATTTGGAGCCTCTTTGTGAGTAGCGCCCGGGGCATGATTCCCCCCCCCATCCTTGCCCACCCCTCGATACGCCTCTGTCTAGACGTGCATGCTATGACGTTTAAATTTAATGTATAGTAGTGGTTCATGTCAAACCACTCCATCCATCATCTACTCTTGTTCGGGCCCGCCTGTCAGATTTACGAACCCAGTGTGGCCTGGGAGTCAAAAGGTTTGCCCACCCATTTGCTAGCCATTGCTGGGCGAAGAAGACAAAAATAAACTATTTTATTGTTTTTGTTGAACTTTTTTAAAATAAAAATAAAAAAAAAACTTGTTTATGAATGATTAAATAAAACTATCACTGTTGCTGCTTAAACTGAAAACGCTGTTAGAGTCTTTTAATCTTCTGATGCAATCTTTTAGATGGCTACGGTGGAAAAAAAATTGATCTCATTTCGAAAATTCAAGATCAAATAGATCAAAACAAGAAAAAAAAAAAATATATATATATATATACAGAAAACCCACAAACCTATGGGTTCCGAATATAACACTAACTTCAGATATGTGACAATTTTAAAAAATGTAAATTTACATTAAATGAGAAAAACGAAACAAAATATTCAATGGCTTAATTAAACAGTTTTCCATCTTTGAATGTATGTGTGCTAACATAGTTAGTTATCTACAAGTGAAATCAAATAGGTGTAATAGGAAATGTGTGTTTAATGAGCCTTGCCTTATCCGGCTTTGGCATTATCCGTTATGTCATAATCAGGCACGCCGAGAGAGGGGGGCAGGGGTCATTGCTTATTAAGGGGCCCGCAATGATGTCCTGCCCTGTGGCACGTGTTGGCTCTCGACGCAACTGGTCATAATGCCTCATTTATCCGTCTAGTATAGAGTTTAGACCAGGGGTCGGCAACCTACGGCTCGCGAGCCGCATGCGGCTCTTTCGATGTCAAGTTGCGGCTCTTTCGATGTCAAATTGCGGCCTTCCAGTTCCATGTGGAAATAATAATAATTATATTATTTTATATGCCTAATCTTAATAAAATACATAAATATTGAAACAACATTTTTAGTGGCTCTTTAAAAAACTGAGAAAATTGTAAATTATAACATTTGGCTCTTCCGTCTCAAAAGGTTGCCGATCCCTGGTCTAGACCAAAGGGGGTAGGCAAACTTTTTAAGTCGCGGGCCACATTGGGTTCGCAAATTTGACCATCGAGCCGGACCCAAGAGCAGACGCATGGAGTGTTGATATGAACTAGGGCTGTACCGGAATCCGATTCCGGTTCCTGTTAAGCCGGATTCCGGCAGTTTTAACAAATCCGGTTCCGATTCCGGTTCCGGTTAAAATGTGCCGGATTTAAGCCGGATTTCTTCGTTGTTTGAAATTTTTAAGAAATTTTTTTAGCGCAACATATTTCAAAAATATTTTGCGCTACAGAATTAAATTTAAACAATAACTTCCTTTGCTTTTTTAAAACTACGTCGATCGCTATTAGTTCTATATGTTAGTAAAATATATTAAAAAGGAAGATTTGAATCGTATTTAGTCTAGTAATACGACACCTAGTCTTCCGCTAGTTTGATTCCGTGTTTTCCATAAACTATATTAAGCTTTCAAAGTTTAAGTTCTTTCAACAGCAGACAACGATCTATTTTGGGTGTTTACAGTTTAAAAATAGTTCAATAATTTATTTTTCTGCAAATTTTTTAAATTAGGAGATTTTGTCACGATTTGGATAAAATTCCTCCCATATTTAGATAAATAACTTGAAGATACATTTTAAATTGAACATTAAAGTGATATTGATTTAGATTTGACATGCATTTTAAATTGCGTTTTATGGGAAATAGTCAGATAATGATTTAAAGGAAAGTATGAATGAAATAACAAGATTTGGTGACGTCACTATGGAAAACTAAAGAAAGATGAACTATCGGGTGGTGCCACAGTATATATATATATATATATATATATATATATATATATTGGAATTTATTTATTAATAAACATGTTTATTATACTTTCTAAGATATGTTACCCGTTTCTATGTTTGATTCTAATTGAAATCAAGTTAAATTAGGTACAGCTTTATTAAAATAAAATTTTAAAACAAAGAACCTATTATTTTAACAGAGTTATCTTTCTTAACTCATGATTGGGGAAGGGGTTTTATCACATTCTTCAAGATCTAAATGGTTAATACTGTTTTTTGCTATCTAGAACTTAAAAACTAAATTTTTATTCTTTCTATTTTTCATTCTTAAATCTTTTTTATGTTAGGCGAGAACTTACTACTTCGTTCGAAGAGTTACTATTGAATTCGGTAAATCCGGTTCCTGTTCCGATTCCGGCAGGATTCAAATATTAAATCCGATTCCGGTTCCGAATCCTGCAGGATCCAAAAATTGCAATCCGGTACAGCCCTAATATGAACTAATAGGTATTAAATGTAAACGTCATTAGAATAAAATGCTGATGGTGTGCTTCACTCTCAAATGAGTGGCTGTGCGTGGGCAGGATTCAACTGTCCGGCGGGCCGTAAATTGTTCCGCGGGTCGTTAGTGGCTCACGGGCCATAGCCTGCCCATGGTTGGTCTAGACAATCTAATAACATACCCATGAAAAATAAAAAAAAAAAACGAAACCCTTTTAGAAACGTTTTTTTTTTAACAAAATGTGTAAAAATGTAAACATGTAAAGCACAATGACCTACCCGATGCCGATGTCCAGAAGAAAAAAGGTAGCGAAGTAACTTTCAATGATGAGGTCAGCCACGGCCAGATTCCCGATGAACAGGTTATGCACCGACCGCAGGCTCTTGCAGGTGAACAGGGTGACTATGATGACGATGTTCCCGAAAACGCCGTTGGCCACAAGCAGCCAGCCTACGACCAGAAACGCATCCCGGTGCAGCTTCGGTAGGAATTCTCCCTGGAACAATCTGGAAGTTTGGGTTTCATTGTCCAGCATCTTAAGATATGCCAATTTTAAACAACTTGGTGACCAGGTTTTTTTTTTGTTATTCGCTGTTACATGAGATAAGAGCACATCGCTTTTTGTGCCATTTTGGATTTCGTTATCTTCGATTGTCCTGTAGAGAAGGAATACTTTGGCTGCAACTGATAAAAATTCTGCGTTATAGGAAGGAAGCTGCCTTATTCACTCATTGATACTAACTTTAAAAAAAAATCATTTTTATTTAAAGATGATAAATTTTAATATTAAATATTTGATTGATTAAATGTTCATTTTTCCCGACTTTTGTTCGTCTTAAAATTTATAATGTATGGGAAGGGGTAAGTGTAAATTTTCTTAGAGTAAAATAAAAAAATTCCCTAAATTATAATTGTGTTTTCTATAAATCATTTTTTTTTAACATTTAGTAAGCAAGTTAATTTTTGATACGAGTGAGTCAACGAAAAAATTCACTTTTCAAGATACTACTTTTTAATCATCTTAATGATATAGGGCCTACTCACGTCAATAGAATAATTATAATTAAAAGCCAAAAGAAGTAATTCCTTCAAAATGTGTAGCTAAGTGGTGGGGTATGGAGACTGTATTGAATAAAACACTGTACTAGCTCCACGCGTATTTGAGAGTAAATAGACAACTTTCTGTTGTTTAATATTATCTATCAGTAGTTACGTACTGGTATTGTGCGTACCTAATGTATAACTTACGATAGAAAGATACACTTTTTTCCGTTTTTTTTTCTTTCTACTGAATTTTTCATTTTTAAGATGCAATTTGGTATCTCCAACGCTGGTCATAAATGCAGTTCATTTGTATTAGCTAAATAAAGAGGTTCTCAAACCCTCGCCCCCCCCACCCCATGTTAATCTCCTTATATTCATATAAAACAAAAAAATATAGGTCGGTGTTAAAAATTATCGCTTGAAAAAAATTCCAGGCTCTGATTTTATAAATATTCTAGAGTACATAAATGATATGATAAGATATACATTTAAATCAGAGTATCGTTTAACAAAACTGAGACCAAAAAAAATGGTTATAGAATATCAAAAAATATTTATATATATATATATATATATATATATATATATATATATATATATAATAACACGAAAGTACATTCAGTAAAAAAAAATGTGTTTTTTTTTGGCGGGATAGGAGGGGGTAGGGGCGGGGATCGGTTTAAAGGTGGAAGGAGAGATATCACTGAGCCTCATTCTGACTGCGCAACTCTGGTCCAGATTATATTATTGGTCAAGATGTGGCCCACCTTTTACCTCGATCGATCTCTAAATTTAGCCATGTAACATTATTTATTTACTTTGTGTGCTGAAGACTCTTGTTCAAATCTAATTGACAACACAAAAAAAAAAAAAATACAAAAAATTCAGAAGTAAATTGATACAAATTGAGACAATGCTAAAATAATGTTTAAGCTTAAACTGAAAAAAAAAAAAATTAAAAAAATTGGAGAACAATCAATAACAGTGAGTGTCCAGGGAAACAAAACATAAAAATGCTCCGAAAAAAAAATAGCTTCAAATAGAGTGTGTTTAACAAATAGGTTGAATGACGTCATCTTTTTCTGTGTATAGGGTTTTAACAACAAAATAATAGAAGCAGATGGCTAAACTGGAATCGGAATATCTTGTACAAGGATTGTGGTTATATATATATATATATATATATATATATATATATATATATATATATATATATATATATATATATTCTTTTAAACGTTGGTTGTGTATACATTTCGGTAAATGGAAATTTGAGTTAAATTAGTTTTAGTCAACAGTATCCCTATTCACAGATCAATAAATAGGCTTTTTTTGCTGTTAGTACGCATTGACAGACAGACAGACAGGCAGAGAGATAAATGCAGTCATAATGTCATGCTCATCGGGGCAGCTACTTGAAAGGGAAAGGGAGGGGGCGCAACATGAGCCATTTTTATGTTTTTTGAGAGCCTGAGAAAAGGTACATTTTGGGCAAAGGTACATTTGGGCTCCCTGGGCAAAGGTACATTTGGGCTCCCTGGGCAAAGGTAGATTTGGGGGCTATAGACGAGGGCTCAGTTTGGGGCCGTAAGCATACATACATTTGAGAGCCTAATTAAAACGCTTTATAATAGGCCGCCCTTAATCAATCTTTAGACACTGGGACCCCTCCCCCTCTGACCAGCTGAGGACCTTTAACCCACGGTCGCTGACATGTGCTTCAGATTTCCCCTTCAGTGGGCGAGCAAAATAAAAGTCCCGAGAGGGCGCTTCTACCATTTCCATGGCCGAGGAAGGTTTGGGGGGGGGTTGATAAGGAAACGTGTAATTTGACTACCCTTAAGAACGCCTCTGGTCAGAACCGTAGGAGCCCCATGCTAAAAGTACATCTCACTTTTCTTTTTTTGGAAGGGGTTGTCTTAATAATCCCCCCCCCCACACACAGCACACTTGTAAGTTCGGAGGGAGGACATAATAAAGATGCTAATATAGCTCTCGTGTAAAGTGTATATATATCAGTGGAATCAGGGGCGGATCTAGACAACTTTGACGGGGGGGGGCGGAGCAAAACTTTGACCCGGGGGTGGGGGGGCCAAAACTGTTTTCATTGTTGAAACTTGGTCTTAGAACAAAAAAATATTTCGATAATTTAATGATGTCTTACCTAAACCTGCGGTAACGGGGGGGGGCATGGCCCCCTCCCCCCCCCCAAACCCCCAAATCCGCCCCCGAGTGGAATGAACATAAAATAATATGCTTAAGTTCACCATTGCTCTGCTCTATAATTTAACACACAAAAAAAATAATTAGAGTGTATCACATAGCCATGAATCTTGCGTAAAGTGTTAGATGGTGAATAGCCCCACACACACCCACAAAAATGCCCATAAAAGCTCCAGAGTTAGAGAGCTATTTAAGACACACGCTTCTTGTTTACTTTGTCGGTTGAAGGTGGATGTTGCCTAGGGATTAGCCCGCGGCTAGTGTTTTTTTTTTAACTTTTAGTGAAAACAACATTTAGAAGACCATAGAAGATCTATAAGAATCATTCTCTCTCTCTCTCTCTCTCTCTATATATATATATATATATATATATATATAAAATATATATATATATATTGTTACGACCCTCTCTTTGCGCACCGTACAGTCTACAGAGTGAACGCGATGGCGCAGTAGAGACAGTGACGTAGAAGCCGGCAAGAAGATGGCCGTGATATTGTTGTCGTTGTCAATGTTAAAAGAATAGTAAATCTTGGAACCCGGCCTGTGTTATGTTTTGATTTTATAAACAGAATTTTTAAGAGTTGTAACATTGGTGTCAGAGGCGGAACAGTCTTACAATGTTCGGTAAGAAATTAAACAAACTTTTAGTTAGAGAGTTAAAGGAAGAATTAGAAGAAAGGGACCTTCCAACTAACGGCAACAAACAACAACTGTTTCATAGACTTAATGAAGCTCTTATTGATGAGGGAATGGACCCGGAGAGCCACGTTTTTACCACGGAAATCGGGCAGTTAAGAAATGAAGTGAGAGAATTTCATTTAACATTAAGAGATCTGAAGGAAGATCTTAACACTAGAATCCAAGAAGTGGTCATCCATGAAGTGGTACCTGAGGATGTGGTCATCCAGGAAGTGGTACCTGAGGATGTGGTCATCCATGAAGTGGTACCTGAGGATGTGGTCATCCATGAAGTGGTACCTGAGGATGTGGTCATCCATGAAGTGGTACCTGAGGATGTGGTCATCCATGAAGTGGTACCTGAGGATGTGGTCACCCATGAAGTGGCACCTAAGGATGTGGTCATCCACGACGTGATACCTGATGATGTGGTCATCCAAAACGTAGCGCACGAGAAGGAACTAATCCAAGAAGAGCCGCTCAGCGATCTGAGCCCTGTGAGAATGATCGGTCTGCAGAATGTCTGAAATCTTGTTGCAACCGCTGCCCTGGTTACCTTGAATATCCAGACAACTTAACAGAGTCTGATAAAAACGACGTCAAGAACGATAAACCACAACTAAACAAAAGCCACGAATGCATGGAAATCCACAACAGTGGAGCTGATGCTAGTGCCAACGTTTGGCACTGCAACGGCAAGACCCCTACAGGTCTTAATTTCGTGCACAATCTGCTGCGCTTCGATAACAAGAAATATTTGGTGACCTGTGATGAGCCACCTGAGACGTTGGTGACATGTGATGAGCCACCTGAGACGTTAGTGACATGTGATGAGCCGCCTGAGACTTGGTGACATGTGATGAGCCACCTGATACGTTGGTGACGGGTAATGAGCCACCTGATACGTTGGTGACCTGTGATGAGCCACCTGAGACGTTGGTGACATGTGATGAGCCACCTGAGACGTTGGAGAATTGTGAAGAACCACCTGAGACGTTGGTGATCTACGATGAGCCACCTGAGACGTTGGTGACCTCTGATGAGCCACCTGAGACGTTGGTGACCTGTGATGAGCCACCTAAGGAGTTGGTGACCCATGAAGAGCCACCTGAGACACTGGTGAACCGATATGAGCCACCTGGGGGAGCAGAGACGAAAGGTAGAGAGGAGCGAGGAGACCCAGCAGAGTGCATCGGCGCAGAGGAGAACGAGGCAGGACAGAGATGAACCTGACCATTGACTTTAATCTGGTCAGTTCAGTATACATTCATCCTAGCTCTGTCAAACTCAAAACATTTCGTTACTGCTACAACGTGTGTTTCGTCATCGTCATGCTATTCTTCAACAGCAAGAGTTTGGTCTTGTTGGGCCTCATCGATGGAGGTCAGTATTCCGAACGCCTGCACCTGCGAGAAAACCTACCTGGTGAACAGCCAGATTTCTATGAGGACGAACACGATCCTCCCCGCCCCACCACGAGGATAATCAACCTCCACAGCCTGACAAAAGGCATGCTCCTAGCTAGCATCAACGGTCACGCTGAGAACAGAGCTCTGGTTCATGTGGACAGACTGTACAGATACTGTTGTGATTTAAGAGGGGGCAGTGTTACGACCCTCTCTTGCGCACCGTACAGTCTACAGAGTGAACGCGATGACGCAGTAGAGAAAGTGACGTAGAAGCAGGCAAGAAGATGGCCGTGATATTGTTGTCGTTGCCAATGTTAAAAGAATAGTAAACTCTTGGAACCCACGCCGGCCTGTGTTATGTTTTGATTTTATTAACAGAATTTTAAGAGTTGTATATATATATATATATATATATATATATATATATATATATATATATATATATATATATATATATATATATATATCGTCTCTCTTCTGTCTATTTCCCAGTCTCTCTACCTCCTTCTCTCGTCTCTGTATCTTTCTATATATCATTGTCCTTCCTACACATCACACGTATGCGTGGCCAACAAACAACAGAAAACCATCAAGTTATTTTCATTCTAATTGTTCATTATAACATCATACTACCCGTGTAACAAGGACTATAGCTCGAACCGAAATAAAAAAACTCGCATATTAAGTGACACCCCCAACCCCCCACAAACTATTAATTTAAATAAAAATTCATGTAAAAATTATTTTTTTTAAATTAATAAACGGTTCTTGATATGCTGATCATATTAAAAACTGCGACCAGTTCATTCTAGATGTGTCTTTACGAAAGAAAACAAACAAACAAACAGCTAGAATCAATGCATGGATTGTGTTTTTAAAAGTCCATCTCGTCCCGTGTTAATCATCGTAATGGATTTTTTAAAGGGTTCTGACAGGTAAATAAATGACTTGAGTAAACATGTTTTAGTTTTATTTTTTTTTTGTCAATCAGGACTTAGAGACTATTTTGTGTCTCATTATAGCACCAATCCACTCACTTCAGTCTCTATCTCACTCACCCACAAAAAAAAACATGTGCGCAATTCTCTCGCATACACCGATACGCACCGCTTGCATATACAAATACTCGTGCGTGCGCAAGCACATTAAATAAACATACACATACTGACAAATACACCGGGACTGCAGCCACGATTTTCGGAGGTCCTAACAATCTAAGACAAAGGAGGCCATCTGGCTCTGTTTCCCAACAAAATCGCAGCAAAATAAATTAATAAACGTAAATTTCGAAAGCGACGGGCCTCGGAGTTTTGGGAGCCCCAGACATGTGTTTGCCCCCCCTCCCTCTCGCGTGGGCCCTAAATACACATACAAATACATTTAAATATTAACAACTATGTAAGAATAACCCTAAATGCAATAGGATGATGACGCTTATTGTTTTCATAAAATATTTAGACGGGCTTTGAAAAATCAAATAACTTCTTTCATTTTAAAATATACGTTTTCGTCTTTCAAGGACATTAGAACTATATACATTGTATAAAAGCTTTTTTGAATATTTATTTTGTATAAATAGTTAAACAGTGTGAAAAGAAGAACTACAAATATTGTTTATATGGCTAAAAAATATTACAGTTGTATGCATTAATAAGACTTTAAAAAGTTTTCCCTTGTAAAAAGAGAATAGTGTCTAGTGTATACAGAGTCATCTAATGGATAGGGGAACTAGGCCGCAACCTAGGAACCCACAGCTTCAGACTGGATGGGTCTGGCTTGTACCTTTGCCTCAGGCACGTCCGGTGCAATGGAGCGCCTTCGAGTTCATTATTTGGCTATAAAATGAAAACAATAGGTGTGTGTATGTGTGTGTATGATCATCCTATTGTGTAGATCGTCAGGGGTTCAAGATTAGGGCCTAAACGTACTTTTATCTGAGGCTCATAAAACGGAAGAACGGCTCTGACCAATTGTATGATGAGGTTTTTGGTTTTCTACATTGAAGAAGACAGCGACCTGAGAGCGCGTCCCTGACCTTGTTTTAAACTTTTTTCAAGTACACAAACGTCCCATGTAAAAAAAAAAAATTAAGTAAATGTTTTATATTCGTATTCTTTGTTTTCGTTCAGATGAAAAACATTAACCTCTTTACCCTCAAGCCCATCATATCTAATGAACTAGTCATACATCCATTAAGTCATGGCGTGCTTGACTAAAGAATTTATTTTCGAATCCACCTGAAATCCACCCGTCATTAAGAAAACGATGAGTAGTGATTAGTGCCGCATTACAAGCTGATTGTCGACATTGGTAGAATTCGCTGGCTTTAATCTAAAAGGTTTTAGAGTTAAAACATAAAGTGTCTCTAGCTTCAGAGCCTCAAATAGGTAGTGAAGGCAATACGGGCAGCTGCCTCAGGCTACCAACTTTTAAAGTACAAGTTATGTCAAATCTGGTGAAATACAAATACTAAAGATTTAAAATCT
Organism: Bulinus truncatus; assembly: GCA_021962125.1. NCBI lineage: Eukaryota > Metazoa > Mollusca > Gastropoda > Planorbidae > Bulinus > Bulinus truncatus. The sequence goes on from JAGDYQ010000069.1 coordinate 2,288,924, forward strand.
GATACTATAAAAATCTATAAAATGAAAAGATATACGATACTAAACAAAATGAGGTTTACATGCTATCAATCAATACAAAGCCAAGATATAGGCCTACTCAACAAAACGTTTTTGGGAAAATAAATTACAAAGCATTCATGCAGATGTAACATTCTTAAGTCGACATCAGAACACAACTGGTTCTTTTGCTAGGGCTGGCCAAAAAAAAAATTCCGCTGACTTTATCACAGCAGAAGTTTATTCAAATGTTTCTGTAATATTTCATGCATTCAGTAGCCTAGACCTTTTTTATCATTCCATCAAAACCCAAGTTTTTTCCCCATTCGGATGCTGTTAATTTATATAGAACTATTCCAACCACTATTGATAAAGTTGTGTCATCAGACCACTGTTAAATCCCACCTTAACTAAGACATCAATGACCATTATGACCCGCGGACATCGTCACCTGGCGAGCCCATGCGCCACCAATGTACCATTCTAATATAAGTGAAACACTTTCGGTGATTCCCAAAATATAAAGTCGCGACCCGATGGCAAGTCGTGGTCTTATTTGATGTAGCTAGTCATTTTTATAGGCCTAATTATTAGACTGAGAAATATATGCGTATATAAATAAAAATATTTTGGTCTAAAATTCGCATCGTAAAATTCACTGCATTAAAATGAGTTATCCCCTTGGTGCCTTCACAGCCTTTGCACTATTGGCTATGGTGAAAATGAAAGAATAGCACTACTAACTTTTTTTTTTATTCTTACATGTTGATGCGCGAATAAAAATGTTTTTTAGAGGATCTCAATTTTTTAAAAACGTATGAGATTCCCCAGAAACAGATCGCTGCAATAAAAGTAATGTGGTACTTGAAGTGTACAGCATCAAAACCTTACGTCATCTCATGAGGGTATTTGTTAAATTGTTTATGCAGTCATTTGTAGCATTTATGATATATTATAAAGGTTTCGAATCATTTTAACTTACCTGCAGTTGTCAAGGAAAACAATGAACACATTTTGATAAGTCAGAAGTTTTCCTCCTTCCACTAGCTCTATAGAAACAACATTTAACAGACATTTTTCTATCCTTTTTTAAAAAAAAAACAACCAGATGTAGCCAATTAATATACCGAGAGTTAGCAAATTCCGGATTTAAGTAATTGTCAAATCATTTCCAGTGTATTGCAAAACTATTTAAAATGTCTGGGAATGTTTCCATTATTTTGAGAGACGAATAACGTACGAAAATAAAATAAATGAAAACAGTTATTACCCCCCTTTCCATTTGTTAATGATTGGAACTTTCCAGTTTGCTCCCCTGTCCGGGTGAGCGCGACTATTTCCCCTGACAGCTAGATGGGACTGGAGTTATATCTGTCACAGAGAAGAGAGAAGAACAATCGTGGCAGTTTGACTTTCCAGTCAATGACGTTGGAGAAATTCAGTCAATACACTTATTATCCAACAGATGATTTCGTGTAGTATGTCTAAGAAACAGTTACCCAGACTGGCCACCGTGTGGGCATTGGAGTTTTTGTTTATTTATTAAAAGAGAATGTAGGTATTTTATTTTTTTCTAGCTCACTGTACGAGCTCGTCCTCATAATCGTTACTCAGCACAACTATTATTTTTACGCTCATGAAACAGGAGAGGGCAAAAACAAACTTTCAGGGCTGATGAATTATAAATGAGAACCTACTGTTAATTTCAAAGCACTCCCTCATAATCAGAGCTGAAGTTAGCTTTTGTAGTGCCCTGTGCCAGTTTTATTTTATGACGCCCTCTTTCTAGTCTGAAAGGCGCAAAGCACCCCCCCCCTTTCCTAGTGATGCCTCATCTTCAGACGCAAAACCCTCGGCACCCTTCCTACACCACAGCTTGAATGTTGCTGATGGTCTTATATCAGCATGGTGGCAACAGAGAATTCAGTTGGTGCAGTGATTCTCAAAATGTGGGACAGGGAATGAACTTTAGGTTAGTCGCGACGAAATTTGTAAAGGTAAATTTTAATTGAATGAAAATGTATGTGTGTATGACTGCATCTTGATTCGTTTAAAAAAAACTAAATAAAATGCTTCGTAAAAATGTTTTTTTTTCAATGCTTAGTTTGACATGACAATGTTCAATAGCATCATGATGAAATGTATATGTATACATAGATGCTGATTGGATGATAAACTTTTACAGATTCCCTTAAAATTACTGATATATATATCTAAGCTTCCTACAGTTTCAAGTGCGACAAAATAATGATATTCATCCAAACTTCCAACTCCCATAACATACCTTTTACACAGAACACTCTTTATGAAGCGGTACTTGTGTCAGTACCGTTAGTGATGAAAGAGTTAAGAAAAGGGTAGGAACTAGAAGATTGAATCAAAGAGAATGGATTTCAAAACAAGAAATTACCAAAAAATTCTCAGATACCATTACTTACAAAAAATTCTATTCCTAACTCCAACATACTAAAAAATAAAATGTCAAGTCTAAGGTTTAAACCCCCCAATAAGTCAAGGCTAGAATCATTAAAAATACAACTGAGAAATTATTTAGCATATTTTATTTTTAAAAACGTCACAATTTTTTTTATAACTTTTATACAGATCTTCACTTAATGAAAGAAAGACTTCATCAATAAATAATACAATGAAGAAGCAAAACAAAAACACAGTACTTCTATCGTACAAATACACTCTGTTAGATTACTACCAGGTAACCATTCAATTTCTTTATAACGTGATATTTCAATCTGATACAAACATTCTTCACAAGATTCTTACATGCTCTTCACCAATTTTTGTCATAATGAACAAACAAGGCAAAACAATTTTGGATTTTCAGGTTTATAAGTTATCATCAGTTAAAAACTTTCTCTTGCGACTCGTGTTCATGTAAGGCCTGTGCACCCACTCTGTGTCTGCTGTGCTTAGTTTATCAACTGTGCCACGAACTATCTTGTATACTGGTTTGTGTAAGGAAAAAAAGACAAAGTCGGAAAAAAACTTTTTAAAGTGATGTCATATAAATATACTTATATTTCAGAATGTCATGAAAAAAGTTTTCTCATTGATGTAACAATTTAATAAACATTTGCAAGAGACTATTTTTAACAGATGAATTTTTATGTAATTTTTTGAATTTATGATAGCTTTTTCTTAATAGCTAACTTTCTTTCAAATTTGAATCATAAATAATAATAAATAATTATGGGCGATTGAAAAATAAAATTAGATTAATACATTTATTTTTTCATGCAGTAAGATCAAAAGTGAAATCAGTCTAACCTTTCATTTCAAACCTTGGTCCAACTTCTTTTAAAACCAACTCTCTTTCTTCAAATTTATAAACATGATGCCTTTAAGAAGGTAAACAGAAAATGATTAAAAATAGGATAACAAATGACCAACAAAATTTCCAGCAGCATATGCATGTACTGTACTTAATTAATTAAAATTTCTACTATAAAACTTTTCCAGCATGTATACATCATATTAAGTTTCTACTATAAAAAAAAAACATTTTCCAGCATATACAGGCGACATCTTATTAAGTACTACAGTAAAAAATTCTCAAAAAATAAATATGAGATGCAAAGCAGTATTACCTGTATGATATATAGTCATCCTCGTTAGCAAATGTCATTACTCTTCTTGAATCTTCTTTGGGCACAGGAAAGAGATACTTTAAAATATCCCTGATTCGCATGCCTAGCTTAGAAGTAAAATCCTTAAATATCAGATGTGGATAAGCTTCTGACATTGTCCCAACATCTGGGATGTCATGCCTCATGACTACATTGGTCAAGTTAAAAAAAGCTGTGGGTCCAAAGGGAAGATGACAAACTACCAAGCCATCTGTAAAAAAAAAGAAATGAAAGTTAAAGTTAATAAAAAAAATAATAACTACAATTCATAGAAAATATTGTGAAATATCTGGCACAAAAAAACCTTTAAGACAAGTTAAATTTTATCAATTACTTCCTTTTTAAACCACAATAAAAAAAAAATTACAATGCTATCAATGTGAGGATGAGGTCAAACCAAGGCTCAAGAGTCTTTATTTCCCATTGGGAGAAGACATTAGTTCTCCAAATTCATTTTGAGAAACCTATAAGGAGATGTAATATTTTTGGGTCTGTCTCCACATATGCAGCACTAATGGATAGTAATACATGTATAATGTGGTCAGGGGTAAGGGATGATAATGAACTCAAACCCAGTGTTCGCTACTTATCATTATTAGTCTTAAACAGGCTTATACAGGTCGCAGGGGATAGTATTTTTTATCAAACAAATTGTAACCTACTTCTGTGATGAATTCTGAAGAAAACCTCACCTGGAACACCCCTGTGTTCTTGAACAACAACAACATCTGTTATGTCATTAGCTCTACATGCGTCCATCAACTGTTCTATTCTGTAATTGCCTCTGTTTATTCTTTGAGAATTAGGGAATATTAATTTCATCTCCTAAGAAAAAAAGGTACAAATAAAAAAAACAACCTGTCCATTTAACTATCAGTTTAAAATATGCAAGCTCAAATGAGCTTTTTTTTAACAATGACTTTGACTTACTCAGTGGTCATATTCATAGATTTTTTTAAAAAAATGATAATGAATAAATTAAAAACATTAATTCACCTTAGCAAACTGTTTAAGTTTAGAGCTGGGATCTCTTGCTGTTGTGATCATAATTTTTGGATCTTCCACACCAGCCCACCTGTACTCATCATCCACATTGGTTGTGATACCTGAAATATTTAAATTTATAGATTTATTCGAGCCTTTCAGTTAGAATCAGCGATAAATTTTTTGCAAATATTGAAGATTAATGAAATATGAAAGCAACAATTTAACACTATGATTAACAATAGTTTGGTTGTTTTTTTTTTTTTTTTGCAAAAGTTTAAAAAAATATTGTCTTTAATTTTTTTGAATAATAAAGCTTTTTGAAATGTTTTCATCGCATTATAGAATTTTGTTTTTTATTTCAAATATTTAACAGCTTATGAGGCGATTATTTTTTCAAAAGAGTTTTTTTTCCCCCCAAGCAATTAGAAAGAAGAAAGCGACAAAAGTTACATTTTATAAAAGTATTTTATTTATTTTATAAGACATTGCCTATAATCATTAATATTTTATAAGTAAACCAGTTAAAAAACATCAATATATATGCAACCATATTTTCCCATGAATGGTCAAACCTTGATTCACAATTACATTTGTTAATCCTAAGCACTTGAATATGAAAGCAGATTTAGACATAAAAGAAACATGTATAACTGGTTCATGAAAACTAAAATCACTCCTATTCATAATAATGAATACATTGTTATGATTTTTATATTTTGAATTAAATGAAGTGATCATGTTAAGTCGTTCTTGCTAACTCATCGTTATGTTTCTTTTGTGAGTTGTTAACACAGAACTTATCCAGTGACACTTGAATAACCATCTTTGAGGACACTTGACATTACACTATATTAAACAGATTAATCACTGGCACTGCTATGCTTTACACTTATATTTTTACACATTTTGCTGAATTTGATCTAAAGAGAGGGATTTTTCCATCTTTTTTCATGAGCAATATTGTAGCAGCTACAAATAGTTAGTCACAACAATTTAACTAGAATATACATGCTTAAAGTAAAGAACACTGAGTGAGACTGAGCATGGATAAAAGAACGTTTTATTCAGCAGTTATCTCATTAATCTCAGCAGAAATTAAGTACTACTTTTACTGCAAACTCACTCACATGTTAAGTTATAATAGAGGTTAAAACATTCTGCTCGTCTTGCAAGGCAGTGCACCTATATCAAGGTCATCTTTTTTACTAAATTTTTGCAAATCTGAGATAATACTCATAAAACATGTTGCTTGCAAATTGAGGTTTGACTGTGTCTTGGGGTAACTTTTTAAAATAAAATTCTGACATGAAAATTAATGTGTTGTAAAAAAAATATATACCATCTGCTCCTTCATCCTCCCAAGTTAAAGTTTTATGCAGAGTAATAGCGTCTTCTCTAAGATCTGTTGGAATAGTCTTGTTTTCTAAAAATAAAAAAATTTTGAAACATTCAAATCTGATTCGCCAAATACATAAAAAAATAGACATTTCAACATATTAAATTATGCATTAAATTTCTTAATTTAACAAACAAACAATTATTAACTATCATTAGTTGAGTTATAAATGTAATAAAAACTAATTTGAATTATTTGATAAAAATGAAAAAAATATAACATTAAAAAATGGAAGCCATGAAATTTTTAATTATAAAAGCTCATTAAGTTTACCTTCCACTGCTTTTTTAAGCCTTTGCTTCTTTTCTTGAATTGCCTTTTCTCGTTCTTCTATTGTTTTTCTGTATATATATTCTCTTCGAAGACGAGCTTGTCGTCGAATCTTGGTTGATAAAATGAATAATTTTTACAATTTAAAATTTATTTGAAAACATTAACAAACTCAATTGTTAGGTTTATACATGGCAATAGAAAATTACATTTTGACTTTATAGACAAATCATTGGCAAAATAAGAGGAGTATTCGAATTCATCCTTTCTGTTTGGTATTTAGACCAATTAGCCTCATTTAGGTGCATGTTACTGGTTTAATTAGGTACTTTGATAAAAAATTCAAAATGTATATAACATGTCAAATCATACATAGATCAATAGAGCTCTAAAAATGCTTTAAAATGATACCTTGTTTAAGTATGTATGTCTTTTGGTTATTGAGATATTCAATTTCTTGTGCCGAAAAACAGGCCTTTTTTTACTATAGAAAAAGTCAAGAAAATTGTGGCCCGAATTTTGAGATTGGGCTACTAAAACTGACATAACTTTTGAACCATTTAAGCTAGCAGGCTCAAATTTTCACCACTGATAAATGATCCTATTTACTTATAAAATAAGGTCAATTAAACATATTTAAGTGATATTAGTCTATGCACTTAAAGAAAAACAAATACAAGTGCTATACAATTTTAGAAATGAAAAATACTGGAAAGCAGCAAAAACTAAATAAAAATGGTACAAGCCTACAATTTTCACCAAACATAAGTGGCTGCATGCATTTCATTTTGCAATGAAAAACAACTAAAATCATATTGGTTTAAAAATGACTAGCAAAAAAAATCATTATTATAAGGCAATATGATGAATAACTCAAAAAAAATTATGGCCTGGGTTTTGAGATTGGGCTACTAAAACTGACACAACTTTTGAACCATTTAAGCTAGCAAGCTCAAATTTTCACCACTGATAAAGCATCCTATTGACTTTTAAAAATAAGGTCAATTAAACATATTTAAGTGATATTAGTCTAGGCACTTAAAAAAAACAAATACAAGTGCTATACAATTTTAGAAATGAAAAATACTTGAAAGCAGCAAAAACTAAGTAAAAATGATACAAGCCTACAATTTTCACCAAACATAAGTGGCTGCATGCATTTCATTTTGCAATGAAAATCAACTAAAATCATATTGGTTTAAAAATGAATAACAAAAAAATCATTACTACAAGGCTGAAAGGATAAAAATACTAAATTTACAAAGAAACATAGATTAAAAAATTCCAAGATGCATGCTTCAGTGCAAAAATAATTGTGCATATTTCATTGTTGAATGACAAAGCAAATTTTAAGAAATAATTAAGATTACTGCATGCAATTATACAAACAATAAATAGTCAATTTAAATTATGTATGTCATATTAAAAAAGTTTTAACACTTGACAAAACTGAAATTTTTTGCCAAATAAAATCATGGATTTAAATAAAATGTATTTCATTCTTAAATGAAAAACCACTTCACACATGTGATAAGAAAAGATATGTGAAAGAGCCAAATTTACAAAGCAATAAAAGAGAATAAGTCACCAGTGAAAATTTTTATATCATACGCTTCCCAGCAATTCATAAAAAAATTACATTGATACAGGTGTTTTTACAGCCTATGACTAAATCATTATTTAATGATAAAAGGAAATGATTAGAAAAAGATGCAAGGGCATTACATAGAATTAATTCAAGTTAAAAAAAATTAAATCATTCAGAACAGCATCTGTTAAAATACTTTCTAAAGTTAGTTTTACATCTTCGGCATCCTCTTCATTTTCATGCATTTTCCAGTAAGCTATCCTGATTTTTTTCCCTGGAGATGCTGACTTCATGATAATCTTTCCTTGAAAAAGGGTATCTTGTCCATCCACATTCCAGATGTGCTGAAAGCGAGCGCCTTCAATTTTGTTAGGATTTGAATCCAAGAGATCTTTTACTTTATTTTTTTGATAGGCACTTAAAGCTAGAAAGATTTTTCCTGCTCCATCAAATTAGGGACATTTTGTTCGTGGAGCAGAAACTTTATCTCCTTGCCTACTCTTGATCTGTGTACCATGTCTCTCTTCTGCCCTTTTTCTTTTAATCTGTCACAGATGGCCGCTTCCATTTGACCTTTTCTCCTCTTTACTGATTGTCCTTATTGTAGCACCTCTTTGAATCGAAAATTTAACAATGGCATCCTGCTCATCTGTGGGCTTTGTGCTTAGCCATTCTAATGTTTTATTCACTTGAAATTTTGCCTTTCCATCCAGAAAAGAAATGCTGGCATTAGGGGCTCTTCGTGCTTCAGAGAGTCTATTATCCCCAATGTACGTTCAGCCCAAATGTTGTGGGCAGGAGCACTCTGGCTGCTTTGACCTTCAGTTCCTCTGTTGGATCTGCAAGATCGCCAAATAAATAGCGAGACATTTGTCTATTTAAAATATTTGACGTGGCAGTGGCCACTAGATTTTATTATTTCATTGAGTTGGACAAAATTTGTATTGTCGTAATTATTAACAATGCAGACAACGTGTCATCTAAAATAAGAGGCCGTCCAAATGCATCAAATGTGGTGCTGATTAAATATTCTGGCTCAGCAGCAATTCTTTCAATGAAACTTATAGCTGTCTTAATTTGTTGTGCCTTAAATTAAAAATAAATTAAATTTTGAAATAACTAGAATATCAGTTTAATAAATATTATTCTTTTATTCTTATCCTTTCTCTCATTTCAAATCTTCGTTCTCAAGTTTAATTTTCTATTCACAGCCAACAGTTCACTGTTAGTCTGTCTTTTATATTTGCATGACTGGCAGTCTCTTTCAATCCTGGTTTTAACAGGAGAAATGAAGTGGAGGATGCTTAGGCTGTAATGATGAGTAATGTATGTTTCCTTTCAGGAAACTTGAATTCAAGAATCAAAGAACTCCCCCAATGTTATTCCAATTGTTATGGATATTTCTTTTACTAGAGCTTTGACTTGTTCATTAATTTAGATACTTTACTTTTACAGAAGTAATACGGCCACAATTACTATTTCTGCCATTGTCACTACATGCTCAGCTGTTTTACTAACATTTTTTTCCTAGTTGCAGGAAAATGTAGAAAATAAATCCATTTGTGAATTTGCTATCTTTATGAGACTCAAGAAGATTCTCCATGTCCTTTAAATTCTTCAACTTTAGAGTATTTGTATTTTCCATTTTCCTGAAAATAAAATAAAAGAAGTTAATGTTTTAAAAGTTTCCCCGAAATAAATGTTTAACCTGAGTAAAAAATCACTACTGTTATAAGGCTCCAATGAATATTTAAAAATTAAATTATAGCATAATTTTATTGAATATATCTAGACTTATTACTTATAGTAGTTTGACATAACATACAATATATTTCTACCAGATACTACTGTGGATAAAAATATTAGTGTTTTTATATTCAGAACACATACTAGATTAAAAAAACGTAACTTTGTTAAAGGATATGGCAGTTAAAAAATATTGATTTTGAAGGATTACTATGTATGGATTTAATATAAGATTAACTGCCCGCGTGTTGCCGTTATCGATAATAGGTAACTTTATCGGCAAATAAGCGACTCGTCAAAGAACACGGTTTTAATTTTTTGAGCAGTCAATCAACATAAAAATGATTAAATAAGATATTTAGAATATATTAACAGTTGATCGATCAATAAAAACATTGGGTCGCGACCTAATTAAAAAATAAAAGCAAAATTTATCTTACCTTATTTTGAAATGTTGATTCCTCAAAACGAAGATGGCGTAGTTAACAAAAAAATTCACACAGATTAACTTAAGGATAAGTTCTTTTAAAATTATGGCAAAGTAAAAATAAAATAATGAGTAAATTAAAGCGTTTCAGAAAATCACAGTACCACTGGTTCTAACTGTTGCCAAACATGGCTTATGTAGCATACGGAGATTTTCAAGGCTATTTCCGGGTCGTTTGGGCACGGATATCATAGTACCTAGTTTAATTCCCAAGATTTTCTAGTCACCAATAATAAGCTCTTTTGGTGCTTGAAAAAGACTGTTTTAAGCATTTAACATTTTCAGATAGGGTCAGCAAGTTATTGGTAATGGCTTTTGTATACTAACACTACATGGTCTACACAACAATTTTAAAACCAACATCAATGTCATTTTAATTTATTTCATCTTATGTCTTTAGCCGCATTTATGGCATGCAATTAGAAAATGACAGCTATATAAATCAAATGCTTTCCTAAATTAAAATAAAATTATTAAAATGATTTAATGACAAAGTGTTACTACGTAATAATAATCATTAGGTATTACTATTGAAAATTATTGATAGTAACTAAGTAAAGTAAAGCTTCTACTTTGAGAATTAGAATCTGAGAAGTGAGAATGCTGTAGATTTTAACTTTTCATGTAAAATATTTACTATATTGATAAAAGAGTCCTGTTCAATTCAGAATCAATATTCAAATATATATCTTATTAATATGCATAATCTTTAGTACCATTTTCAATATAATTTACGGATCTAAAGTGAGCTCCAAGAAGTTGTTTTCACACAATATTAACACATGTGTTAGGCTATAAATAGAAGTGAATAAACCGGAAGCTATTGCTTCACTCTAATTACTAATGACCGAAACAAGACAAAAGTGACATGAACACATTAATAATGGAACATCAGGCACGGATGCCCCAGGTCACGATCCGAACTATTTGAGTTATGAACAACAACTTTTCAATTTTCTTTCAGGATAAAGACTAAGGCCAGAGAGACGGAGAGAAAAGTTAAACAACGTTTGAGACAATACGATCGCTTACAGTAAAAACAAGGCCACGCAGTACAGCTATAAAAACTCGTCTAAAGACTATAGGCATTCATTTGAAATTGAAGAAGGAGCTGTCGGCAGTTTAAAAAGCCAGGATTAAAGAAATTTGTAGCACGTGGGCAGATGTCGAATTCTTTATTTTGAGAACCATCAGTCAAGCATACTTACTGATGAATGATAACGCGATGGCCCAATTCTGAAAGATTCTCCAGCAAAAGACGCGGTGAATTTCCATAAATAGTGTATTGGTGCAGAAAGATCTCAATCTAACCTGGTCAAGACTTTATTCATTACAATTACGCGGACGTTATTATTTTTATTTTTAATTTTACAAGACACGCCCAGAGGTGGCATTGAGCCAGTGTCAATAAAATTTCTTGCCGAGTCTTTATTGGATGTTTTAACCCCCTCTCTACCAAACACATGGTGGTTTCCCTGGTCACAGCCTCCCCTCACCCCCCAGGGGAAGCCACTGCTCTATGCATCTAAGTAGCTGTATCAGCGTATAGTAAACGTGATCTGACTTTCTTCTGATCGTTAGGTCTAGAGCGTCTGAACGGAGCATCTTAAGTTATAAAAGGCTATCAGTATCACCATAGAAACATGGACGCATCAGTAGTTTCCTCAAAGTTTCTTTTTCTAAATTAGTCTAAGGGACTGTCCATTAATTACGTCAACAAAATAGGGGGGAGGGGGTCAGAAAATTGTTGACAAGGGGGAGGGGGAGGTCAAGAAAAGTTGACGTCAACAATGTTACTTTTTTTAAATTTAATATAATTACTTAAATAAAGGAATATTAAGCAGCGTTTGTAGTCCTGTGTTACACATTCGCTTAACATTCAGTATTTTAATTAAGCTAACTATATTCCTACTAATTTTGCCACATAAACATTTTGGAAGCCACCTTTTTTTTTGGGGGGGGGGGGGAGAATCAAATGTTGACGTAATTTTATAGGGGGGTCTCTGGAAGTTTGACAAGTTGTTGACAAGGGGGAGAGGGGAGGTAAAAATCGCCTAACATTTGTTGACATAAATAATGGACAGTCCCTAAATAGCATATTTGTCTTTTGAAGAGTACGTTGAAAATCTTTTTTCCTACAAAAGAAATTCTTTTCCTTTTTTTCCCCTTGCAGAAAATTCAGAATGTCTTTTTAAATATCTGCGTCGAATAAATTTATGCTTAGAGAAAATATATATGTGTATTTATTTGAATTTTTTTGTGTGCTAAAGCAATGTATAGCTTAGCCCAGGGGTCGGCAACCTGCGGCTCGCGAGCCGCATGCGGCTCTTTCAATGTCAAGTTGTGGCCTAATCAAATACCATAATATTGAAACAAAAATTTTAGTGGCTCTTTAAAAAAACTGAGAAAATGCAAATTTTAACTTTTGGCTCTTCCGTCTTAAAAGGTTGCCTACCCCCCTCCTAGCCGAGTTGAAAATATATATCCATTATAAAAGTAGAATCTGGCAATAGTTGCTCCCTAGGCTATACAGCTCTTCTCGTATCCATAATTTCATCTAGATAGTTAAGAGCTACCCTTTAAAAAAATGATTTCTGCAAAGTGCCAGTGAGTGCTACACAGTACTACACACCTTACATACATGTTAGCATGATTTATGGTGTCAGTGATGTAAACCTCTTTTAAGCGATGCAGCAGCATGCACATTGGCAAATGGATTGAATAATTTTGTCTGTGATTTTGAGTATTTTTAGACTCACCACATATATCCAGATAATCTACTTTTTTGTGTAAATTTGTAACGGTATACCCGGATGAGTAAAGATGTTTTGGGAGAAACTACTTTTATATAAGACCATTATCATTTATATGGATTTATTTAATTTGAATGCAAAGGCCTACAGGTATTTAACATATGTACTCATTGGACAGGGGTTACTGCCTCAGTAAATATCATCACATAGTCTAAAGGATAGAGGAATGTAAATACTATATTTTTTTGTTTTGTTTACACAGTCATCTGGTATATATTAATTAATTTTGAAAAAAATACGCTTTGAAACCAAAAATAAAATGTAAAAATTTACAGTATATTTTTAAAATCCGTAAATTGAGCCATTTTTTGTAGGTTTTTTAATTAAAACAAAAAGGCATAAAGTCATAATTTTTGCAGTCATATTTTTCTCGTTTGTAATAAAGTAAAAAAGGGATATTGCAGTAGGAGTAGTGACGTCATGAGGTGTATAAAGACTAGTAAAGTTCACTGAGCCTAAAAAAAGCCATTAGTGTAGATGTTTCTGTAACCACGGAATATAAAGCTGTCTTTACTTCCCCAACTAAAGTCAGGTACCCATTTGAAGCTGGGTGGATTTGAGGGACTTTAACCAACTTCCACCAGACCAGCAAAAAATTCCCTTGATTCACACCAAGCACTCGACACCTCTCTGTCATCAGTCCCTCTGTTTTAAGAGTAGTCCCAATCAAATAAAAAATTGTTAACATAAAATGAGATAAAAAAAACAAACAACGAATGCCGACACAAATATTCCTGCCTGCAGAAGTATTTAATTGAAATTGTAAGTATATATGTAAATATATATGAAAATAAAATACTTTTGTTCATTACATGGTAAATCTTTATATGAAAAAACATCACAAAACAGCGGTTTATGTTGAAATATATTCATAATCCATAGAAAATCCACTCAAATTCAAACCATTAAAAAGAGGAGTAATAAAGGCTGTTCAATAACTTTTATGATATTGTTAAGCAGAAACAAAAAAAAATATGCCTTTTTAGCTTTATTTAATAATCTTAAACAACCTTATTCAGTAATATTTTTCACAACATTTTTATGTAAACAGTGAGTTTAATAATAGTTATTCTCACAGTATTTTACATATGTAAAAAAATTAATATATATATATATATGTATATATTTTAATATAAATACATTTATAAAGGCACTTGAAGTACATTTTAACTTAAAAACAAAAGACCAACACTTTTCAATAAAAATAGCATTAAAGACAGCCTTTTTAAATGACAATAAAATAGCAAACTCGCCAAACAGTAGTAATCACAGTAAATACAAGGGATATCAATAAAGAATGTATACAAAGAAAAAAATAAATTTTGATGATTCAGATGAGTGTTTAACTTCAAGCAACATTTCACCAGTTTAACTTAATTTCCATTGTCTCATAATTACTAACATTGCTAATTTAAAACCGATTCATTTAAATATCAGTGTGAAAAAAACTTAGCATTGAATACAAATAATACACTTTTTTTAATAGCACAGAAATCTCATCATAAGAAATGCATTAATGGTTAAACTGATAAGATTTCAAAGCTTTGTTTGAAATAATTTAAACTTTGATCTTTGAAGGTCATATTTCAGCTATAAATCTTTTTTTCTTCATTTATCTGTCCTATGACGAATGCATAAACTCTGAAAAAGAAAAAAAAATTACATTGCTTATAAAATTTTATTACGACGGATGGATGTTCAAATGATGTAAAGCACTTAACTGTCCCATGTTTGATCCTCATTTATAACACAGGGGAATTTTTCCATGTCCTGGGGAAAGTTGGTTGAAAGTTCCCTAGTCCACCCAGCTTTAAATCGATACCTGACTTTAGTTGGGTAAGTAATGGTAGCTGGGCTTTGTGCTAACCATTTGCCATGGCAATAGAAATAAAATAATTCTATAAAAGGTAAGTTTACTTCTTTTAAATTTAAAAACTTGTTAAGTTGTGTGTATGAAAACTAACAGACTTACATTACCAAAACAAAGCAATTAAACTCCACAAAAAAAGTCAGTAACTGTATATTTAGTTGTGAAACAGAAGACAATGGCTTAGCATCCTTTACCAAATCTCGCCAGATATTTTCTATGGAGGACATAGATCAGTGAAAAGAATATATATAGAAAGGAAAAGGACAGACATCAATATATGGAGATTGACTTAGAGACCGCTATATGGAGACAGAAAGCATTGTCGCTAGGGAGGCGGCCGATAATGGGATCGATTATCGGTATCGGACAGATTATTGGCACTATCGAGTTAATATCGGATCAGTCCAATTATCATAGGTGGCTTGACAGATAGCTGAAACCCGATATTGGCACTATGGGTTAACTATCGGACTGGCCGTTTTTTGGCTGCTGATACATTGTTTTTTTTTCACAACAGTTTAAAAGAAAAGAAAATCAATGGATAATGCTTAATTCTATAACCATGATCAGACAAAAGTTTAAAAAAGAAAAAAAACCCGTACACAGAAATTGTCACGTATACATCAGAGATACGACAGTGAAACAATAGGAATGGCATTTCTTAATTCTAATGTATGACCTTGAATGATACAATTAGTGAACATCTGTGTGTATTTTTTGTTTGGATGGGGGGTGTGAGGGGACTTGGGCTATGTGTGGGCGTAGTGTCTAGAAATATGACAGGGAAGGGGTAAGCATGAAGGTTGACATCGTGTTAACCCTGGAGAAAAATACGTGTTTGGCAATTGTGGCATTGTTGTTGTCTTAAGGGGCTGTCCATTAATTACGTTAACAAAATAGGGGGGAGGAGGGGTCAGAAAATTTTTGACAAATTTAATTTGACAAGGGGGAGGAGGAGGTCAAGAAAAGTTGTGATCAACAATGTTACTTTTTTAAATTTAATATAATTACTTAATAAATAGTTCTGTGTTACACACTCGCTTAACATTCAGTATTTTAATTAAACTAACTATATTCCTACTAATTTTGCCACATAAACATTTTGGAAGCCACCTTTTTAGGGGGGGGGGTATTCAAATGTTGACGTAATTTTATAAGGGGGGGGGTCTCGGAAAGTTTGACAAGTTGTTGACAAGGGGGGGGGAGGTAAAAATCGCCAAAAATTTGTTGACATAAATAATGGACAGCCCCTAAAAATAAAATATCGGTATCGGTAAAAATGCTGGGGGAAAATATCGGTATCGGACTATCGGTAAAAAGACATATCGGTCGCTCCCTAATTGTCACAGCCTCTTGGAGCTCATAATTGACCTGGAGAAGGAGTTTGGAGAGGGAAATTTACAATGGAGAGAGGGGTTGCACACATGGAACAGGATAAGCAAGTTAGCCCAAAGCAGAAAAAAATTGGAATGTATTTATATGAGGCTGATATTCTGTCGATGAGGATATAAGTAATATTGGTACTAATGCAATGGAAATGTGAAACAATTTTTCTGGTGCAGCCTTCTTTTTAATTTCATTATTCTAATTTAAATTGACTACATAAAAGAATATTATCATAATTCTTAATTAAACCACCAATGGTGGAAGAATAAGTAAGACATATGCCTACATACATTTACTGTATGTTTATAGATGCGTATGCCGTTTGCTTGTAAAATAAGGATTAGTAAACTGCTGAAAAAAAGTAAACATTTTTTATTAAACATAGGGGAAAAATTCTGCCAATAATAAAAAAAGGATTCATAAATAAATTGACGGCATAAATATTTATGTCATTAAATTGTCATAAAAAAATATATTATAAATTTTAAGTCTCTGTTAATTATTCATAAATTGTGCTTAAATATTCGACATAAATGCTTACTTCTGCATTTCCCTGGACTAGTCTTACTGGATATGACTTAGGATATACTGGATAAAATTCAACACCTTGATAACCTTTTTTTTAGAAAATAAGAGTAAAGTACTGAAACATTTTTTTTTATAAATTATTATAAAAACTCTTTGAATTATAGACAATACATGTATGTTGGTTTTATTTTAAATATTGTCCTTATTTCAAATGTGCTAACATATAGAAAAATCAATACATTGAATAGTTAGAAGCTGCAGAACAGAAGATATGATATACTGCTTTATTAAAATACAGTTAATAAACAATTTTCTGATACCTTTGAAATGTCTGTAGGAATAGTCTTCTGGTGGTATTTCAGGCTCATCATTAGATGAATTTCTTTCCGAAAGTCTGTACAAAAAAAAAAAGCCCAAAGTGTTATAAAAGCAGAAGATATTTACCTAAAGAAAATTTCTGCATTAATTAAAAGATAATTATAAACTAAACATCACAAGTACATTTATAAGCCTTACTTGCGATAATGTCTAAAGCAGCAGAAAATAAACACAGCAATCAAAATAAGTCCTAATGCTATAACTATAGCTGTGATGATTGGTCCGTATACAGTATCCCACCAGCCTGAGCTACTTTCTGGATTACTGTAAGTCTTGACACTTTGGATTTTGAAATAGTTGAACTCTGATCCTAGCAATAATAAATTAGGTTTATTTTAATTTGTTAAATCCATTTGTAATGATATACCTGGACAGCACATTATGAAAAGTTTAATGTTTCATAAAAAAAGGTTCAAAACTAAATTTTCTATAAAATCACAAAAATAGCGTATAATTGAACCATCCGAAGTAACCTAAAAAACTACAACAACAAATTTTAACTTTACCAGCATTAGTATTTGTAACATCGTTAAAGGTTGTCATCAGGTCTCCTTGTTTCAAAAATTGTTTCTGCTGACCTAAATTACTAACAAATTGAGTATTGTTATCTTGCAGAGCGTAGACTTCTACTGTCACAGGTTTGCTGACAAAAAAAGAAAATCCTTATTATTGCATGCAAAAAAAAGTATTCCTTTTGAATTAAATAAAACAGTAATTTTTATTAATTTATTTATATAGTTTATTTATTTATTTGATTCCAATATTTAAATCAGCTGTCAAATTATTAATAAATTTAATCTGTAGAAGTTTGGCATTTCCTATTACTTGGCAAGTTAGACCCCTGACTGAACAAGCTGCTTAATTCTGAGTTTCATGGTTTTTTATGGTAGCTTTGTGAATGCTCTAATTATTTCACTACATAGTGGGGAGTCAGTATAAGTATATTATACAAGTATAATTATAAACACAATGAAGAATTTAAAATAATTCCCTACATAGTATCTTCACGCTTGCGTCTCCTTGAGGTAGATCCTGGTGAAGTTGCAACACCAGCTCTCTCACTGATGCACCACAATTTCAATACCGCTGGAGGGTATTTTTGCTGCAATTTATTCTGAAGATTTGTTATAAATGTCTGTTGTTTTGATAGAAAGTCAGCTCTGTGAAATCAGAGACAAGATTCAATGATGCATTCATTAAAAAAAAAAAACAACTGACTTATTACTTTGCTAAAAAGCATCGTTTTTTTTTTTCTTTAAGAAAAAACGGGGTAAGACTTACTTGCTGATGGACAGGTAGAAGGATAAAATAGTTTCCGCTGGATTAAAAGTATCAATTCTAACAGTAGCAGTAGAGGATAAACGAGGGACTCCTAAATCATCAACCCGAACAACTATGGTGTACTTTTTATTAGCTTCTGCTTCTGAGTTCATCTTAATATCACCTAAGATTAATAAAATTTAGGTAGTGAAATACAAGTTTATAAAACAATAGTAAGAGAAATTTTCTTTTAAGTTCTTTCAAACAGTGTTTTCTTATACTGAAAAAAATGATCCAAATGAAAATTTGTAACCTGAATTAGAAGGATAATGTTTTCATTCCAGAAAAGTTACTGTTTTATAAAACTAACTTACGGACAGATATTTACCTGTAACTGAGTCTACTGTAAATAAACCACCATAAGTAGTTGTGTCTAAAGAATATACTATGCGAGCATTGTCACCACTATCAGCATCAGTTGCAGACACTTGTGTAACTATATCACTGCATGACTTTTTGTAGTCCACTTCACTATTTACAAATGAGGCTCTGTAATGAATTTATAAAATAATTCTTATTCAAAACAGAAAAAGGAAACAACATATAAGTAATATTTATAATACTTTAAATTTGAAACTGATATTTTTTTTTTAAATAGTAAAACCTTTTAATAGCAATGGGAACGGTATTGCATTTACAGAAAGGTGCATGAGAAAGTATGACCTCATTTTTAAAAGGGCCAAACTAAAAAGTTCAAGACGGAATGAAAAGTGAACCTGTAGTGACACCATCAGATCTGCCACATATGTCTGTTTTCCTTTAATGAAAAGTCTATTAAAATCATCGGGTAAATAGTAAAGGAAAAAAAAAAGCCCAGGAGACTTAACATTTGCCATATAGACAGATGATTTTTGTATCGAAAAAAAAATCTGAAAAAAATATGGCAAGGAAAATGGCATAGGTATGGTTAAACTAATGGCGAAAACAAAGGCATCATGCAGTCATATTTCATGCAAAGAAACTAGAAAGTCTAGTAACAATTAGTAATTCAGACATCTTTAGATCAGCTAAAAGTAATAAAGGACACCTGTACACCAGATGTACTGAAAAAAATCTGCACAATGTATTCTTAAGATAATAAATATAGACAGAAATATCATTTGAGCAGTACTAAGATGAAATCCTTTAGTTAAATGAAGTTGACATATTATTTCTTTTCAATTAAAAAATATACAATTTAGCTAAAAATTTTGCCAAACAGGTAAATAGAGGTGGTTAAAGGTTAAGGTGCAAATGAAATATGAAATAAGGACTAATGATCTTCAAGCGAGTCACAATCAGGACACATGTAATCAACAAATCAGGACTGGAACCAATCAGAAAGAAGTTAAAGCTCCCCCAGTAATTATTCTCATAAACTGTGATGTTTTACAAAGTACGCAGATATACTAACTTAAGTGCCGGGCTGTTGTCATTCTCATCGGATAATATTATCAACACTGAAGCTGTTACTGCCAACTGTAAATCAGGTTTAGAGGCTTGAACAATAAAGGAGATGTTCTTGTAAGTTTCATAATCAAGTATTGCTTTAGAAGTTACTAAGCCAGCAGAGTTCACCTAAAACATTAATTGTAGAATGTTAAAAATAAATAAATTAGGAATTGGTGTCAATAGCTTCAATATGCCCAAATTAGATGCTTAAGACATACATTTGTTTATAAGGTAAACATTTTTTTATATTTGTTTGCTTAATTTTCTTTCTTATTAAAACAGCCCTTAATTCTTTCTGTCTGCCCAATTATGCGTTTCAAATGTTAGGACATTTAAAAAACTTCTTTCTAAGCTTCTTTCCATGTTACATTCAGAAGTATCCCAAATAAGTGCAAAACAATCGCAATTTAGAAAAATTACATTAATTTAAGCGGCACATTTTATAAGCTATAGACTTCATGGATTACAAGAATTGGAGACATTATTGCTATAATTTTACCTGGAAGAAATTGGCAGCAAAGCTTCCATCTAGCATGTCTGTGATGATTTTGAAACGAACATCAGAGTTGGCAGGTGAATCTGCATCAGTAGTAGTGAGCTGAACAATACTAGTTCCCTGTGGTAAATTTTCCTTCACAGTTTTAGTGTAGCTAGCAGGATTAAATACAGGACCATTGTCATCAAGGTCATTAACATTTACAATGACCTCACTGGTTGCTGTCAGTGCAGGTAACCCACCATCAGTGACCTGTAGAGCGCAGTAAAATATATATACATAGTGTTATAATGATAAGTATATGTACAGTACAGTAAAATATATATACATAGTGTTGAAATGGTAAGTATATATACAGCACAGTAAAATATATTTACATAGTGTTATAATGGTAAGTATATGATTTCATGAATTAAATTAATACTGTTAAAATTGAAACTGTTAAATATTTACTAAAAAAAAAAAGTTATGACTGTTCATATAATATTTCATTCTTGTTAGAAGGGGCTTAAGAAAATATTAATCACAATGTATGTTTAAGTAAAAAAAAACAAACAAAAAGCACATTTTTAACTAGGGCCGGACTTAGACTTGATAAGGCCCTAGGCTATTTGACATATGGGGCCCTTTATAAGTCCATATAGTAAAAGTCAGTGCCAAATAGTTACATCTGACATTTGCTCACCTGGATAATTATTTGGTAATTGGGGTACTAAGCTATAGCTTGTGTAGTTGATACCTAAGCCCTGCACTTTTTTAAACATTTCTGCTAAGCTTTAGAAAGTTAATCTTTCATTTCTTAATTAAGAATTGTTGAGAAAAATAATTCAAGCATCATTTATAGAAATGATGCTCCCTTTTTCACTTAGCCTGGTTTGAAAAAAAATATTTTAAAATTGAAATATGTGGCAGTTTTGCAGAGGAAGCGCTTGCAGGCTTTACATAGCGAACAGCCATCAATTTTATTTTATATATACATCTATATATTTTGATCTGACCTGCACAATCCCTCGGTACTGGGGTGTTTTTTCTCTGTCGATAGTTCCTGAAGCAATCAAGATGGCTCCTGAAGAACTGTTAATGATGAAATGTGAAAAGCTTCCCAAGGAAAAGCTGACGAAACTGTAGAACAGCTGGCTGTCAGCACTTTGGTCTTTGTCAAAAGCTGTCACAGCACCTACAGTTGTCCCCACAGGGCTGTTCTCATCAATGTTGAAGATGTAAGAGGAAAGTTCAAAGACAGGAGGGTCATTCACCTTTAGGACAGATATTCCTACAGCTACAGTTGATGACAGAGATGGTGTACCCCTGTCAGAAACAGTGACAGTCAATGTGTAATGGTTTACAACATCAGGGTCCAGAGGCTTAGCAACCTGAAATGTAGTGTAACGAACAGTTGCTTGTTATTTAACATTTACAAAACTGCAGCTGTGAATGGTGTGAATTTATGGAATGGATATTTCATTGACTTTAAATGCACTGAAATTCAAGATTAGAAAATTATTTTTTTTTTTTTTGATGAGCTCTATGAGATTTAATGAAAAAAAAACTATTCATGATCTGAAGAACTCACCAACAGATTTCCAACGAAATCTATCTTGAAGGAGTCACCTGAATTGCCTGCAGTTATCGTGTATGAAAGTTCACTGTTTACACCTGCATCAGCATCGCTGGCTGATATGGTGAACAAAAGTTCATTCACTGCTATTGTCTCTGGAACAGATTTAGAATATGTGCCAGTTATGATTGGGGCATTGTCGTTGATGTCATCCACAATCACTGTTATAGATGCTGTGGTAGAATGGACAGCAGGATCAACAGAGGTAGCTCGATCTACTGCAACAATTTCCAGTGTGTGACTGTGTTTGAATTAAAATAGTGATTATTTTCTCAATAGGATCAGCCAACAAACTTAAATTAAATTTTTGAAAAATGAGTAACTGCGGATATTTCTTTTTAATTAATCAAAAAGGTTCTTCAATTTAAAAAGTAACAATACTAAACAATTTAAGTCATAGATTTATCTTACTTGTTTGTTTTTTCACGATCAAGTAGTGATTTTAAAGTCAACACCGCAGTTGAGCTGTTAATCTACGAACAAATTTTTACATGTTACTTTATTACATTCACATACAAAAAAAATCTAAATTATGCCTTTGTATTAAATAAATTTTAATTAAATTCTGTTGTAAATGTAAGATAAATTAGCCAGTGATATATATAAAAAAGTAAAGTTCCCTTCTTATCCCTAACGGGCCTTCGGGGCAGATGAAGTGTAGAATTCATCTGTTTCTATAACCTCGGCATATAAAGGGATTGTGTGGTTAGCACAACGCCCAGCCGCCTTTACTTCCCCAACTTAAAGTCAGGTACCCATTTAAAGCTGGGTGGACTTGTGGGACGACTTTGCACCAAATTTCACCTGGAAAAATTCCATGGGCCTCACCGAGGATCGAACCCAGGACTCTCAGGTCGACAGTCGAGTATCTACACCACTCGGCCATCCGTCCCACAAGTGATATATATATATTTATGTAAAATTTAATAAATAATTTTACAAAGCTGCATAAATTATCTTTTTAATGTATGCATGCAGTTCTTACATCAAAGTACAGATCAGACGAAGATAGTTTAACTAGATCAACCAAAGTATCAAGATCATTGGCTATATAGTTTTGTACAACAGTGCCAATGGTAGCATTCTCCATAACATGAACAGTGAAGTTGACAGGTGTGATGGTAGGGAAGTTGTCATTCATGTTGTTGATGTCAATTTTCACTAAGCTGTGAGACATGAGAGACGGCGAGCCTCCGTCAACTGCCTTCACAGTTAGAAACAGGACCTTAAAAAAAATGTTAACATAAAGTCTTTTGACAGAGTTCATACAAATATTTAATGTTATTTTCAAATGATATTTTTCTAAAAAATATTACTCCTATAGTATGAGTAAAAAAAAACAAGAATAAACCAAACCTAACTAACCTTATTTGTTTCATAATCAATATTCACTGAAGTAGTTACTAACTGCTTATTAGTATTGACTGCAAAATACGGTAAGCCATTTCCTCCTGTCAAACTTAAAGTAATTTGTCCATTGACCCCAGAATCTGTAAGAAATTTGTGTAAAATAAAGGTCTTGACATCTTTATATCATGATACATACAATGTTCCTAAATTTAACATTTGAAAATCTTTACCTGCATCAGTCACCAACAACTGTCCTAAACTTAACCCCATCAGACTATTTTCATTTACGCTGAACACATTACTGTTTGGAGTAAAAACGGGTGGATTGTCATTGACATCACTCAGAATGAGGCTTAAAGATGCTGTGGAAGTCCTGGGGGAAATTGAATCTCCATCTACTGCTCTGATGATGATGGAATAATTTTTAGGACCGGCATCAAAATCTAGTAAGGATCCTACATACAGCTTGCCATTGGCAGAATCAATAACAAAATCATCAGATGGAACACCACTGGCTATTTCATAAGTGATTCTACCTTGCATTCCTTTGTCCATGTCTAGAAAAAAAAACAACAACAGTATTACATAGGACTAGCTGTAACCTGCAAAAACCTTTGCATAGAGTTATATCCCCTTAGGCTTGATCTGTAGGCTAGGTTATTTTTTGGTTTTGGGCAGATCCGATTTTTTTCATGATTGTATTTTAAACTGGAAATACTGTTGTATTAATTCTTTACTTTCGATTTAACGCAGAACCCAAATCGCTTTTATTCATATTATACTTTGGACACTTATCTGCAGTAAACACAACATGTTATTCATTAAGAATCCTTTAACTTTACCACAGAAATTTTTTTTCATAATGTAATTATACAAGTCTGATTACATGATTACATGATACAGGAAGGTTTTCAATGCAAAAGGGCTAAGCATATAAATATGAACAAAACATTCCAAAAAGTCAAATTACCCCCCAAAACATTTGACAAAGTTAGTGTAATGTTAAAACTGTAAGTAAAGTTCCCTTAGCCCTAATGGGCCATTGGGGCAAACGAAGTGTAGAATTCATCTTTTTCTATAACCTCTGCATATTAAGGGTTTGTATGGTTAGCACAACTCCCAGCCGCCTTTACATCCCCAACTTAAGTCAGGTACCCATTTAAAGCTGGGTGGATTTGTAAGTCAACTTTGCACCAAATTTCACCAGGAAAAATTCCATGGGCCTCACTGATGATCAAACCCAGGACTCTTAGGTCGACAGTCGAGTATCTACACCTCTCGGCCATCTGTCCCACAATGTAATAATTGTGCTAATTTATAAAAAAAATGTTCAAACTTAAAAAACTACTTTATAAAAGGGACAAACCTGAAGCATCCGCATCAAAAATTAATGTACCCACTGGGAGATCTTCAGCTATAGTTTTAGTCATGGAGGTGACATTCATGAGTGGGCTGTTATCATTAGATGGAAGAACATCAATTATGACAGTGCAGTTTGAACTGAGCGGTGGGGAGCCACTGTCGGTGACCGTCAGGATGAGTTCATAGTGGTCAGTTGTTTCATAGTCCAAATTTTGAGTCAATAGAAGCGATTTGCCTTAAAAAAAAAAAGAAAGAAAGAAATACATGTATATCATTTAGAGATCTGAATCAACAGTGGTAGTCTTCATTTTTAAGACAAAGAAGTTTTTTTTTTTAGAATTATTTTACCAGTAATTGAAAATCTGTTTTCAGTGTTTCCTGATGTGATGGCAATTGTTGTTTGGCTGTTGATGCCCATGTCGCCATCCAGAACTTTGAACTTTAACAGCTCAGCTGTAGGACCAGCCTTTGCACTCTCTGACACATTTAAGAAATACAGCCCTTGGGTGAAGACTGGTTTTTCATCATTGACATCTGTTACAAGGATGCTAACATCAACAGTGGCTGTTGACAGTCAAAAATTTTAAGATAATGGTCAATTTGGCTGATCTTTCAAATAAAAATATATCTTTTTATGATGCTACAAAGGAATACAAGTGAATTATTTTGACTATGAAAATGTTTTCTGTAGTAGCAATACATGTATAAATGTATCTAAATATATATCTGCATCAATATCCACCAAGTATAAATACATTTTAAAAAACAAATGGAGGAAAATTTTTAATCTCACCATATATTTTTTAATAATACTCATTCTCGGGGATTAAAATATAAAAAAAAAAAATTAGTTTAGGGCAAAGGTTAAATTTTGGGACATGAGATTAATGAAAGAAATTCTTTCCTTTTTTCTTTTAAGCGGTTTCCGATAAACATATTGTTTCGGTTTGTTCTATTAAAAAAATGATTAGCTCAAATTGTTTTAATGTCTGTATGAAATAAATAAACCTGTTTTCTGATTTGCTGATCCGGGCACATCATCACTGGCCTTGACTGTAAGGTTGTAGCTACTCCTGGACTCTCTATCCAAATTTCTGATCACTTTCAAAGCACCGGTTGTTTCATCAATGGTGAAATATTGCTGGTCATCCCCGGCTATAATTTGATATCTGACTGTACCTTGTAGTGAGCCCTTATCTTTATCTGTTGCAGTCAGTATGGCTACCTGGGTTCCTAGTAAGTGTTGGTTATTACACACATAAGATCATTGAATCAAAATTACAGTTTTAAGTAATAAAACTAATAACACACCTTGTAATAACAAAACTACCAAATACTAAATTATTTAATTTTTATTTCTTCAACATTTTAACTGCTAATTTTTTTTTTCATTTTTATTAAAGAAACAAAATTTACATTTTTAGTGTTTCTTAAAACAAACTATCTTTAGAACACTTGTGAAATAAAAATATTAATTTTTAGAACTGATCAAAGAAAACTGAGCTATGGTCCTAGAAATAAATTTAAACTAGGTCAATTTGTATGCAATCAATGGTTCTAATTGTATTATTTCAAAATACAGTAGACTTTTAAAAATATCTCTCTTTTAAGCACTTTTGTATGAAACATAGATGTGATATAATTGCAACCAAAATATTTATGTAAATTAGCTATCAGTACCTAATGAAACATTTTCTAGCAGTGAATAAGGACCATAGGATAACTGTGTAAACTCAGGTGGATATTCATTCACTGGATTAATATTGATCCAAATGTTTATCGATGTTGACAATGCTGGTGAGCCATTGTCGACTACTTTCATGACAACTCGAATGGTTGTATTCTGTTCATAGTCCAGGCCACTTTGCAATGATAAAACACCTGAAAAAAAATTTCAAGCATAGTTATATAGAATGTAAGACAAAATTAGGTTATAGGCTAGTAAATTATAGATTAGTGTTGCATGTTATATACAATACACTCTCTCTCTCTCTCTCTCTCTCTCTATGTACAATTAAAATTTTGTGTTACAGCTTTAACTTACCTGTGGTGTTATTCACTGACAGAGCTGGAATGCTGCTGGGCAATATAGAAAACACAAGGGATGGAGATGCCACTTTATCCTAAAAGTCATAATTAACAGCAAAACTTTTTAGAAGTTAATTCATATTTTTGTTTGTTTTTAAATGGCTCATACATATTACCAATTTGCCAAAAAGGCATTCAAATAAGTTTTTATTATAATTCATAGGTAGATATAGATTATATTATGAATGAACTTATTGTTATAAGTAGATTAACTTATTACATATAAGGCATTAATTGGAACACAGAAAATTTATACAATTACATGTCTTCATTAGGTGAGTTAAAACAGGGCAAAAAGATAATTCTAAAGTAAATGAATATTATGACCCCAAATAGTACTTCATGAAATAATTATACGCAAAATTTAATGAAAAAATTAAGAACTTACAGCATCTGTGCATTGAGGCACATAGAGGACTTTATTGCTGACATTTTCATCAACACTGACAATGGCTGAACTCTCATTGCAGGAGGGATTGTTGTCATTAACATCCTCCACATATACAGTAATGGTAGTCGTATCATTCAGAGCAGTTGAATCTTGTACCATCAGACTGAAAGTGTAGGATTTTTCCAGCTCATAGTCCAATAGCGACAATATCTAAAGAAAAAACAACATTTTCATATCATTTGTATTTTATAATGTTTACAATTAGGCAAAATATTAAAATTTAAAATTATTCTACTTGTTTAATGAGTATTTGTGATAGTTTATTTACATTTTTTTTTCAGAAAACATTTTTTACGTGTTGCAAGAACTAATTCCCATATCAGTGGTAATAGTTCTTACATTGATTAAAAAAATACAACAAGTTTGAACTTTTTCATTATTATTTCAATGTTCCATCCCAATCCATCCCTATTTAAATAAACAGCTGCATGAACAAAAAATGAATATCTCACTGGACAATGTAAGTAGGTTGATGTGACTAATCATGGTTTTTACAATTCACAAAAGATCTAAGCCTATAATTATGATAGTTCTTCAATGAGGACAAATTTTACCTAGGCATAGATATCACACATTTTACCTAGGCATAGATATCACAAATTTTACCTAGGCATAGATATCACACATTTTACCTAGGCATAGATATCACAAATTTTACCTAGGCATAGATATCTTCCTTAATAAACTGTACTGAAGACATATATTATATTGTTCTTCATTAAAAAAATAATATACACACGTATATTTTTACTCATTGTTGGATTCATGCTTAAACCAAACAAATCTCCACAAGAATCATGCACAACCAAGCCCTTCACAGTAGAATTACAGTGAATAGTGTTTTTAATCCCATAGGTTACCATGGAATCATGGAAATCCTGCACACCCTAACCTGTACAGAAGTCTATTATCTAAGTGATATGTTTCTTCTTCTTCTTCCTTTGGCTCTACAGTCCATTTAGGGCCCTGGCCTGCCATACTACTCTTCTCCACTTTTCCAGATCCACGGTCTTCTTCCTCCACTCTCTCACTCCTATGGCTTTAAGGTCTTTCTCCACTTCCTTTAACCATCTGCTTCTTGGTCTACCCTAAGGCCTTTTCTCATTGGGTGTTGCCTTATATATTGCTTTTGGACCTGTGTTGTTTTCCCCTTCTTTCAATGTGCCCTAGCCAACTCAATCTATTCATTTTCATTTCAGCTGTCATATTTGGTTCTTCGTATAGTTCTTACAGTTCTGAATTGGTTCTACTTCTCCACTCCTAATTGTCCTTTACTGGCCCATATATTTTCCTAAATATTTTCCTTTCCCAAGTGTTTAGCCTATTTTCTGCTTGTTTGCACAAAAATTTTCACATAAAAAAGAAAGAAAATTAGGTAAGGCAAAACAAGATAAATTCTTACTTTGATATAGTTAGAATCCATTATAAATTTTTGATGCATACTGGCATCAATAATGCTATATGTGCGAGTGTTATCATAGATGTCATCATCTGTAGCATTGAGAACAAACACAGTGCTGCCAACATTTGCATTTTCTTTGACAGTTGTATTGTATGGTCCTGATGGGAAAAACCTGGGTTTGAATTCATTAACATCTATCAATGATACCTGAAAAAAAAAATGTATAAAAAGTAATATTTTTTATTTCACAAGATTTTTTTTAACAAAACTTTAGCAAAATAATTCAAGATAATTTCAATAAGATAACTAGAATGCTGTTCTTTTAAGATGATAATTTGTGTTACCTTCATTAATTCCGTTACATTGTGAACACCATCAGTTACAAAAATCTGTAGTAAATAATTCTGTTTTACTTCAAAGTCGAGCTGTGCGTTGGGTTGAACAAATACATAGCCCTTGGTGTCGATACCAAAGTTATTCTCAACATTTCCTAAAATATATATTTATAGCATTGGAAATAAAAAAAAAATATGAGCATTTTTTATATTTTTATATTTTATTAAAAATATTCCAAAATTATTTCAACATTACATTAGTACTAAATTCAGGTATTAAAAATAATATTTTAAAAGAGAAAAATTTGAAAGGACAATTGTTATGAAGTTTTACATATTCTATTCATATTTAGATATTGTAGTGTAATATTTTATTTTTATCATTTCATTCAACTGCAATAAGATATTTTTTTAAACAGTAAAATTAAAGCATAAGATGTTTTCTAAACTAAAGATCAATCATGATATCTCAATTATGAGACAAATACCTGATATGATGCTGTAAGTCAAAGAGCCAACAGTATCCTTGTCTGAGCAGGACATACTTCCTAGTGACACGTTTTGGGTGTTTTCGTTAACGAGAGCAGGGGAGAAGAAAGAAGGGCAAAAAGGTGGATTGTCGTTGACATCTGTAACTGTTACAGTGAGAGTCATAGATCCAGTCAATGAGGGAGACCCTCTGTCCTGTAATATGAAATCAATGACAAAAAACCATTTAATATATTTAGAGATATTTCTTATCATTCATATCAATATAACTTTGGAAGCAATAAAATGCAACAAAAAAAAAAAAAAAAAAAAAAAAACCTGACTGATAAAGACAGAAAGACATATTTAAAATGTTTTTTAAATAGGTACATGTATGAAGTAAAAAAAAAGTTGTAAAGCTACATTAATTTTTTGCAAAAATATAATTATAAATTTAAAGAAAAAAAAACTTAATTAAACAATATTGTTGAAATATTGATAGCAATAAATTTTAAAAAGCTGTCAATTAATCAAAATCTATTTTGTGTAATGATCTCTAAATTTTAATTAAAAAGAACTTATATTGAAAATTGTACTTACGATTGCGGTTATTACAAGCTTGTATAATTGAGTGGTTTCGTAATCAAGATAACTTTCTAAATTTATTGTGCCAGTCACTGTATCAATTCTAAATTTATTTTCAGTGTTACCGCCTACAATACTGTATGTCAATTCAGCTGTAATTTGAGATAAATATTATACTAACTTTTATTTATCCGAGAAAAGAAATACAATGAATAATAATAATATTTTTTCTATTCTTGTTAAAATTATTAATAATAAATTTGTGGTAGTTATATCAGGCTAACCATTTTTTCCAATATCTTTGTCATTGGCTTGAACTTTAATAACAAAGGAGCCTGGTAATAAATCCTCTGAAAGATTTTTTGATGACTGATTGGTAAATATTGGAGAGTTGTCATTCAAATCTGAAAAAAGAAGAATTCTCATTTTTTTGTAATAAATGTATTCAAAAATCTACTGAAAATTGTAATCAGCTCAAAAAGAAAAAATAAAAGACTTAGTCTACCTGTTATTGTTATTTCAGCAACAACTGTTGTGGTGAGTCTTCCAATCAATGCTTGATCGGACACTTCAACAATTACTTCATAGAAATCCTGAGTTTCTCTGTCAAATGTTACCCCACTTTTAACCTGGATGACTCCATTACTTGTCACTTCAAACAAGCTAGTATTGTTGGAAACTATGCAGAAATTTAGAAAATTAATTTTAGAAAAAATTGGTTTAATTACATTGCACCCTAAACTAGGAAAAGCTATGAGTAATAAATGTAAGCAAGTGAAATTATTTTTTTCCCTCATAACTTTGAAGGTGGGATAGATGAGCTGTAATGTGATACGTACCATATTATTTTGGACTATATATATTATAATTGGCTTGAACCCCCCCCCCCAACCTCAAAAAAAAACAAAAAAAAACAACTTACCTAAAGTATAAAAAATAGCATTGTTTTTTTGTAATGGGTCTTTGTCTAAGTCAAGGCAGTTCAGAGCTGCAACAATCATTGGGAATTGTACTTCCTCGGCAAACATGGCGGTATAGAAGTACTGACTACATGTTGGTACATTGTCGTTTTCGTCCAGTACATTAACTAAAAATGACAAGAAAGTTTTATTTAGATATTTTTATATTCTTTCTTATGAACAAATAAATGTCAAGAATATTTACTGAAATAAAACTATACAGTATATAATATAATATACATTTATTAATAAATATACAATTGAGCACAACATTTTACAAGTCAAATTTTCAGGCATGCTTCTACACCTTCTTATTCTTTGTTAAGTTATCACTAATGTCTACTTGGAAGCAGATAATATAAATGCCAGAATTATATAACATATGACCTATTGTGCTGTACAAAGCTGTCAATAAGTCTATTCCATTTAAATTTCAGTGCTGTATATCTGTACAGAATCCGGTCTATTTATGCTTTGACTACTTATTTTGTATAATTTTATTTTTAGTAATAGTGTCTGTCTTAATATTATTTAGTGTTACAATAATCAATTCATTTGATCCACGTAAAATGATTTTATTTCTTCAAAGCTAAAATAATTTTAAGAAAAATGTGTTCAAATTTAAATACCTGACAGAGTTAGAGTTCCTGTTTTAGGTTCTGATCCTTTGTCAATTGCCTTAATCAATAAAGCATAAAATTGATTTTTTTCCCTGTCAATATTACTAATCACACTCAGAAGGCCAGTAGATGGGTCAATCTCAAATGGACCTAAACAACATTAAAAAAAATATTCTGAAGTCCGACAATACAACATAAAATACTGAATTTTTTTTTTTTAAATCCACATATCATTGAATCTTGTAATTATATTCATGAAATAATACAGAAAAAAAATAGACCATCTCAAAGGTAGGATTTCATTTCCTAATAGGACATCTAAAAATCTGGACGCCAAACAGAAAACATACCTTCATCAATGCTGTAAGTAAATTGCCCATCAAGTCCACTATCTCCGTCAGTTACCTTAAACTATAAAAAGAAAACAATAAATGACCTTCATAGTGAAATGCTTTAAAATGTAAAAAAATGATACAGAAAAGACTTTGACAAGCAATATAGCTATTGATCTGATTTACTGGGTGTAAACTACTTTGTTTCAAAGCTAAGATTTAGACAAATGTAATTTCTAAACTGAAATTAAAAAAAAACCCAAATCAAAACAGATTTATGAAAAAAAGAAAAAACTGTCGCAGGAGTCGGTTGCTTACAGGAAGAGAAAATGTCACATTGGTCAAGGTGTTTTCAGTGATGTTGTAGTTTATCACTGAGATGTTGAAAGTGGGTGGGAATTCATTGACAGGAGAGATTTGTATGAAATAGCTGGCATTGGTTGTAAACTTTGAATCTGTCGCTTGGACGATTAGAGCATAGCTGGTAACAATTTCATAATCTAGCTGTTGAGCCAGTGATATTACACCATTCTTGCCATCTATTCTGTTATTTAAAGGAGCAATAAAATAAATATACCTAGAAAGCAATTTAAAAATTAAAATAAAAAAAAACATTCTAATCAGATACATTAGTCGATAATTTTTTTTTACTGCTTCCTAAGGATGTTTTTTCATACTTTAAATTGCACCTAACTAGAACAAGGCAAAAATACATAAAATATATTAAGGCAGTGTAATATCAAAATACATTACAGATAAAAAATTAATAGCAATTTTTAATTACCATATAATAGTAACATTACATTTTTATAAAAAATTGTCTCTAATAAATTAGTTTTCAGTTAATTTTATAACTAAAAATTTACTTGAACTTTCCAGCCACATTGCCATCAATGATTGTGTAAGTGACAGTTTTAAAGTTTGGTGAAATGTCTCCATCATTGGCTGTGACAGCAACACTTAAATTTGTGCCTACAATAGCTGACTCTGCTATTGATACTGAATAAACTGCTGGTGAAAATACTGGGCTGGATGAGTAAATATAATGAAAAAAGATCATTTTAGACTTCTGGTAATAAACAAAAGTTAAAATAATGTATAAAATCTAACAGAATATTTATGAGTAAAACTTTATTAAAATTTAGCCAAAATAAAAAATAAATGTGCCAAGCTGTCAAAGAATGTTATCAGATGGACACAGAAAACAAGGTGAAACCGAGAACAGTGAGGTGATACCGAGAACAGTGAGGTGAAACTGAGAACAGTGAGGTGATACCGAGAACAGTGAGGTGAAACCGAGAGCAGTGAGGTGATACCGAGAACAGTGAGGTGAAACCGAGAACAGTGAGGTGATACCGAGAACAGTGAGGTGAAACCGAGAACAGTGAGGTGATACCGAGAGCAGTGTCAGTTAATAGTTTAAATAATTTTTTTTGTTTAGAGAGTTATTTACTAGCTCCTCCATTTTAGTCTACTTTTCAAATTTCCATTCTTGTCGCAGTTGATTCTTTTAAAAGCATGTCAACAGGATTTTATCTTCAAATGTCTAAACCATGCTGTGCTCTTTAATGGAAGAACACATGGGAAATTAATGTACAGAAATTATGGAAGGAGTAATAAAAAAAAAGCAAATTGGTCGAACAATTGACCAGAAATTTTGTACAATCATGGTAAAATGATGGTATACAACCATTCGTATAATTCATTTTGAATATTATTTTTATTTATTTCAATGTACCTGACATCATTGACATCTATGATGCTGGCCGTGATGTTCTGACAAACTGTAAAGGAAATCGGATTCGGAGTGTCTGTGACACAAACAGTGAAAATATACTGAGGACCAATGATCTCATAGTCTGGAGCGGCTGATTTGAGGGTAATTTCACCACTTACTGGAAAATGAAACCGTTGTAAAGTATTTCAATAATGAAGATGTATTTGATAAAAATTAAAATCCTGTTGTAAGCATTCTATCAATGAAATAAAAAGGTAATAGTTAAACATACATGGTGTCAGGGCAAAATAGGTAGATGGGTACAAAGAGTAGGTCAGATAATCTGTAGGTCCATCATTGCCGGATGCGTTTAGTCTGTATAGAACCTTGCTGCTGATAGCTTCATCCTCGCTGATGGTGAAGTTGTATGGCCCAGCGATAAATGGTGGATTGTCATTTAGGTCCCTGACTCGTAAATTAATTACCACGCTTGCTGTATGTTTCACACTGCTAAATGATGCATCAAAGACCTGGATTGTTATGAGAAAATGAGAAAACATCAAACACCAAAACAAAGGTTATAAAAATGCATCAGGTTATCAATGTATCGACTGTTGACATGAGGGTTCTGGGTTCGATCTCTTGTGAGATATTTTTCTGGTCACAGCGAAAGTGGACTCCATCTTTTCAATGGTGCCTCATAGAATATCTTCAAGAGTGCACCTTCAGTATATGAGCTACAAAGAATATCTTCAAGAGTGCACATTCAGCATACGAGCCCTATAGTCTTTATCTTCAAGAGTGTAGCTTCAGCATAGGAGCTTCAGTGGGTTATTTCAGATAAATCAATCTGTTGATTTGAAGCTGACTAACCAAATATGTCAGCTTTCACCACAGTCCAATCTTTATCTTATTATGCTAAAAAAGCTCACCATACATTATTGTGTAGACACTAGGTATATGACTTGAAAAACAAATTTTGTAATTTTACAAGTGGCGTGCCAGATTTTGATGAGCTTTTATATAAAAATAATAAATACAACAAAAAATCATCAATTTTGTTGAAAAAGTTCACCCACCAAAACATTTTTTAGTTTAAAAATAATCCTTTTGGCTCTTTTTACTAAAGTTTACTTTTACTCCAGTTGTTTACCATTAAAATTAAAATTCCTGTTCTCCATGTTAGATTTTTCAATTATACTTGAGTTTGAATAATTATTTTAATTTTGCTTAATTTTATTCTTAAAAATGTCTTACAAAAAATCACCACTTTCCGTTGCTAAAAATAAGGACAAATGGGCGAGTAATTTGAAAAAATTTCAAAACACTCTTAAGAAAAGAAAAAAATTGGAATCGAGATCGAGCCATTGCATTCACATTCTAGAATGCCAAAAGAGTGGATGATAATTGGTCGCTACATGGGCTTGGCCTCTATGGAAAAATCCAGATTGAAAAGAGTTGCAGCATTCAGGAAAGAAGAAGAGCTATTATGGAGCTTTTTAAATTTCCCAATACTGTCTTTGCGATCAGTGAGCAGAAAAATTGAAACTTTAATTAAAAGGTATGATGTTCATTTGAAAAAACCTGTGGGTGACATACGGGAGCAGTTTGATAAGTTATTTGATGTCACAAACAAAACTGGTCAATGGTTATGTGCTGAGGACAAAAAACTTTACGAAATACAAATTCAAAGTGGAGGTAAGACGGGATATACTACAACTAAAATTGCTAGTCAAAGTACAATTCATCCATCAAAACGGAAAATTGTTTGCAAAATTAATGAGGCACAACAACAACAAAGCAGTTTTGAAAGTTCCAGTGATTCAAGTGATAACGAGAATTCTCAAAATAGCTCTGATGGTGCTGATGCAATGCAGTCATTCACAGAAAGCTTGGATCAAAGAACACATAAGAAACAATCACAGCAATCTACTTCTAGTGCAGTTTCATTAGTTCAATCTGGGAAACTACCAGTTCGACGAGCAGCATTAATAAGCAAAATTTTGCATACGTCCGGCGTAAAAATAGCGACTCCTTCTCAGGTGTCTATCGAGCTGTATTCAGAGAAGCA
The DNA here is from genome assembly GCA_021962125.1 of Bulinus truncatus. Taxonomy (NCBI): domain Eukaryota; kingdom Metazoa; phylum Mollusca; class Gastropoda; family Planorbidae; genus Bulinus; species Bulinus truncatus. Next base: position 2,324,619 of record JAGDYQ010000069.1, read on the forward strand.
AGTAAACTAAAAGAAACATTAATAAGTACTTTGCGTAATAGCTTATGGAGTTTACATTTTGATGGTAAAATTATGAAGAAAAAAGAACACCAAGTAGTTATATTAAAAAAAAATGAAGCTTCAGAAACTGTTTGTTCAACATGGTGAGTCTGCACCAGTCTTTATAGGTTGTCAGCACCATATACTTGATCGTGTTCTTAGACACGTGTGTGATGCATTGCTCAGTGATTCAACTGAGTCTCCTAACATAGATTATCCATTTGTAAACAAGATACTTAAAGATTATGAAATGTTAAAAAAGATTTTGAAAGTAAAACAAAGAAATGTGCTCCAATTTTAGAAAAACAGGAAATAGGTTGGAGAGATGATATGAAATTTTTGCACCATCTAATTTGCATTTTTAAGCATTTTAAGAGTTCTCAACAAATGCCAAAAGTTAATTTTAGCGCACTGCCTGGCCTCAGCAATGCCCGATGGAACTCTCGATCATCATTACAAAGCTGAACAATATGAACTTCTTTTCCATGCTGTTAATGATTATCCAAAAGGGTTGCGCTGTCTTCGAACTCATTGGTCTCAAAGTCCATCTCCAATACTCACTCCACGTAGCAATGTTTGTGCAGAAAGAGCAATAAAAGTTCTGCAAGATATTATTCCCCTTTGCCACTCACCAGAGAAACTGAATTTACGTTTTATTTTTACAAATAAAAGTTTATGAAACAATACTTGAAATTATTAACAAATGTCAATTTTTCTAAAACTTCAAAATGTTTGGTGGGTGACATTTTTCAATTTTTTTAATAAATTTGATATGGTTTTGTGTTTCTACAATAAAAACTCATCTGTTGATGGTATGCCATACAAGTGTTGTTCTGAAGTAATATACCTAGTAGACACACATTTTATTTTCAGACCAACACAATTTGTTCTTTTGGCTCAGGTTAGTCAACAAATACGGCCACTACCATGAGTTAATTTCACGGCGTACTACTAGATTTTAACAATATATGAGCATCAAGTGATGATCTAATAAGTTATACATACAATGGGTTGACTGACACACAGTGACCAGCAGCAGTGCAGGGTGAACACAAATCTGTCCTACCAGCAAAGCCAATTTTCATCTCACCCCCCACCCCCACCCCAATTTCGCAGCAAAATAAATAGGTAAAAAATGTTTAAAGTGATGCCCCCCCACAACTCCGACTTGAGGCCCCTAACAAGTATTTGACTTGCCCACACCCCCATTACAACATCCCTGCTACATATGTCACTATGAGGTGCTTCACCTATAGCGTAGACATAGAAAAGGCACCACAGAATAAAAGCTGTTTCATCAATGGTTATTGGTTTCAGTATGATCCAAGGATATACATCTCACCCAGACAGGTACATCATAAAATTAGTTTTACATGTTGAGAAGACACAACTGAATTCTCAACTTCTCTATACTGCATGGATGGTTGGTATCATTAAATAACCAAAGAAACTAATTCCATAATTCACATCTATTTGCATTTGATGCCAAATGCTGCTATAATTAATGATCTTACAATGAAATAAGGTACACAAACATTTTAACCCTGAGTAAAAAAACATTTGACTGAAAAAATCAATAAAGCGGATGGATTTTCAAAGCTCACCTGTATAACAATCTTATAGGATGTCTCTTTCTCATAGTCTAACACAGGGGAGGCAGTAACGACACCATTACTGGACACAGATACATTTATACTGGGGGGTATGATGCTGGAGACAAAACACAATAATCAATGGGAATTTGGTTTATACATGTATTAAAAAAAAAACATTTCTGTTAATTAAGTTGAGCTTGCAGGTAATGGTAGCTATCATTAAATTAAATCCTTAGTTTAAAAAAAATTAACTATGATGAAGGTTGTATTTTTTTACTCACTTGTTAATTTTCATAAGCTTATGTAAAAACTAAAAACTATTTTTGATGGCATTTTTTGTTCTGTTCCTTTGTTTTTAAGTAAAAAAACGTACACAGTAACAGCCTGGTAAGTAAAGTAACCAAAAGTCCTACCTGTCAACTATGTAGCTAAATGCAGTCATTGTATCCCGATCATTACAGGTCAGATTTGCTATATGGGCTGTATTCTCTGGTACATCCACATTTATAACACTGATGCAGGTGGGTGAATTGTCATTGTCATCATTCACTATTATAGTGACGTCTGCTGTTCCAATCATGGAAGGGTTGCCTTTGTCTATATTCAATGACATACTTTATTAATCTTCATAAATACAAAAAAAAAAAATCTTTCAGCAAAGGCCAGAAATACTTTTTTAAATAATAAATTTTGGTGACAAGACTGATTAAAAAAAAACTATTTTTACCTTTGGCTAGGACTTGAAAATGGAAAAGAGTGTCATTGTTTTCAAAGTCCAAAGCTTCATTTAGTATTATTTTTCCTTTCTTGCCATCTTGCACATGTACAAACTTAGTCTGTGGTAAAGCAAACTCAAATGTGAACTCTCCGTCTTGACCAGCATCGTTGTCTTTGGCAGAGAACTGAGATGAAATAAAAATAATACACAAATATATCTTAATTGTAAAAGACTCATACCATATCAATTAAAACAAAATTGTTCAAATATGCCATATATTTATACAAAGTAAAAAAAAAAAAAAATGAAGATGACAGAAATAGTTGCTTTAAACCTTCAAAAAAATGTTTGGATTAACACATTACTGAAATAAAAAAAAGAGCTTAAAATGAGTAGAAAAAATATTGGGTAAGTCTATGATGATTTATTAGGGATGAGAAACTATATCTTGATCCTGTACAAAAAATACAGACACTAGTGATCTATTTTCACTCTATGCCATAGCTGAGAATGCAAATGGACATGGAGGATATAAGTAATTAAATATTTATATTCGGAATTTCCTCTCAAAAGTTTCACCTGAAGCCTATTCACAATAATGTCAGAGGGCTACTATACATGCTTATGGGTATTGCTCATAAGCACTCACTAAATAACGTAAAACATAATTCAAAGAAGAAGAAATTACTGAATCACCCATGATACATTTGAGGACGGGTGGTCGTGCGGTATAGAGAGCCTGGAGATTTTTTTTCAGGTCTTGGTTTAAGTTCCAAAGTCCACCCAACCTTAAGTTAGAGGAGTAAAGGTGGCCGGGTGTTGTGTTAACCAAACAATCCCTTTAAATGACAAGGCTACTGAAACAGATGAATTCTATACTTAATCTGCCCCAATGAGCCCATAGGGGCTTAATGGAACTTTACTTTTTTTTAAATGATACTTTAACTTGTCATCTGTCAGTTATGAGACATGAGCAATATTATTGAAATAAATTGTTAAGTTTCTTGATACACAGAGTTACTGGGCAATCATTCTTTTTAAAGACCATCATCATAAAATCCTAATGAAATGCTGCAATGGAAAATTAGTTAATTAGAATTAATTTAAACATGCCATGAAGTAGGTAGAAAAGCCATCATACTATGAGTAAAAGAAAGCCGTCTACTTACATTTAAAATTTCATCCCCAAATTTAAACTGTGTTTCATTAATGGATACGCTGTAGGATGGTAAGGAGAATTCTGGTTTAAATTCATTAACTGTAATCAACTTGATGGCCACCAGGGTTGTTGATTTCAGTGCACCAGCTAATCCACCACTGTCTAATCACAAAAAAAAAATTTAACTGAGTACAAGATTTCAGCTCATTTTTCGATTGGTGCTCGTAAATATGATACAAAAACATTTGACAAGAATTTAGTTAAAAATAAGGAAAATATATAGGTAATAATAATAAATGTTGATGGCAAAAGTATCACTTATTCTAGCAATCAAAACCAATGCATGAAAAAAGCTAGATACTGTACCTGTGGCCACAACACTAATGGTGTAAAATGTTTTCCCAGTGGCATCGGCATCAATTACATGGCTGTTGTTGATTTCACCAGTTATGGGATCAATTGTGAAGTCAGATCCACCATTAACTTAAGTTTAAAAAAAAAAAAGACTTGAAACTTACACTACATAATTAATGTTTAGTAAATATTAATTGATGATAATAGTGAATTTATTAATTCTGAAACAAAAGAAATAATTAAACCTTTTAAATTTAATTCATATGATAAGCAATCATAATTAAATGATTTTAGAGTCAGTTTAAAAGCATTTGATGGAAAGTTAAATGGGTACAGATAGTGTAAAACAAAAAAAAACTTTCTAAAAAAAAAATACCAATATTATAGGTAACTTTTCCGTAATCTTTAGTGAAAGGGTCATCTTTATCAGTGGCAAAAACTGTCAGAATTGCATGGCCGTTGTCTGTTTCTAATAAATTGGCACTGTTAGGAATGAAAGAAATGGGATAATCCATTGATTTCATATTTCATGTATTTAGTTGACTAAATGCAGCTTTTGTTTGAAGTACTCACGTGTAGAGTGAAGCGTTAAATACTGGTGTGTTGTCATTCACATCATTGATTTTAACAATGCAAGTTGCGGTGGCTGGTGAAACATTAAATATGAGCCAGATTAAATGAATACATAGTTAAGAAAAGTTAAAACTTTGATAAAATGAAAGTCTCAAAAAATGTTAACGCCCCCCCCCCCCCCACTTACATTTCCTGCTGGCAGCTGATCCAGGAAAGTCATCTGCAGCTTCTACGGTGATGTTGTAGCTTTCAAAGGTTTCCCTGTCCAGCGGTGTTACAGTTTTGATCTCACCAGAGCTCTCATCTATCTCAAAGTACTGGTGTGGATCACCACCAGTTATACTGTATCGAACAGTGCCTTGAAGATAACCTTTATCTTGATCTGTGGCATTCACTTTGAAAACAAGTGAGCCTGAAAGATTGAGCTTAGAATTTGTATCGAGTAATGCAATGTTTCTGTAGATGACAGCAGTAACTACATTTATTTAACACTTGGCTTAATATTTTACCACAGTATTTTTTAAAATTATGCATGCTGTTATTGGTGAAGGAGTAGATATGCATGTTTACTTTTGTTTAACGATTGGGTTTATTGAGCTTAATATTTTATCACAGAATTTTTAAATAATGCATAATGCTAGAGCTGAAGTAGATATACAAAAGTTCTTTACCAACAGGTGCATCTTCTGAGACTGACACATTGTACACATTGGATGGGCTGAACTCAGGGCTGTACTCATTGACTGGCTTAACTATAATGGTCAAAGTAATGTCAACACCAACATCAGGTAACCCATTATCAAAAGCTTTGATAACCACAGTATGAGAGGTCATAACCTCATAGTCCAGAGGTGATATCAAATAAACCGCTCCTGAAGGATACAAAAAGGTGTCCTTGGTCAAGCTAATAATATTTGATTAAATTACCCTTCTAATTCATAGGTGTTTTTTTTATGTTATTCTTTTTATAAAATAATGATACAGTTAGATATTCAACAATTTTGATAAAAAATAAATCCTGGAATTAATTTTTATTAATTTACCTGTGGTTCTGTTAAAATATAATGAAGACAGATTTCCAGAAACCAACGTGTACCTGCTATTAATGTCTAAATTTGAATCCTGAAATAATATAAACCATGTTAAAAGACAAATAAACATGTTAAAAACAGGGGTCTATAAAAGGACAAGTAATAATCCTAAAATCTTGGAGCCTACACTGTAACTTGAAAAGCCTTTTCAGTAAATGAAAAGAAAAAAAAACACAGTGTGTGTGGGCTCAAAGAAGAATTTGTGTATTTATGACTACAAGGGTTTAAAATCAACAACTCAAAACAAAATCTTACAAGATCAGAACAGTCCGGTACGTATAGGGTCTTGTTGAAGTCATTCTCATTGACTGCGATTACCTCCCATGTACTATTACAAAACGGATGGTTATCATTCACGTCAACTACAGTGATGTTCACCACAGTGGTTCTGCTGCGGTTCCCAGAATCAGTTACTTGAAGAGTTAATGAGTAGAATTTTGTTGTTTCATAATCAAGAGAATTCAAAACCTAGGGAAAAAGGGAGGCAACTTTAGTGGGCTACATGTTTGCAATGATACTTTTTAGAACTGTTTTTTTTAGCAATAAGTAAATTTATAAAATAAATAATTCAAACTAAAAAAAATCATATTCATTTTAAGAGAATACTGTTCAACCCCTTTTAAATATTTTTATAAAAATCAACATTGCATTTAAGAAAAGGTAAATAAAATTTAATGGTGGAAATATTTAGGAAATAAATAATACTAGATATTTGTTATTACAAATGAAAAATTACAAATCATACATTCAACAAGAGCACTTACTCTAACACTTCCAGTGACAGGATCCATTAGGAACTTGTTATCAGTATTGCCATTGACTATACTAAAGTATTTAAAATTATCAAACTTGTCTTCATCAGTGGCATGAATTGTGATCAAAGCAGTGTTCAGACGAACATCTTCTGTTATGTTAACACTGTATGGACCAGGCGGAAAGAATAGAGGATCAAATTCATCTATGTCCAAAACTGTAATCTGTTTAAAAAAAGACAAATATTGGTATTATTATTTCTTATTTTCACATCCATACATTTATTCATAATATTATATATAATTCATAAATTTATAAAAATCATTTTCATAACATGCCTAATCAACTTTGGTGTGTTTGTGTGATTGTATGGATCCACTACTCATTAGCTTAAAATACATGGCGAGTGTTAAAAGAATAACAGTTTAATTTCTCCAGAAAAAAAAAACCTTAAGCAAGAGTTTAATCTCAAAATTCTCCTTGCTTTAAGAAATTCAGGTATAGGAAAATCAGAAGTGAGGTCTTTTCAAAGCAGCTATTGCAAATGAACAGTCACTAAGCATCTATTTCTTTGCAAATGTCAAAAAAAATTTACTTCTTACAAATATAGAAACATAATAAACAAATATACATATAAAAATAAATACAATTCTAAGACAGTATGTCTACATTTCAGATCATTCAGTCTCATCTGTGTTTCCAATTTTATGCCTTTTTATCAAGAAGGTATCTAATGTAATTTGCATTTTCCTTTTAAGAAGTTGATGGTAAAGTGGATAATTCTTGCCTTTGAACTTCTGTCAAAATTTGGGTCATTTTCAATCAATTGGTCCATAATATCTGTTATAGTGGTCAAGGTTTTTAGAAACGCTGTTGAAAATTCTTTTTGTTCTTCTTCAGAATCACTACTTTCAATATATCCGTGTTCTTCTTGGTCAGCTAACTCCTTGAGCTCATCATTAGAAAGACTTGCTGCTGTTTCTTGCACTATTTCTTCGACATCTTTATTTACCTCATCTAAACCATTTTGTTACTCTAATTCCACAATTTCTTCCACTATTTTATTCTTATTGACAGTACTTACAAAAACGGCAACAAACGTTTGAAACAATAAAAATATGTTCATATAACACTGCAGAAGAAAGAAGAAACACAGATAAACTGCTTCGGATATTGGGAAGCCTAACGCTGCACTTGCAGTTTTGGGGAATCCCATAATTCAAATAAAAGAGCGTTAAACCAAAACAGCGCTAAACGAAACAGTGTTAAGTGAGGTCTTACTGTATATTGAAAATTGTGTGTGTGAAAATTGACATAAATGTTGAAATCTATAAAAGCAATATGGATCATATTGTTAGCTTTAATAATGTGTATGTTCTATGTTCTTTTATAATATTGTTATATTAAAAACAAAATATACGTCAAAAGGTAAATGTGACACAAATTGGGTCTGGAAGGTGTTGGGGGCGGGGAGTGTCTTAAAGAGAAACTTCTAAATAATAGCTTTGCCTCTTTTGCCAAAATCAATTTTTTACATGAGACTAAATGAAAAAACATTTTTGAACAATTATTTATTATAGACATGCATTAATGTAAGTACAAGTAAAAAAATTTGTATAACCTTCACAAATGAAAAAACACTATGAACACCATCAGATATTTGAATCTGTAAGGTGAACTGTTGTGTTGTTTCGTAATCAATCTGAGCTGCAGGTATAACACTGATAACTCCAGTTTGATTGATGATAAAAAAGGTGCTGTTGATTCCTGAAACTAAACGAAAATCAGGAGATGTTTTAGAGCCATTTTTAGATTCACAAGATGCAAAAAAAAATACATTATCGAAAAGTCTATGTAAATTTTCAATGCCTTTAAATATTTGTAGAAAACCACAACCAAGCAATAAATTAATACATGTATATACAATCTCTTAACTATTATTATATAACAATAAATTAATACATGTATATACAATCTCTAACTATTAAAATAAAACAAAAAAAAAAGTGTTTTTTTCTTTTTATAGATATTTTGATGCATAAACTCTGCACACATTTAATTTTTTGGTCAAAAATGTAACAAAATACTATGATTAAACCTATTCTTTTAAAGCGACTGTATGCTAAAAGAATGTCATTGAAATTTGAAGATAAAGCACCTTTAAAAAAAAGATACAAAAACATACCACTGGCTATTGAGTATGCCAGACTGCCCACTGTGTCCTTATCAGTGCAGTTCAGAGATGCGATGTCTACATTTTTAGAATTCTCAAATAATGATGAAGCATTGACAATCATATTACAGTTGGGCACATTGTCGTTTATGTCTGTTACGTTAACTGTCATTGTACCAGTGGCTGACAGAGGTATTAAGCCCAAGTCCTAGAGGAAAAAATATAAAAAACCTTTTTAAAAATAAGCTTTTAGTGAAATGCACTAAAAAGTAAGAACAAATTCCTTAGATCATACAAATATTTATATAAATTATCATTACTGAAATTCAAAGCAATATATTGAGCTAAATATGTCTTTATGTTAGTTAATAAGAAGCAATAAATACATACATTATCTAGATGGATAATATGCTTATACCATTTAGCTGTGATAATTTAAATAAATATTTCTATGATCTATGGAATTTTTAAATTTTATTTAGTTCTATATTATTTACAGCTAATAATAGTTTCTTCTATGACAGACTATGTTAATATTTTTTCCATTAAAAAAAAAATTAACTTCGGTGATCACTAGCAAAAATACACTTCTTTCTATACACATATCTTATGCTTGTGCTTCTGTTTACAGCACCATCTAAAATATTTACATGCAAATTTTACAAAAATTCCATGCAGTTTTCTTGAGGCTTATATGGAATATATATATAAAAATTTAACGCAACTTTTGACAATAAATGTAAATGAAAGTCATTACTCTGGCAGTTATTTCCAGTTCAAAGATCCTCTGAGTTTCGAAATCTAACTGAGATGTCAAATAAATGTCCCCATTCCAAGGATCAATTGTAAAACGGGTATCATTGTTGCCTTTAGTTATAGTAAACAAGATGACACCTGTATAATTTTAAAATATTCAAATCAATACAGAAAGTAACAATCTTAATGAAAAAAAAAATTTGATTCACAAATTTGAAACAAATAAAGCTAAGTAAAATAGGATTTGTTGAAACATAATTAAAACAAAGGGTAAAATACTGTTTGACTCAATTACTTGTCCTTATTGATGAGATTATTGATTTTTTCCTTACCATTGTCACCACTGTCTCTGTCTGTTGCCTTCACTGTCGCTAGCTTTGAGCCAACAGTGACGTCTTCAGGAATGATCACACTGGGCAAAGCTATAAACACTGGGGGATTATCATTCTCATCTGCAGTTGGAATAACAAATATAACAAAATATTTGGACATGTACTCTATGATGCATGTATATTTCAATGGACTTAATATGTTTGTGAATTTTTAAACATGTTTCTTTTTAAGAAAATGAATGATATTCATAAATGTAAAACTACTATTACTTTATTGGAAGATAGATCGATTGAAGATTTTTTGTATTTATAATTCAGAAAATTAGAGAAAAAAATTATTCAAAGTTTAAATCTTTAAAAAATTGAAGAAGAAATGTTTTGATTTCAATTACAATTTAGCTCATTCCATTAATGTTTTTAGCATTTCAGAATGACTATCTCAAGGGTGGACAAATTTTTTGAATTGCGGGCCACATTGGGTTGTTAAATTTTTATAATAATAATTCATTAATGTGAAGATCATTGATTTCTTTTACAGTTTAAGTAAGACGCTATGACACCAGATTTAATTGACAAGTGGTGCATGTAAAAACTTGGCTTAGAAAACGCTGCAGTAGGGAATGATTTAGAATACTTCAAAATGAAAATCCCTTAATAAAAAAGAAGAAAAATATTCAGAACAAACTAAAACAGAAATATCTCTATTGTTTGGATACTGATTATTTTTCATAAACTAATGTATTTTAATGTCAATATCCAATAGTCTAGTTTAACTGTACCTTTGACCATGACGTCTATTGTGACTGAAGAACTCAGTTGAACTGAAAGTCCACTGTCCATGACCTTCACAACTATCTGATATTTCTGGTCACTTTCAAAATCCAGAGTTACATTTGACTTCAATATCAATTCGCCTGACTGGTTAATTTCAAACTTGGTTGTTTCCCCTGAGACTGTAATTACACAAGAGAAAACAGCCACATTAATTCACTTTCAATTAAGTCCCTTTTTAGTAATTAAGCTTATGTATTAAAATATAAAATACTATCAATATTCTTAATAAAAGGAGAAAAAAATGATGGTTACCAATGGAGTAAGTTATCTTGTTGTTTAAGTTGGCGGGATCTTTATCATCATCATGACACATGAGTTTAGTGATCAATTGGCTCTGGGATTTGGTTCCCTCTGAGACTAAAGCTGTGTACACTACAGAAGTGCATTCTGGTATATTGTCATTTTCATCAGTGACTTCCACTAGTAAATACAGGTTTGAAGACAATAAAGGTTCACATTTTTGTATGTTATGGCCTTGGGTTAAAAAAAAAAAGCCTAAAAAAAACTAAACCTTAATATTAAATATAGCAACAGCCTTGGAAGATTAATGTACCAGTTAAATTTTAAGTTCCAGTCATGGAGAGCATCAAATTAAATTTTTACATTCATTTGCTGATTCAATGTATTAATTTGTATTATAATAGTCTTAGACAAATAAAATACCTGTTAGAGTCAACGTTCCAGTCTTGGAAGGTATGCCTTTATCAATGGCTTGAACTAATAAAACATACGTCTGTTTGGTTTCTCTGTCTAAGTTACTTATAACCCTCATTACACCTGTAGCTGGATCAATGCTAAATGGACCTATAATAAAAAGTAAATTTAACCACTGCTTAAAAGCCTTATAAATATAATTTTGAACTATATTAATATGACCGAAAGCAAGAAGAATTATTTTACCTGGCTCAATGCGATAGAATATTTTGCCATCTAGACCAGGCATGGCCAACATACGGCCCGCGGGCCACATCCGGCCCGCGTAACGAATTTATGCGGCCCGCGAGTAATTTTTTAATATATACGTTTGCCTGACACTTAAATAGTATTAATCAAGTAAATTCAAGATATTTCTGGTTTTTCATATGAATTAAACTTTTCATGCTTATTTGTTATCTATAATCACACTACAAACTCTATAATCTATGTATTTGAAGTGGAACAGTACGCCAGTTCATTCAATGCTTTCCGTAAGTAGCAAACTTGTTAGTAACAACTTGGTCGCTTGGAAGTTAATTTGCAATATTAATTCGTTTATTGGATGTTTATTATCCTCACATTAAAAAAGCAATTGCTTTCTTAATTTAAAAATAGAATTAATTTTGTTACTTGCTGATAATATCACTTCGGCCGCCATTTTTTTTTCAATTTGAAAAGTGTTTTTTAAAGTACCATATTGACTGGAAAAAAATGGTGAGTGTTACAACAGACATGACAGGAAAAAATATTGGAGTAATTAAACACATTGAAGATAAAATTTTCGAAATCGATCCCAATGATAAAATTATACCAATACACTGCATTATTCATCAACATGTCCTATGTAAAAATGTGTTTTAACAATCGATCATGTTACCAAAATAGTTGTAAAATTAGTAAATTTCATAAGAGCCAAAGGATTAAATCATAGGCAATTCATTGATTTCCTTGAAGAACTTAATACCACATATTCCGATGTAATATACTACAATAAAATCCGTTGGTTGAGCTTGGGAAAGGTATTAAAGCGTGTGTGGGAGCTTCAAGAGGAAATACGAATTTTTTTAGTGCTCAAAGAAAATGAAGAGTTCCCTGAATTAACTGATCCAAATTGGCTTTGTGATTTGGCTTTCTCTCTAGACATCCTCACATATTTAAATGAATTCAACACAAGTTTACAAGGAAAAAAATTATTTGCTTATGATTTAATGCAGAAATTAAAAGCCTTTAAAATGAAACTTCAACTTTTTTCCACAAATCTTGCTGAATGCAAATTTGATCATTTCCCATCCTTAAAGACCATTTCCGCAATAATTTTAAAAGAAAAAGCTCAAATGTATACTGAAAATATTCTGGCATTACGACTTGATTTTGAAAACAGATTCGAATGTTTTAACAGAATAGATAAAATATTGTCGATTGTTAGAAATCCATTTACTGCAAATATTGAAGAAGCTTCTCCAGACATTCAATTAGAATTAATTGAATTACAGTGTGATCAATTATTGCATGATAAATATCAAGGAAGAGGAAGGTAATTTGTGTAATTGTTATAAGCAATTGGATAGTAAAAAATATGTAAATCTAAAAAATCTTGCCAAAAAAATTTGTGAACAGACATTTTCTTTAATGAATCATAATAAAAGTCCTACAAGGTTGAGATTAAATGATTTACATTTGGAGGCTGTATTAAGATTAGCCACCACAGAAATTGAACCTGACATTAAAAAGAGTATAAACGAGGTAAACCGCCTCAATATTTCTCATTAATTATTATAATATATTTGTTATTATTAAAATGTTTATTTTGTATTATTCTGTATAGATATTTGCTGTAAGTTACCTTTGATTTATAACACAGCTCAACAAAAAAAATTTTTTTGCGAATTGCCAAGAATGTTTGAATGAATTTATAACAATTCATGGGTGCTGATTTCAAAACTGCCACTGCTTTTGCTAAATTGGCTCTAGTTTCTGAGATATTGGACATCCTTCAAAATATGATTATACCCTTTGTGTAAAACAAATGCAATAAGTTTGGTGTCTTTTGTTTAATTTAACTATACCGAGTTATAACTTGGTTTATTTTTTTCTCTTTTATGCTGTTTTCTAAAGACATCATGAGTTCATCACGAAGATGCTGCAAAAATAAACCGAATGTATTCTGTTACATCTGTGGAGAATACATGATTGAAAAGCAAAGAAAAAATAATACCGCCTTTGTGCAGCAGGCATATTTGGCTTATTTCGGTGTGAAGCTGGGAGACCAAGACAAGTCTTGGGCTCCCCATAAGGTCTGCAAAAACTGTGTGGAGATCCTACGGCAGTGGACAAATGGTGAGAAGAAAAGTCTAAGTTTCGGTGTACCAATGGTATGGCGAGAGCCGAAAGACCATTTTGGTGATTGTTATTTTTGTATTGTGAATGTTAAAGGCTTCAATCACCACAAGAAATCTAAGTGGGATTATCCTGATCTTGAATCTGCAAGGAGACCGATTCCACATAGCAGTGAAGTTCCTATACCAATGTTTACTGGATTATTAGAGTTTTCACCATCAGACTCCGACCGGGGGGGGGGGGGGGAAGATCTGGAGTTTTTGGCAGGTGAAAACAGTGGAAGCGATTATGAAGGAAGCTCTTCAACACCTCAACCATTCAGCCTAGAAGAACGCAATGACCTAATACGAGACCGAAATCTGTCCAAGCAAGCATCTGAGCTTTAAAGCGTCCAGGCTCAATGAAAGAAATTTTCTCAAACCAGAAGTTAAAATAACACAATGGTAACCGTTATGCATCTCTTCCCATTGCCCACTCAACAAAACTTAAAGAAGAGTATGAGAATATCAAAATACTATAGCAGAAAGTCCGTTATTATGAGCATCAGTGGTCAATTTGTGTTGATCTAAAAATGGTAAACTTCTTGCTTGGGCAGCAGTCAGGATACACTAAATACCCATGCTTCATGTGCCTTTGGGATAGCAGGGCAAGGCAAGATCATTGGACAAGAGTGACATGGCCTGCAAGGGAAACCATGACTGTAGGTAAAGAAAATATCATCAACAAGGCACTGGTTGACAAAAATAAGATAATTATCGGACCGCTTCATATCAAATTATGTTTAATGAAACAATTTGTTAAGGCTTTGGACAAATATGGCAATTGGTTCAAGTATATTTGCAGATCATTTCCCGGATTGAGCCTGGAGAAGCTGAAAGCTGGGATTTTTTACGGTCCTCAGATTCGGAAACTCATCAACGATCGAAATTTTACCAATTTCATGGATCACCTTGAAGCTTCTTCATGGAACAGTTTTGTTTCAGTTGTCAGGAACTTTATAGGTAATAACAGATCAGAGAATTACGAAGAACTGGTGCAAGATATGCTTGCTAACTTCAGAAACATTGGAACAAATATGAACATCAAGGTACATTACCTGCACTGTCATTTAGACAAAATTCCAGGTAACCTTGGGGACTTCAGTGAGGAACAATGTGAGAGGTTTCATCAGGATATGAGGGTGATGGAGGTGAGATATCAAGGAAGATGGGACATATATATGATTGCTGACAACTGTTTGAGCCTCCAGCGCAATTGACCCAACGACACACACAAAAGGAAGTCGAGCAAACAGCGATTTGCTAATGCATTAACATAGACAATAAACATATTAATTAATTAATTAATTAGACATAATTAGTTTTTCAAATGAAAATGTTTTCCTCTATAACACTATTACACATATTTTTGAACACATTTCTGCATGACCATTAACAGTTTCACTACTATTTGTTAGTACAGTGGGTATTCGGTTAACGAACTTAATCCGTTCCACAATTATGTTCGCTATCCGAATCGTTCGTTAACCGATCATCGATTTACCATATATTTTAATGGAAATTCGATTAATTCGTTCTGGAGATCCTAAAAATTAAATTAAAAAAAAAATGTCCATGTACAAGAATAATTTCTTAGTAAGTTTATTTATTACAAATATGATACATACATATAGTCTTGCTTTGGGCGTTAAAGAACAGTCCAATGTCGATTGTTTTTCTGCCTCCTTAAGGACTTTCACGAAATGATGGATAGCTACGTCATTGTAGAGATCAGCAACCCTATTGACATCAGCTTGTTTAATGCCAGATCTCCTTTTAAATTTTGTAAACCAGCCAGTGGTAGCCTTGAATTCAAGATTTTCGGAGGACGAGCCTGGAGTTTGTTCTTTCAATTTTACAAAAATTTCTCCAGCCTTCTCTTGAATGATGGCCATTCTAGTTACATCTCTTTTAACCTCCCGTTCATTTATCCAAACTAAAAGCAATCTCTCGATTTTATCATGGATGACACTTTTTTTGCTTCTCGGATGTAATTTTCGTTACTCCTTTAGCGGCTTGAGTCTTCTTGATGATATCTTTTTTAGCTAGGATTGTGCCTACAGTAGACCTGTTCAAGCCGTACTGCCTGGTAACATCGGTCATTATTTGTCCACTCTCTACATTAGTTATAATCTCTTGCTTAGTTTTTATGGTGAGCACAGTTCTTGACACTCCACTCTTTTTAGGTCCCATATTATTGTCAAATTTTCAGGGTTCTTTTATAAGGCGTTTAGAGAAGCACATACGAAAACCACAAGGACGTAAATCAACTACACATGTATGGTACACTATTGACGATGTGTCGTCGCACACTACCCTACGCGTCGTATGGTGCTGCCTCACTGCTACGTAGTATGAATGATGACGTGTCAGCGCACGCGCGCATCCATTTTCAGGGAAAATTGAGGACTGATGTTGGGTGTTCCGAGAGCCCAGACGTTTTCGTTAGAATTAGTTTTTGTTCGTTATCCGAATTTTGTTCGTTGTCCGAACACAAAAAACTTTCCTGAAAGTGTTCGTTGTCCGATTTGTTCGCTGTCCGAACAGTTCGTTAACCGAATACCCACTGTATACTATTTTACTTCATGCAATTCTTGACAATTTTCAAACACGGTGCATACATTATTTCATTAATTTTAATTATCTCAAAAAATAGAGCCAATCTAGCAAAAGCACTTACATATTCTAAATCAGCATAGTTGACTTTGTATAAAATGATTCAAATATCACTGGCAATGAATTCACTGTTTACCAGTGTAATTATTAATATATATATATATATATATATATATATATATATATATATATATATATATATATATATACTTCTATGTATTTGTTATATCATTTATAGTCTCATAATAAAAATGTGTTCATTTTTTGTTTAAAATTTTTGTATTTTTTATTATAATGTTAATTTTATAATTATTATATATTATATATAGGTATTTGTTACATTATTTATATTTTCATAATAAAATTTTGCTCATTTTTTGTTTAAAATTTTGGTATTTTTTACGCCTGGCCCGCGAAAATTTTTTTTTTTCAATCCGGCCCGTGACAAAAAACTGTTGGCCATGCCTGATCTAGACCATGATAGACCACTGCTTAAAAGCCTTATAAATATAATTTTGAGCTATATTAATATGACCGAAAGCAAGAAGAATTAGTTTACCTGGCTCAATGCGATAGAATATTTTGCCATCTAGACCGTGATCTCTATCTGTTGCTGAAATCTATTCATATTACAAAATCAGAATGTGAAAGCTATACGGTAAATAAGGTAGTGATATTTATTGCTGTAAATTCTAAAATATATATCACAACTTTTTAAAAAAGAAATTACATTAACTAACAGCCCAAAATATAACTTTATGCATTATTATTGTAAAACTTACATTCAGAGTGAAATTAGTGTCAAAGGGACTATTTTCAGGCAGACTTAAAGTTAAATTTGTCACTGGAAACACTGGACTGTACTCATTTACTGGGATAACAAGAACATTGAGACTGGTGTTTGCAGAATGCAGAGAGTCTGAGGCTTGGATTACTAGACTGTAGTTAGTTGTCGTCTCATAGTCCAGTGTAGCATTGATTGTTACAGAACCATTATTGTCAATACTGGTTAAAGAGATGTAAACATAAACTTTAAAAAAAAAACGCCCAATCAAATGTCAGCTAGAAAATCTGTAATATCACACTAGTTTTTTTTTTATAATGTTCACATTTTTTCCAACCATTGATAAAAAAATATTTTGTTGATTACTTACACTAGTAATGTTGATATTACACAGAAGAAATATTGATGTAAACTTAGTCTGTAATATATTCAGTTTAAAAGTACAACATTTCTTATTAATTTTACGCTAATCAATGTTTTGAGATTTTATGAGTTTTTTTTTTTTTATGTATTATCTTAATCACCTGAATTTTTTTTCTGAGTTTCCATCAATAATGGTGTAATGGACAGTGTGGTAGGCTGGTGAAATATCAGCATCTCTGGCAGTAACAGTACTAACAACAACTCCTTGAGGCACATCTTCTTTGACAGAGGCTGAATAAATGGATGGACTGAAGACTGGGCTAAAATAAAATATGAAACAAAATTTAAAGAAACAATTTAAAATCTAGCCTGTTTTATGATTTAAAATTAGTGGAAAAAAGAAAAAAAACACGTACACGTTGTCATCTACATCAATTAAAGTGGCCGTAATATTCTGACAAACTGTTCTTGAAACTGGATTGGGGGTGTCGGTGGCACAGACTGTCAGATTATAGTAATCTCTAAATATTTCATAGTCCGGTGCTGTAGTTCTAATTGATATCTCACCAGATGCTATAATGAAATTGAGAAATGCATTTTAGAATTTAATTTCAATAATTTAATCATTTATGATAGCAAAGTGGAATTTCTTGAAAAAGAATGAAAAAAATTATAATTCTTATAGAAAAATATTGGAGAATCAACAGCAGCATTGACAACGAAAATTAAAAATTTATATGCAGCACTCTATTGATGAATTATTTGTATCATAATCAGTGTAGTAGATATAAGACACTTTCTTTACCTAAATAATACTCTTATTATGTATTAAATAAATTTCATTCAAATTAATTAATGGGGTTCATATGAAAAATCACTGTCTTCATTTCATAATTCATCTTGCTATAAAAAGATAAAGACATTTTAAATAAGTTTAATGGTTCAGAGTCAAGGCAAAACCAGCTGTGATATTTGATAGCTTATGAAAACATAATTAAGAAAATTTAGCTATAACCATGAAATGCTGACTCCAGACAAATGTATCCCTATAATGAGATACCAACACCAGAGTGCCAGGAGTAAGGTCCTGCATATGTCCTCGCAAAACTCAACAATTGTAACAAGAATATATAAAAGCTCCAACAGATCAAGTGGAGAATAAAAAGCGATTTGGGAGTATTTATACATTGTGAAAAAATGATTAAAGAAAATACTTACTTGGGGATATGTCAAAATAAGTCCTGTCCAGAAGTGAGTAAGTCACAACATCTGTCGGGCCATCATTCCCTGAAGCATTAGCTTGGTATAGCACCTTGCTGCTCACAACATCACTTTCATTGACAGAAAATGTGAATGGCCCAATAAATGAAGGATCATTGTCATTTATGTCGATAACCTTAAGATTAATTATCACTGTTGTGTTATGAACAGGCTGCCTGTCATCTTGGACCTGAAAAAAAAAGTAAAATGTAATTGAGATTTATGTAATATCAATATAAATGATAAACAGAAAGAATGTATAAAAAAATTGAACGAAAATTCTTTTCATATGCAAAAATTCTTTTTATGAGCTAAAAAATTTTGCATTAACTTACTAAAATATGAATCTCATAAAAGTTAGAAATTTCATAATCCAAAATCCCAGAAACTTTGACAAGACCCAAAGTTGATACTTGAAATGATGTTTTGTTTGGAGATACACTGTAATATAAGCAGTATGAAAAAAACATTTATGGACTAGTATAAGAATATAAAAAAAAATGATTGGATACATTTTTTAATGAATTACTGGAAATAATTTTGTACAAAGTAAAATGTTTTAAGATTTTAGAATCTTTAAATCAGTGAAAAGGAATAACTGTAGGAAAATATTTTACTTTTACAAATGAAAAACAAGTTTAAAAAAATTAATTACAAATTTCTTAAC